>CM038796.1:43474366-43999331 GCA_021764765.1 Vicia sativa | reverse complement strand
CACTCTTCTTGATGATCTTCGTCCTCCATTGTTTGAGGTGTCTTCGCAACTTCCTTTGGTACTTCCGGGTCGCGGTGATTGTCACCGGGTTCTTCCCTCGCTTGGGGAATGGGTTGAATAGTGGAATGCGAGCCGGAGTCGTAGTGTCTTGGGAGGAGAGATATCCTGAGAGAATACCCTTCCGGTTCCGTCACCTTACTTGATCCTGATGTTGTCAATGGTAGCTTCAATCGTAAGATCTTCAATGGTCGGGGTCTTGCTTGACGCCATGATAGTAAACATCGCCCATAATTCCAAGGGATAACTTTGTCGAGGAATATGGAACTGGTCTAGAGAAGTACGATGAGAGGTGCCACTTAGGCACGTAATCGCAGAGGAAATTCTTATTGTGTTAACATCAAGATAGTCTTCTGAAATCGCCACTCCATCCCGGTCACCTTAACATCTTCAATTGGAATCTTGTAGCTCTCGTGAATGCTACTTCACCATGTAATCAAATTTCCACTTGGCTGCCCCAAGGTATCCCATGCATTTGCAGTAGTTCATTCACATCTTCGATCTCGCTTCCTAGACATGTCTTCACACGTACTCCACAGTGTGGTTTCGTGAATAGTATTTCACGGTTATCCATCATGCACCTAACACGCCTTCTCAACCAAGTAAACCATCGTGTGTATGGGCACCATCGGCAATTCTCCGGGCATCCCGGATTGACACCGCTTGCAACAAATTCTCCTTAATACCATCGTGGAATGGTCAAGTCATCTATGTTGAAAACATAAGTATCTTCACCAACAAAGATTGGAACTTTTGTCATGGTTAGGCATAGGAGCGCTGATCACATTCTAATCTTAATGTGAGGGTCAAACTCAACTGCTTAGCTTCAATCATATCTTGAATCTTGTTCTTCGCAGCCCAACAGCTGTCGTCATGCCCGGCTGTTGAGTGGTAAGCACACTTAGCATTGGGATTGTATCTCGAGAGGAAGTGTTGACACTCGAGGAGGATCCTTCAAAGTAATCATCTCCGCTTTCATGTGTTGCAAGGCTTGCGACAATGGCATGTTGATCTTTTAAACTGCCTCGCGGGCGCTGCCGAACGCACGTCTCACCGAGGTTGTGCCGATGTAGGATCGAGATCAACAATTCTCACGATCGAAGGGTCGGTCTTGGCTCGGCTTTTTCTCGACCATACACAAGATTAGTTTCTTTCTTACCACCAAAAGATCTCTTCAAAGATTTCAAGATGTCTCTACATGAATCTTCCCACTCTTGATACCGCCTTCAATACGTCATTAATATCACCTGTGAATCCAAATTAAGAGTTTCCAATCGATGATGAATAAGAACGGCCGCCGTGTTCCCATAAACATATCAACCAATTCCCTATTGGACAAGGGTGGCTAGACTCACTGCTAGGTCTCCATTTCTCGAGCATAATTTTGAACTTCTCATAACGACCCATAGACATGCTTTGTATTGCATGAAGTGGGTGTCAATTCATCAGATCTATACCGTCTCAGAAAGCATCCGCCAAGTCACCCATGTAACGAATACGGTCATTCTCAGTCGATAATACCACTCCAATCGAGTTCCGGACAAGCTCTCCTTCAAAATAAGGTGCATCCACAACTTTCCGTCATCGCAAGGGGTTGATTTTCAACATAGGACTTCAAATGCGCCTTCGACGAAATGCCATCATACTTGGCAAAAGTAGGAACTTTGAACTTGGGAGGAATCACCACACCGTGAACAAGACTCGATCATCAAAATTCAGCCCCGACATCTTCGTGTTTTCCACAACATTCGACGGTCTTCAAGTTGCTTGTACTTGTCGCCTTCATCGTAGTAATGGTCGTAGTCTTTTCAGCTCACCGACCGCCTTCGTCGTCACCTTGACACCCTCATTCTTGACACTTCCTCATTCTTGACACTTCCTTCGAGAGCTCATCCGGCGACCACTTTAGGACCACCTTTGTAGCTCGCCCATGTTGATAACACCAACGACCCTCTTCTTTCCGTTGATGAGTTTTTCGCATCCTCTTGGCCTTGGACCAAGCTAGTGAACATCACTGAACCGAGCATTCTGAGCCCGGAGATCTTTGGACAATTGCTCGAGCCTTCGCTAAAATAAATAGTAGAGAATGAGAAACCAATCTTCAATGTACCGTTATGAGATGTTATGCCATGATATGCAATGTTTATGCAAATGCAAATGCAATGTTTTCAAGGACCTAAGAGATTTAAATTTGTTAAACAAGCATGAACAAACATTTATTAGTTCTCTTTTATTCTTTTTCTTTAAGTACAAAAGATAGTTCAAAACAATAAAAGAAAACATATAAATCCTAAAGCTCTAAGTCTCCCATGCGCTCCTCGTGCCGAGGTAGGCTGATGTTTCGCCTCCTCGTGAAGTAGCTTGGTCAACTTAGTACTTTCTTCTCTCACTTGCATAGCGTGAGCTTCAAAAGTATCCCTTCTTCTTGTCGAATCCAGATCTCTTCAAGTCTTCAAAATCAGAGGCATGTCGTGATGGAGAACGATAGTGGTACGTCACCCATAGCAACATGTTCCATAATTACTAAAACAGCGTGAATGGCATCATGAGGTTTTGAGCTCGAGCTCGCACCCATTTGAGGTAAGGTTCCCAAGGAATGGAGTTTTGGTGCCCCAAAGTCTTGGTATCGTCTTCTTTACCATGCCCCAAGGTATGAACCTTCGCTTGCACTGAGATCGTGGTTGTAGTGAACACAATATCTTGGAGAAGCATATCATGAGGACCATTTCTTAGAAAACCAAACCGACGAGAGCTAAAGAAGGGTTGTAGGTAATACCTCCCTTATACCAAGGAGTGGTACATTAGGAATTCTCCACAACGCCAATGAATGTGAAGTCCTTTGAGAGAAAAGACTCCAAAGGATATCCGATCGAGAGTGACAATAGCCTTTGAGACCACTTCAACCTTTGCTCGTTCTTCAAAACCGATGGAGGAAGGTGCAAATAAACCACCGAAAGTAACGGTATACAACACATGAGAGTTCCTTGTCTCTTAGTAGTACGAAAGTGTGGAGAGAATGTAGGATGTCTCCAAGTAAAGTAGGCACGGATCATGGTAAGGAACAACTTGATGGCGCTTGACATCTATGAATTGATCCAGTTAGGGAATAGAACCAAACCATAGATTAGCAAGGCCATAATGTCTTCGAATGCATCGAAACTCATAACTTTGAGGAATTCTCGGCTTTCTTAATCGAACTTAGCAAGTAAACCCTTAACTCCGCTTCTAGTTTCCCAATTGGCTTTAATGTCCGAGCTTAAGATGTAAGGCGGATGCAATGTCTTCGCATTAGGAACCTTTTCTAAACCGTTGAATGGCATTTGGTCAAGAATAGGTATCCCAAGTAGCTTAGAGAACTCTTCCAAGGTAGGAAACCAACCGATAATGGGAATGTAAAGTAATGGTGTTTTGATCAAGAATCGGAATAGACATGCATCATATCTTCTTCAAACCCGAGATAACCAAGTCAAGTAGATAACCATGTCTCTTGATGAACTGCATGATCGAGAATCTCAAACCAATTTTTGAAATGAGAAGGTATACCCATGAAGTTGATTCAGATAGTCTTTCTAGAAGTCATAATTCCTACAAAACAAAGCAAAGATAAATCCGTAGGTCCTTGAAATAGTTAGATATCATATGCAATGCGATGATGTCATGATGTCATGTTTAGCACACACAAACAATTCACACAATGAGCCTAGGTTTAAGGCTTGCAAGAGGTATAGGTGATTACCCCACCAAAAGTTTGAGTCGGTTCATCCTGTCATATAATAGTAACCGGGTTCTAGGAATCTCACATCATTGATCTTTCTCGTAGGCATTTATTTCAATACGACTAACAAGTGGTCGACCGAAAATATCCCAAAAGTCTGATCTCAATGAGCGTAGCATCGAGTATTAGCCAATCTTAGTCTGCACCAAAGCCAGCCATCTCACTACCTTCTAATGGCCAAGATGGGTCAATTAAGGTTCTAAAAGTTTAGTTAGTGCTTGATGACACCACGCAGAAGCCAAATACTATCCTCAACTTGGAAATGAAGAGTATCAGGACATCTAAAGTGTCACACTTACGTAGCCATCATGTTGACCGTTTCGATATACGTCTAACGGTCGCGATGATTTATTGCTACTTACCTAAAAGGAAACCCGGATCCGGGTGTAGGATCCCCCACAAATATAATACCAAGCAACCCTTAAAGATAAAGCAAGAAAGTCAAATGTAGCAAAAGAAGGTGATCTAGAACTGACTTTGATTTTATCGCAAATGAAGGGCAAGGTAAAAGTACGTAAAAAGACCTTCGTTAGATTCTCGAGTAAGGAGAAGGTTATGAAAAGGGAAGGTATTAGCACCCTTTCCATCCGTAGTTATCTACGGCTCTTAGTTGCTCTTAGATCATCTTTTAAAAGTGCTTTCGTGTTTGACAAAAATGTTTTGAAAAGGAATTTCGCGTTGACTTTGTAATGATTCATGTAGGAATGTATACAAAGTGTTCGAAATGTTTTGTTTTTGAAAAGAGTTTGAACTTTGACAAAAGTGTGTGGTGTGAAAAGTATTTTGATAGAGCAAGCAACTAAAAGTCTTATTACCTACTCGTAATGGTCATTTTCGTGTTATTTTACTTTAGAATAGCTATCCATACCATTAGTTGATAGGTAACTCTATTCATTGGATGTAAGCGGACATTCAAGGGACATCGTACGGTCGAGAAAGCAACTCAGGAAGTACCCTAGCACATTCAAGGGACTATCATCATTTCGTAGGCAACAATCGAGGGTCAAGATCATGTATTCGTAGTTTACATCAGGATCTATGATCTTTGTATCGAAGGGACTATGATGATTTGTTTCAAGGCAACGGTGCTAGAATACCTCTACGCTCGAGGACTCGACCATTTGTATTCAGAAAGGCAACGAGAGAGAATTACCCTAAGGGTGCATGTGTGAAAAGAGTGTGTTGATTTCGATATTTTATCTTGGAATTATGAATGAGCTATGTCCAATTTTATCTTGCCATACACGCCTAATTACTAGCGCTTTATAGGTGCGGAAATTAAATCATGGAAAGTAAAGTGCGGAAAGATAAATCCTACGCTATTACAAGGCTTTGGGGCAGATACATAATTGAGAGCGCGGAAAATAAAAGTCCTAATTAAACTATTACATCCCATAGGCAATTACATAATTGAAAAAGAAAAGCGATAAAAAACGTCCGAAACGGTATAACCTGTAAAAAGATGCAAAATCTGAAACTAAGAAAATCGCATAAGAGGAAAATGTTAGTAAAAATAAGTTTTTTTGAATAAGAAAAAGTTTTTATGCTAAGAATGACATGAATATGATAAGATGATTTTTTGGGAATTTTTGGAGTTAATTTGATAATTAAAAAACAATTAAAAGTTATTTAAATGATAAAATAGCAATTAAATTAAATATGCATTAAAAATAATAATTTTAATTTTAATAATTAAATAAGCATTTTTCTGATGAGTATGCAAAAAATAAATATTTTTGGTGTTTTTTAAATGCATGATAAAAATATTAGAGGATAAAATAAATTGAATGAAAATATTAAAAAAATAAGAAAATAGAAAAATATGTCAAGTTTGCAAAAGGAAAAAGTTTGGTCCCGCCTGTGGATCGAACTCGTGACTGAGGAGAATCTTTCCAAACCAACTCCTTAACCACTACGCCATGCAGTACTTGTTGTTTGTAAAGATGAAATCAATTGAATATGAATGTCAACGTGTCATGGATATGTTCCAAACCCAGTCAGCGCGCGTGGACCCCAGTCATAACGAATGGACGAATCGAGAGAGCCATCGCACACGCAAGCTCACGCCGGTCGAGAAGTCAACGACGGAGCCCTAGTCTCGATCGCCTTCTCCCGCCAACCAAAACATGAAACTTGAAAATACGCAAATAAAAGTTCTAAGGTACCCTACCCCTAAATCGAGGGTCGCGAACACGATGGTGCCATTAGTTTGCCCCGAAAACACCAGATCAACCGTTCGATTCAAATACTCAAGATGCCCTAGTTATGGTGATTCGAGTTCGACGCCTAAGCTTGCATGAGATGGTTCAAACATGACCTAATATGCATCCCGAGTTCAAACAAACACACAAAACATTAGCAATGCATGAATAATGAAATTAATTTCAAAAATATACCAAATCGAGCAAGCTTGGGATCGAGTTCGCGCACCCGGCTTCAAGTAAGGGATGGTTTCGATCATTGGAACCTCGTGAAGGTGTTTGGATGGTTGGCTTGCTTTGAAACCCCATTGAAATTGAATTCGATTTTTGACAATTTGAGAAAAATTTGGCAAAATAAGGGTCATGGGCTAGGTTTCGTGTCTTGTTCTTGGCAAATGCTTGGTATTTATAGAGTGAATCAGGAGGCAAAGAGAGTGAAAAAGATTGATATTGAATGCAAAATTTTCTTTCAAATCAAATTTCTTGAAAATTTGATTTTCCTTCCATGTGAGAGGCTAGCACGAATTTGGTATGTTTCATGGGCTATCTTGGACCTCAAGCTTGATAAAATCCACCTCTTGAAAATATATCTTATTTTCATATTTTATTTAATTTAAATTTGAATTAAATGGTTTTAAATTCAAAAATAAATCAATAAAATAAAATGTGGTCATGGCAAGGCATCAATAGGTCACAAATAATATTATGATCAAGTTTGGATCATAAAATTATAGGCCCATTTGGAAAAAATTGCATTTTGACAAATATCTCCTTTTGTGCAATTGTTCAAAAATGCCCAACTTCTGAATGGTGTAATTTGCTCAATTTTCCACATTTTTGAGTATTCCTGGACTTTTTAGAAAGCTCTAAGTGTCCTCTAACCAACCTCGTTTGTTTCATCTCAATTGGAGTTTCCATGCTCAATAAATCTTCAAAACAAAATGTTGACTTTTTGTTGACTTTGAAAAGGACCTGTAATGTTTTGATCCATACCTTCCAAATGAAGCATCTTTTGAAGATTCTTGTGATACATGAAGTTGTAGAGAATTGAATTTCATTCAAAACAAGAGGTGGTGGAAAAATTTCTGAGAAAGTATGAAGAAGTTATGCTCACCAAAGTTTGGTTGACTTTTCACTAAGAAACCCTAATTTGGAAAGTTTGACTTTTGAGCAAATCTTGAGTTTTCTTGATGAATCATGATCAACCCTTGATCAAATGATGAATGTGACTTCAAAATGAGGATGTTGACCAAAAATCATGACGTTTGACTGTATGTTGACCATTGACTTTTGTCCAATATAATTTTCAACCATCCGAGCAATTGTCCAGGATTGACTAAAACCGATTTTGAACCATGATGACCATTGTGTTGGAAGTCCAGGATCAGGATAGCCAAACCCTAGTTTGGGTTGATTGAGAGGACTATTCGAGGAATCCTTGAGTATGGATGTGTAAAATGTCTTGAGAAGTAGGAGGGAAAATTTTGGGGTATGAAAGTATGGTGACTTTGTCAACTACTTAGCAGCAGGAGTTCTTCCACCTGACCTAACTTATCAACAAAAGAATAAATTCTGTCAGGATCTCAAACACTACTGTTGGGATGATCCCTTACTTTTCAAAAGAGGCACCGATGGTATCTTCCGTCGATGCGTCCCTAAAAGCGAAGTAGAGAACATAATTTCTCACTGTCATGAAGCCTCTTACGGCGGACATGCTAGCACATCAAATACCTGCGCTAAAATCCTACAAGCTGGCCTTTATTGGCCTAATCTATAGAAAGATGTCTATGCTCCGATTATAAAATGCGACCGGTGTCAATGCACTGGTAACATATGAAGACGCGATGAGATGCCTCAAAAGGGCATTCTAGAAGTAGAAATCTTTGACGTGTGGGGAATAAAATTTATGGGACCTTTCCCATCTTTTTTTGGCAATAATTACATACTTGTTGCAGTCTATTATGTATCTAAATGGATTGAGGTTGTAGCATCTCCAAAAAACAATGCACAAGTAGTGATTAAGCTATTCAAGAACATAATGTTTCCGAGATTTGGTGTGTGTCGAGACTAGTCATCAGCAACAGTGGTTCTCACTTCATTTCCAAAATCTTCGACAAACTCCTAGAAAAATATGGAGTCTGACACCATGTAGCGACACCTTACAACCCACAAACAAGCAGACAAGTAGAAGTCTCTAATAGAGAGATTAAGCAAATACTTGAGAAAATTGTTGCCACATCTAGGAAAGATTGGTCTTGTAAGCTACATGAAGCATTGTGGGCATATATAACTGCATACAAGACACATGTTGGAACCACACCTTTCAATCTAGTCTATGGTAAATCATGCCACTTTACAGTGGAACTCGAGCATAAAGCTTATTGGGCCATAAAAACCCTGAATCTAAGTTACAAAGCCGCCGGAGAAAAGAGAATTCAAGATATTCATGAATTAGAAGAACTTAGGCTAGATGCATATGAGCACGCCAAGATCTACAAAAAGATAACTAAGAAATGGCACGACAAACACATTTCTAGGAAAGAATTCAACGAGGGTGATATAGTACTCCTGTTTAACTCCAGACTTAAACTCGTTCCGGGAAAACTTTGCTCTAGATGGTCAGGACCTTTTGAAGTCACCGAAGTATTTCCATGTGTCGTCGTCAAAATTAAATGAAAAACCAGTGATCCGTTTATTGCAAACCGGCAGTGTTTGAAGCACTACCATTGTATCGAAAAAAAGACTACTCACCTAGTCTAAAACTTATACAGCTGTCGACTAAGTAACCAAATTAACTTTTCGATTTAAATAGGTCGAGCTTCTAACGTTAAACAAAGTGCTTTGTGGGAGGAAACCCACCTACTAACTTCATTTTAATTTCTAAAAACTTTTAATAATATTTATTTTCTTAAAATTTTTATCAAATAAAAAAGGTTTTCTTATTCTTTTCTCATCTTTTCTATTTGTTTAGGCATTAGGCCACTGCTGACTTAAAACTACTCTGATTGACTTTCAGGATTCATACCACTTCTTCACTAACGTTAGCTATGGGTTATTCTAATGGTATGCCAATTAACTTCGTGAGTGATGCTCAACAAAGGCGTTATGAGATACTTGTTTAGAGAGAGATGTGTCCTACCATTTATGCACATGATCCCGCATTGTCAGTGATGGGTATTCGGGAGAGTGTATGTTACATGTTTAACTAGATTGGTTGGGATTACTTCATCCATCATAAGCACCCTACCTACTGTTGCACCCCAAAATTCGTCCTCTTCATTTTGTTAATAAATAGTTGGCTTACACTTGATCAATAACCGCATTGCATACAAATCATTTATACATTAACCATGGGATCTAATTGTTCTAATTGAGTGAGAGTGCACAACCTCGAACAAGAGGTTTGATTCCCCAAAGTTGAACATTTGAGGTTCTGTCAATTCAAGCATCCTCTCAGTATACAAGATGTGAACATCCGAAAGCTGCTGATTATCTCTCGAGAATTGAGGTTTTGGAGTTTTGATCGCCTATCAGGTGGATATTGATTACAGTTTCGAGCTACAGTGTGTTGCGGTCGAATATTTGAGCCCAAATTGATTCTACGGTCTTCTGGAAGTGGTGAAGTATCTGTATACGGCTTATCGATCCACGCGATTTATCAGAAAATCAAGAACGGACAGATAAAATGATATTTGAGTGTGTGTATCAAAAAGTCAACAAAAGTCAAAGTTTGACCGAGTGGAATTTCTGGTCAAAATTATGGTCAAAAGTCGACATTTGCGAAAATGTGATCATTTGTTGAGAAAAATCGGAAGAATCGGGTGAAAATGAGGTTTCTTGCATTTTAAGTAATCTTGGACTTAGAAAATTTTTCTAAGTTTTAAGCACTTTGTGTTCGCGGAGCCATGTTGCCGCATCCGTATCGTGCTCGTCTGTGGTCAGAAGTTTGTGAATTGATAGTCGTTGGAAAGAGCGCATTTTGTACTCCGACTTTGTCCTTGTGAAGATTTTTCCAGAAATGCCCGAATTTCGAGTTATAAAGCTCCGAAGTTTGAAGTTCACAACTTTTGAAGTTTTACACTTAGTGAAAATTTTGAGTGTTTTTAATGTGTTCAAGCGCTCGACTTCGGATGTATTTTACACGTGTTTTGAGGCGTCGATTCGAGTCAAGTTCAAAATCAAAGTTGTTCATTTAGCAGCGATCTACAACTTTGTTGAAGAAATCGAATCCATTCGGGAATCAGATCAAAAATTACGAAGCTCGGAAGTTACGGTTTATCATTTCTCAAAAATTCAAGACTTAGAAATATTTTGAAGTGTTTATTTCTATGCTCGTCGACGCTTCGGGTTCGATTTTATCATAGTTATCGGCTCCAAATTAAAAAGTGTTCAACTGCAAAGTTGTTCATCTCACGGTAGTCTACAACTTTGTTTGAAGGAATCGAATTCATTCGGGACTCGGATTGGAAGTTATAAAGCTCGGAAAATAAGAATTCATCATGTTCACCATATTCGAATAGTTGTTGTGCGCATGTTCAGGGCTGTTTTTATCATCGATTCGGTCGCCGCACGGAAAAACTCCGAACATGAAAGTTGGAGATTGTCATTTCCTCTATAAGTTTCGTTCAAAAATTTTTTCATTTCAGACGTCAGAGCGGAAGATACGGAGCGCCGTAAGTGACAGTTTAAAATTGCCAAAACGCAAGACAGCATATGCATTTTTGCCATGGCTACGAGAGCATTTCATCGAACAGTTTTTGTGCACATGTTTGAGGCTGTTTTCTCGTCGATTCGATCGCCGCACGGAAAAACTTCGAACATGAAAGTTGGAGTTTGTCATATACTCTACAAGTTTCGTTTGGAAATTATTTCGTTTCGGACGTCGGAGCAAAAAATACAAAGCGCCGTAATCGATGGTTTGAAGTTGGAAATTGGTTGGATGTCATGCACAAAACTTGCCCAGTAAGCTAGGAATTTTATCGAACACTCGCGCGACAAATTTCAAACACTTTTTATTCGGTGATTAAGGCTTTGTTTGGATTTTTGCCAAACTACAGAGTTGTTGTGTCACACGCGAGCTTTACAATGGCATCGAGTTTGCATCGTTTTGTCGAGTATCGAAAAAGTTACGGGGCTGCAAAGTAGTACATTTGGCTATGAGTAAATGGCTGGACAATGTTTAGAACATTCCGCGATTTTGCAGTCAGTTTTAATGTCACGACTTCAGAGCCGATTTAAGGCATGCTACGGACTCCGATTCGGAAAATTTCCAACATGAAAGTTGTTCATATAAGTACCCTCTACAACTTTGATCTTGTGATGGAGGCTCGAGAAGGCTTATATTTCGAGTTATCTGGCCAAGAAATCAAGCCACGTACGACACGTATACACTACGTCATTTTTTAAAGTGGGCAGGCATGAGTTTGCGTGGGCATTTTTTGTTTTTAGAAAAGAAACAGAAATTTCTCATGACAGAAGCACAACCATAATATACCAACACATCACTCTCTTCTTCCGCCCTCATTTTCTTTTCATCTCCAACAAAAAACCACACAGAAATTCTCTCCATAACTGATTTCTTCTTTCACCCTACAACACAACAACCACACGCTCATTCTTTTTTTGTTCTCCCCGCATCCACACTCTCTCTTTCGCCTTCCCTCTTCCCCCATTCTGTTTCATCTTCTTCACCATCAACACCAAAAACAAGAAACAGTAACAACCATAACCACCCATTCTTCTTCACCACCATGACATGAATGTCATAACCTTCCATTCTCTCAACCATTTCTATCTTCTCTCTCACCCTTAACAAACCATCATCCATTCACCACCACCTTTTCTTCTTTTTTCTTCACTTTCAACAACTCCTTCTTCTTCCTTTCTCACTCACCATAACAACTTCATAGCCACCACCGCAACTAACTTCTCAGACCTCCCCAACTGCATCGTAATAAACTCTCCCTAGTAACCGGATCGCCTCTTCACTCACGCGCCACCGTTCTACACTTTTTTTCTCCATCCCTCGTCTCTAATCGTGATTCTCGCTCGATCAATACGGAGCGAATTATTGCTCCTCCTTCCTGGCTTCCTCGCGTTCGTTATGCAAGCTGCTCTCGCTGTCGTTTTCTGGTAACGTTCATCATTCGCCAACCTCTCTTGTTCGTCTGAAGCAACAACAAGAATCGCTAATCTCTGTTGAATCTCCAAGGCAAGCGTCGTACGCGGACTTCTGCACATATATCGTCAAAGACCCTGAGCTTATTTCTCAGTGAAGGGAATTCTTGCAAAACTTGTCGTTTCTGGTATCAAGATCCGCGGACATTACTCGAGTTTTCAGTCACCATTCGTAATCGGCAAAACAGCTAAACTCCTTGAAATCTCTTCCTCTCATACCTGAACTTCGTATATAGCTTCATAATCCCGGTGTATTCCGAGTTATTAGAGATTATATGCATATGGCATTGGTTTATGTGGATGAATGAGTGTTCAGATCTGTTTCTTGTATGGGGTTTACGTATGATACAATGAGAATTTGGTAATTTCGAGTTTGGATCCATGATTAGCGATCTGAACCGAGGCTTGTGATGTAAAGACGGCTAATTTCTATGGAGGTTCACTTTTCCGGTCATCAGTCTCGCCGGAGAAAGTGACCAGAAAACATCCTGTTTCGGCGTCCCTTTTGAACCCCTAAACGTGTCTTTCCCTTGCTGGCTCATGTCATTTTCCATACCAACCATCCTGATTGTGCCACATGTCCTTGTTTTGGTTAATTAAAAAAAATCTGATACACTTAAATATATTGACCAGTTGATATGTATGTTACATGAAAAAATCAAGCGTGACATTATTATTAAATCTGATCAAAATAATAATAATAATACTGTTTTGGACAAAAATGGAGTAAAAACAGGGCTTAGTGAAAGAATTGGACTGGGCTTTGTACATTCTGCTATCTCATACCCCCTTTATTTTGGGCCCAGCACACCAATAAACTGAATTTAGTTCAAAATAGAATTCTGCAATACACCCCTGTTTCTTTACTTCACAATTTTGATATATATAGCTTAAAATTGCTCCTGATTTCGATCGTTTCGACATGTAAAAAATCCATAAAAAATATATTCTGATATTTTAGGATCTTAGAATATTTTTGATTTTTTTATATATTTTTTTCAATTAATTTCTTTTATTTTTTTTAATTCATTTTCAATAATATGATTAGAAGCATGTTTCTCCTTTGTAGTTTGAGTTGACTAATCTTAGGAGTGTAATGACATGTGTTTCTTAGAAACTCTAGGATGTTTTTTTTTCTACCATCTAATTGTAGTTAGATGTATACCTTACTTTAGGATTGTAGGTAGAATTTCAAATCTAACTTTTAATAGTTTGATTTTTTTGGAACTAGTTGATAATTGTATAGTTTTCTAGCTTCCTTTCGCATGATTAATTCGTAGCCTTTCCTTCATTTGTTTAGATGTATAGGATAGCTTTATAACAATTTAGTTGCTGCCCTTAATAGCAAATTATCTTTAGTACTTCGATCTCATTGTGAATAACCACTTTTGCGTCTTGTGCTTTATTTAAAAGCCTCATTGCTATTTCTGACACTCTGTTTTGTATGCGAGGTACGCGGAGCATTATACTATTAATTTGAATGTATAGAATCCATGTTTTGATGTTACACATGCGTGTGTACTCTTTATCCGCTCGCTGGTTTTCACCATCTTTGCAGGTTATCTGATTTGATTTGGATGTGTAGAATCCACATCTGTTGCTCGCACACATGTGTGTGCCCTCTTTGTCTATATTATCTGGATAGTTTCTTGCAGGTTTATTGGATATACGTCGAGTGTGTATAGACACACATTCTTGACCGTGCGTATCAATGCACATCCTTTGTCTGTATTGTCTCGATAGTTTCTTGCAGGTTTATTGGATACACGGATGTATAAACACACATTCTCGACCGTGCATATTGATGCACATCCTTTATCTGTATTGTCTGGATTACGATCTTGTACTGGTGTATTTGCCTCAGATGTGCATGACACACATTCTGATTATGCTTTTTGTGCCTCCGCACACTTCTCACAGGATTTCTTTATTGCGCCAGCAGTAATTGAAGTTTTACTGAGTATTTCTATAGCTCGCAGGTTTTCTGATCTTTATCCGCTTGGTATTTATTTTACTTTGTTTACCGCATTTCTTTACCGCTTAGAGAGCATGAGAAGTAGGGTTTCACCGCTTTTCTTGCCATGAGAAGTAGGAATAGAGATGTATGAAGGGCTTCCGAGTTGGAGCATGTTCAGAACCCTCTCGGTTTATTTAAAGACCCGCTAGGGCGCTTGCTAATTGTGTTTGGTTTGTTTAAAATCCTCCATCTGCATTAGGGAGGTAATTCTCAGTAAGTGTTTACATTTGTGCTTGCATAGGTCAGAGTGGTTAGGACACCCGACGTGGCACCACCAAGCAAAGTCCCGCTTTTTATATTTCCTGCTATCGAGTCATGATATGATGGGCAAGCAGAAAAGGGTCCGCAATCGACCCCCGCACAGTTCTAGTCCGTGTCAGCTCAGCACACGCGAATCGTGTTGCTTCCTTTATCGAGTCAATAATACAAAGTGGCAAGAGTTCCCTATTCTGACTCTCCATGCTTTTCTGGGGTTCGCATTTATTGCAGAGCTCGCATCATTTGCTCTTCACACTTGACGATTCATGTCATGCGTGATACTATTCAGTGAATCGGATGTGTCGGCCCTAGTTGACTCACGGTATGCTCAAGCATCGCTCGAGGCTATGGGACTTCCTCCTTTTCCTGCGCTTGTGTGCCATTTGTTTGTTTGCATTGCATTATTTGTGTGCTTTTGCCAAAGCACTTGATTGCTTCATCCCTTTTGTCGTCTTCGACTCTACTTTAGTTAGTGATTCGAGATGGACATAGACTTAGGTTTTAAACCTTTTCCATCCTTTTTTGTCATCTTCGACTGTACTTTAGCTAACAATTCGAGATAGACATAGATCTAGGTTGTAAACCTTTGCATGTTCCCTTAGGATTTTCTTGAATCTACCTTAGGTAGTGATTCGAGTTAGACCTTAGGTTGTAATCCATGCATGATGACATTAGGGATAGCATTAGATAGTTTCCCTTGTTTGTTTTCCAGTTTCTTTTGCATCCTTGCATGTAATAAAACTAAAAATTGTTTTCTTTTTCCTTTGCAAATTAAAACACTTAATAATGGTTCAAACTCCTTTTTCAAAGGTAAAAACAACCAACCAATGCAAACTTTTTGCCTACGGGTTTTCTTTTGTGTTTAAATTATTTTGTATAAGTAAAAAACACATAACCCATCAAAACATATGAGCCGAACTACGGCGCTCAGACTTTCCCATTGCACGCGGGAATACGTAGGCATCTTGTCACGGGGCTCGATCGAGCAAACTTTGTAAATACTTCCTTCTTTTCCCCGTGTTTTCTTTATTTTCCTTTATTTCACTTGCATTCTCTTTTAGCATACAAATATAGAAATTAAGTGGTAAATAGATATAAACACACCCATTAGATAGAAAATAGAAGTGGATACCGTAGAGTACTACGGACGTGTAGGGTGCTAATACCTTCCCTTCGCGTAATAGATTCCCTTACCCTATCTCTCGGTCGCAAGACCGTGTCTTATCCCTTTAGGTTTTTATGATGCATTTTCCTTTCTCCTTTAGAGATAAAAACGCTCGATGGCGACTTCATTGATATAGTTATCGGATGATGTTCACCCTTTGTTTCACCTACCACAACTTGAATTTGGAGTTCCTCAGTGCCTTGCACTACATCCATGATATTGGTCTAGGATTGGCTAGAGGAGTAGTTTCCTTTCGATTTTTTGGTTTCACTCACAAGTTCACCACCCATGAAATTGCTGCTTTATTAGACTTCCTTGTAGGTGTAGATGCTTTCTCTGATGTCCAAGAGGAATATTTTATGGATAGCCAACTTGATTATTTTTCGAGGGATATTTCTGATCTACATCAAGAGAACTCTATTCCAAGGAATTCATCTGAGGTTCATAACCCTGCCATCAGATATTTCCACATGATTCTAGCGTTCACACCGTTTGGGAAACCTCAGAATGATACCTTAGTGTCCAAGGAAGAACTGTTTATCATGTTTTATGTATTTCAGTCGAGTCCGGTAGTTGGCGCATCCTTTATGTTAGTTAGCCTCCAGAGCATTGCCCAGGCTACCCATGGCCCGATTTGTGTTGATGGTTTAGTGACTATGATTGCTAATGCCTTATTTCTAAGAGAACCATTATCCCGCTTGAACCCCTCTAGTGATTTTATCCCACCCGACCTTTCCCTCTGTTTGAATGTTGGCATGATCGGGAATTTAGAGCCGAATCAGTTTCAGTTATTGGTACACCACGAGCCGATCTACCACTTCACTTTACCTGACATTGCAAGAACCTGTGTGCATGATAAGAATAATTGGATTTATGATTTAGAAGGAGTGGTTGAGAATGATCTTGAAGAAGAAGAATTAGATCCTTTAACATTACCCCTCTATTATGACCCTCCAATAGGGTTGGAAGAGTCTGACCCTAAGATGGAAGAAGCCTGTCTCTTGTCACTGCCTTCATTCGATTACCATCCATTATGGGACCCACCTACTCTCCATGTTGCCACTGCTGTCCACGCTCCTCATATTGATAATGGTGTTGCTATTGATGCTCTGACGACGGAGTTTGCTACTCTTCGTACTGATGTTACCATGCTCCGCAAAGATTTTTATAGTTTCATGGATTTAGTGAAGGAGAATTTAGATCATCTCTTCCAACACTATAATTCTAGAAGTGGCTGGTTTTTATTTTAAAACATTGAGGGCATTGTTTACTCTAAGTATAGGGGAAGAGTGTTTAATTAGGATCTTTTTTTTTTCTTTAGCATTTTTTTTCTAGATTAGGAATTAATTCTAGTAGTATTTGTTTTTTTAGTCATTTATTTGAATCCCCAGAATATTGTTTTCTTGCATTCAGTATTTTTAATTTTACTATCAATATTTATTTTCCACTGTTTGTGTTTTACGTTTCTCATTGATTGTTTTTCATTGTGTTTTGCTGCTATGTTATATGTTATGTTGCTAATACATTGCTTATAAAATACTACTGTGCTCACTACAAACTAATATGTATACTGCTTGTTAGTAGGTAGTGTAGTAGGTTGAGTATGATAAATAATTTTCTTTAGATGGCATACACTCAATTGTCATTTCATTATCTCATTGCATGATCAAAAGTTAATATTCCCATCAGACATGTAGTGACAAAAGTATCACATGCACGGTCAATCAAGGAATTTACACTCAAACACACTAACGCCCAACTGCTTTCAAGCACGTGATTCCCTTGATTTTGAACCTTGTAACAACCGTTACAAGTCCATGCATAGCACCCATCACGCTTAGGTGTAACGACTGCTACACCACTTCTACTTTCCATCGTTATAAAATTTGCTTCATCTTCTCATTTCTTCTCACCGCTGTAAACCTTTTAAACCATTCCACGCCCATTCATTTCTTTTAATACCATTCAACACTCATTCATTTCCTCTTCCCACCATTAAACCTTTCTAATTCAAACCTTTCTTCCTATTTAAACGTTTGGAAAGGAATTCACCATACACCAACCTACTGAAATTCCTCTTCAACCAGAAAACCATTTCTATCCAATATATTGTCCAAATGGATAGAAGAGCACAAGAAGAAAGAGAAGAATCAAACCTCACTGGAATGGTGTTTAGAAATGGAGCAGCCGGAGAGCGCCAAGAGAAATTATACCTCCAATTTTATCAAAGAGGCGTGCTTCTCAAAAAGTATGTTGATATCGATTGTCTGCGTGAGTTTGGTATGATAGAGAGTATACAGTTTATGCTCAATAAATTTGGTTTAAATTATGTTTCCACACTGAATCTACCAACCTACGAGTCTGTCACTTTTGAATTCTTGAGCTCTTTTTCTTACAACACACCTCCCACTTCTGAAGTCGGTCAGTATCTTATCGGAGCAGCAAACTTCAAGTTATTTAACACAGAGTATACTATGAATCAGGAAACTCTGAATCAGATACTCCACTTCAATCATGGAGAAGGTGTGAAAAACAAGATTCCTACTAATGAAGATTAGATAGAAAGATCATTCACGTTTTATGAGAGCATAACCGGTAGTCCTGTTACTAGTTGGGCTGAACTTTTTTCTACTCATATCCACAACCCGTGTATCCGCTTACTTCCACCGTATTGGCTAATACAATTTTCGAGCTAATAACAATAAGGTAAATTCTAAGGATATGTATCTCCTTTTCTTCACTTTTACTCCCGGTGTCCGAATAAATTTTGCTTCATTCCTTTTAAGCATCATCCAGTCTCTTATACCAAGGAATGCCATTGCTTCACATTTTTGTATAGGGGGAATAGTTACCGCTATAACCCACTATCTGAATTTGGAGGACAAACTGCAATATCTGCCTTCGTGCCCAGGTGAATTTTTGGATATAGAATACTGTTAGTATAGACACATTTTCAAGGAACGACCGAGTGGAAGGTACAATCTTATGGTGCGGAACAGGGTAGTTCCCAGTATCATTCTGCCGAATTAGGCCATTATAAGGATTGATGTCGCTCAAAATTGGCGTTATGGTCTTAATGCACCAGCTCCTGGAGAACATGTGCATAATAACCAAGGAAGCACAGGTAATTCAGAATAAGATGAGAATCAAGAGCAAGAGCCCCATCCAGATGTCCACCCACCTGAAGAACAAGTACCTCCGGAAAACGCTCCATAGCGAGCCTCAATTGAAGCCATTTATGCATCACTATTGCTACAAGATCAACGTCAACAAGAATTGATGCAGATGATCCAATAATTGCAGCACGATAAACGAGACAACACTTATTTGAACCACCACGATATTTCGGATCTGACTGATAAAATGTGCGCTTTATCATTTTGTGTTGAAGGCTTGCACGCATATATTTACAACACTGGCGAAGAACCTCCTAGAGATAGAGGAGATGGGCGTAGATGGAGCATCTAGCAGCATAAATAATGAGGAGTGATTTCGTTTTTTTTTATTTTCTTTTTCTTTCTCGCTTATATTTTCGCATTAGGGACAATGCTCAGTTCAAGTGTAGGGGAAGAAATTGTAGTTTTCTTTTTCTGGTAAGTTTTCTTTGGATTTTTGTTATTTCCCTTTCAATAAATTTTTTTTCTTGTTTTCTTGTACGATTGATTTCATTTAGGTGATCATTTCCGTCGTTATTCACACTACCATGGTTTTCTTGAACCGTAAATACATAATTTTTCTATTCGACGCATAACTTGGCACATTCGAAAAGTATATAGGTTTCTCACAATTAGGCTATGTTAGAACTTTGAAAAAGATTCGACAAAAATAATACCGCCTTGACACCTTAATCTTCCAAATTATGCGAGACCGGTCTGAATACTTATGATGCTGAAACCTTAAGTTTTAGTTTTGGATCAACCCTGAGTAGTTTATACTAGCAGTTGGCACCATCTTATTCACAAACTACGTAGGTAGCCGATGAATATAAGTGTATTGTCTTAATAAAATTTTTAAACATCATGTTATAACAGGGAATGCGCTAATTAAGTTAGGTGACCCTCACCAGGTCATTTAATCAAACAGTTGCAGAACCTACGAAAAAATTATGTAGCAACCCGTTGTAAGGCGGTTCAGTGGTGTCTGGTGCTGAAATTGGTAGGGCAGACTTCGGTTCGATCCCCCGCGACTTGTAATCTGGGGAAGCAAAAGGGTTACCAACTTATATACCAGAACCCCGCGCATAAATGACCAAAATCACTAACCAGCTACTCTACTATGTGCGTGCAGAAAAGATAAAGGGCTTAATGTGATTGCGCTAGAATGAAAGCGGTTGAGTTCGAACAAAAAGAATTAGGTTGAGTTATGATAACCTGATTCAGACCGGTCTGCATAGGGTGGAGGATTCCGATCATATTCTATGATTTCGTGTCATTCCTGTATCGTTAGTGTCGGAGCCTAGTTTCACCTTTTTAACATGACGCCCCTCAACCACGTACAATTTGAGTTTTGTCGTGTGATTGTGTCAGAAACCGATGTTAAATGATTCGTATTCTATTATTTTCTTGAGGACCAACAAAGGTTTAAGTGTAGGGGAGTTTGATAACCCAAAAATGTATCATATATTTGAACCAAATTACATAAATTTTAGGTATTCAATGTTTACAAGGCATGTATGAAGAAATTCACAAAACTGCAGTAAATTGAGCTAAAAAACCACAAAAAGATAAAATAAACAAGCATGGGGTGTGATAGCAAAAATAAGAGGTGAAAGCGTTGAAGAAAAGAAATGGACCAACGCGCACGGCCCAGTCCATGAAGAATCTCACCAGCCCTACAAGGTGTGACGGTCATCACACCCCTTCAACCAAGCCCTAACGGTCTCCAAGCCTCCAACCACCCCTTGAACTTGAGATTTTCCTCTTCGCGAGCACCGACTTCTGACTTTTCAACCTGCACCTGAGCTGCCATACACTACCAAACCTGATCATCAAAAGCATTGAAATAACTATGAAATTTAAATAAACTCCACACAAAGAAACACTTGTAAACTAGAATTAAACTTAGACAAAACAAGAAAAACAACGAACTAAAATGTTACAAACTTGACAAACTTATACCGAAATGACTATAGAAAATAGTGGAAATGGTGACCGATCACTGACTTTCCATTGGGCTTGGCTGGGTTTTCAAAATTTTGCCTGTCTTTTTGTCTTTATTATGAACCAAAGTAATTTGATGATTCGTAGCAAAGATGAAATTAGGCCTATGATTGAACCTTGTAAAGTTCTGACTTTGTTATGAGGCTTTGTGTGCTTGAAAATGATTGAAAAACCCTTCGACGTTATGATTTTTGCCATGATCCCTAATGATGAGTCTTGAACTGAAATTCTAAACTTATTTGACAATCCTTGCTATTTACGTTTCAATGTCGATTGCTAACCAAGTCTTTTTCTTCCTTGTTTTACATAATGGAGCAAAGTGTGCAAGGGTTTGAAAAAAATCGTGGCTACCATGGAATAGCTCTTGGAGAGAAAGCATGGGGCTTGGATGCTTGGCAAGAAAATTACTTTGGATGCACAAAGAATCTTGAAGATGAAGGAAGCTATAATCTCCTTAGCATTAGAAATTAAGCACCTTGTATCTTGAGAAATTTGATGTAAATAAACTCTTCATGTAATGTTGCAAGAATGGTGATGTAATTTTGTGAAGATTAAATAAAAAAAACTTGAATAATTCTTATAAAGTCTTGATGCTTGATTGAATAAAAACTCTTATAGCCTTGTAAGTCTCCTTGAGAAATACATATGCTTTACAAAGTTGAATCTTGAACTTTATATTGTCATGTGAAACCTTTGTACTATGAACTTGTATTTGGATTTGTTCATAAACTTGAACTTGTTTGTAGAAAAAACAATAAAAAAACTCTCTTGAATCTCTATCAAACCCATCTAAAATTACCTTGAATTCTTGGTATTGACAAACAAGTTTGACAAAATTTTAACTTATTCCTCAATTAATCTTCACATCTTTCAATTCAAATAGAACTTAACTTAATTTTCCTCATGAATCCTAATATTTTTACCAAAATGCAACAATGTACCCAAGGCAGAAAGTAAGATGCGAATCCAAAAAGTTTCGGTATATCTTTGAGTCAAAAGAGCTCATCTTCACAAGTTATTGTCCATGAAAACAATTCAGCTCAAGTTTGCCATCAATCTTCCATAAGGATGGGTAAACCAAATAAGCAAACCCACCATAATTGAATCGAATGGAAATTCTAATCACTTGATTTTCAAAAATTATGGTGAACAAAACCTTGTAGCTTGATGAGAAAGAAACCCATAACAATAATGAGCCCAGAACCTTAATTCATGATTTAGGTTTCAAAAAGCCTTGTAAAAACTTGAAATGAAAACTTAATCCATGAACCAAACATCCAGATAGCTTATCCTATGAGATGGACCCAAAAAGTCAAAACATGAACGAATACAATCTTGACCTAATCATCTTACACGATGCAGATGAATCCAAAACTTCACCTAAATAAAAACTATGAGTCAAATGAAATTGAATGAGGGTGGGGCAAATTTTCGGGTGTGACACCAATGAATTTTCAATGGGCAACCATTGAAGACTAGATTAAGCAAAAAGCAAGGACGAACATTGTAACCACTATAAATCCTTGTGTACTATTCTCTCTCTCTCTCTCTCTCATTCATTTAGTTGTTAATCACATGATTATATATTTTATGGCTTTCTAAGTTTATGACCGATAGGTTTTATGTTGGTACTAATTTATTGCATAAGTGGTAGGTTTTGTTAGAATTGACACTTAAGCTTTGCCTTAGAGTGGATTAGAGCTGAAAATTATGGTTTAGAATCTGTGTGTGATTGAAAATGATTCAATAACACTCTTATGGAATTAAAGAATTTTGAAATATGATTAGTTTTTTAATTTGGGGTAATTCAATACTTCAACTTTATTATGTCGTAAATGGTTAAGTACATTTGTGAATCTTTCAATCGGTAAGCATTACGCTAAATTTGCTTCCACCATGCAAAATAAACTATGTTTATGAAACTTTGATAAAAACATTTTTCAAACAAATTTTTAACTTGGAAGGTCTATTCTTAGATTTTCCAGATTTCTTGATGAAGGAGTAGGTCAAGGAGAAGACATTGTGAAGATCAAAGATTTTTCCAAAATGAAAAATGGGTTGTTTGAAGGTTGAGAGTTTTTGGAAAAGTTTGAATGAAGAAGATGAAGTGCTTTTATAGCCTTCTTCAACGGTTTAGAAATTTTTTGACCTTTGGAAAAAGGTGGAACACGTGTGACTTTCTCATTGAAAGGAGAAAGGGTGGATTTTTAAACTTCTTAGGGAAGTAACGGTTTGTTGCTAATTATTAGCCATAACTGCTGTGATTGCACGTTTAGGTATGTTGATTGGACATTTTGCAGAAAGTTGGACACTTACTCTGACGTCGTGTGCAGTATAGTGGTGGGACAGTGTCATAACAAAAATACCATCTAACGTGTCATCAATGCAAACTGTGCCACACGTAGGGAATCAATTGTATTCAACCCCTACTAGGCCTCCAGGCTTCGAGCCTTTGAGACCTAGAAATCCTCCATATGGAATGCCAACTTCGTTTATGGCAGGATTACATAATGCATCCACTTCGTCCCCAGTCCAAGGATCTGGTTCAGGAATGAACCATTTGGGTACGAATTCTCAGAATCTAGGAAACCTTGCCCAGTTGCCTACCCTTACAACGAATAGTCAGGCAGCGCTTAAGCAACAGATGGATGATAGCAATCATGATATGGTAGGAATCCTGGCCCGCGAAATGAATTCTATTTTTGGTCCTCTTATCTAGAATATAAATCGAACTAACCAAGAAAATGCAGCCCAGATGGCAAGAATAGCAGATTTCTTTGGTGCCCCTGATGCGCCTGTAAGACGTAGGCAAAACCCAGTGGTGATTCGAAACGAAGAACCCACAATCAAACCGATTCGACCCCCTATGAGAGTGGTCGAAGAGAGGAATGTAGGGGCAAGATTAAGGCAACAGGAATTTCAAGAAATTCAAGATGAACAACCTAGACCAATAGTGATGATAAATAGGGACCAAAATGCAGACGAAATTGTTCACAGGGTTAGAAATGACAATTTAGTGGCAAAAAATAACCTAACCACCATGATCGAAAGAATAATGGCCCAGAATGGCCTAAATTCAGGATTTAGGAGGCCAAATTACACATCTCCTATTGTAGATTATGTTCTGCAAACAGAATTACCCAGGGGTTTTAAAGTCCCTAAATTCACAAAATTTGTTGGAGATACGAGTGAATCGACAGTAGAACATATAGCGAGATATCTAACCAAAGCAGGAGATATATCAAATAATGAAAATCTTAGGATAAAATACTTCCCAAGTTCTCTAATGAAGAATGCTTTTACTTGGTTCACTACCCTACCCCCTGGATCTGTGGACACATGGCCTTATTTAGAAAGGCTTTTCCATGAACAATTTTACATGGGTCAATCTAAAATTAGTCTGAAAGAATTAGCAAGCATTAAGAGAAAATTCACGGAGCCAATAGATGATTATTTGAATAGGTTTCGGTTGTTAAAATCTAGATGTTTGACAGTAGTTCCTGAACACGAATTGGTCGAAATGGCTGTTGGGGGTCTAGATTATTCCATTAGAAAGAAACTGGATACACAGTATCTTAGAGATATGGCCCAACTAGCAGATAGAGTTCGACAGGTCGAAAGATTAAAAGCTGAAAAGGCTAGGGCTAGTAAAAATCATAAGAAAGAGAGAATAGCCTATGTAGAGGCTGAAGGGGAGGACATAGATGATTCTCAACACCCCTATGATTTCGATCAGTTTGAAATAGATCTTGCAGAATTGAAAGAAGCACCCCCTTATGCTTGCAAAGTTCTACTTCCTTCTAATGGAAAAGACTCTGTCGAAAGTGAGAGGAATGATAAATTCCCTAAGAAAATATATACTTTCGATATAACTAAATGTGATGAAATCTTTGATCTGCTTGTTAAAGATGGCCAGTTAATAGTTCCTCCTAACCTTAAGATTCCTCCATTAGAACAAAGGAAGAAGAGGGGCTTTTGTAAGTATCACAACTTTTTAGTCCATAAAACCTCACAATGTTTTCTTTTCAGGGATCTGATACAAAATGCAATCAAAGATGGCAGGCTGAAGTTCTCAGATAAGGGGAAGAATCCAATGAAAGTTGATACGGATCCGCTACTGATGGCGGAGACCAACTATGCTGAGCCTCTAGATATTAATGTAGTGGAGATTGCTGAGAGGAAGGTTCAATCGAAGTTGGAATTTGAAGAGGATGGGGGCTTCGTCTTGGTTAAAAGCAAAAGAGAGGTTACTGATGGCCTCCCAAAAGTGCTCAAAGCGAAGTTACTAAAAGAAGCAATACAGGCTGCTGATGGCCAAAGTGCTGCTGACAAAAGTTTGACTGAGGCTACTGAGGGTCTCAGGATGAAGTTCGAGGAAGTCAAAATTTCTGATGGTCAAATGCTAGGAGTGAATATGGTGGATTTCGAACAGGCCAACGCTGAAATGGAAGAAGTGGAACGCTGCTTGGAAAAAGAGAGAGAGCAAAGAAGGGAAAACTTACCCAGAAAGGACGCGAGCCTGCGCAAATATCTTTTTCACTATCATAAAAAGAACCAGGATAAGTTGTTGTGCCCAAGGTGCAGCATCATCTGCAACCCCAGAATTGTTGCTGAGTTCAAAAGGGCCCAGCGCGAACAAACAGGGGTCAACTGGAGGCAAGACAACCAATAGTACAGAGTTTATCCCAAGGCTGATGAGAGTCTGCTCAAATTCGTGGTTCGTTGCCACAAGATTGGAACGAAGTGTCTAATCTATCCCAGGTGTGCAGCGGTGTATGATAGAGAAATGGCTGAAGCGTTCGAGAGAGTTCCATTCGCATCAGGCTGGGGGCACCAAGGTGGAATGCCTTTGAATCATGTTAACACTGGTAGAACTATGCCAAGAAGACCAGACAACCCTTATCCCAGGGGACCAAAGAGGGTTTCTTTCAAACTACCTGCAGAGATCCCTACTGACAGATGGCTGCAAGTGAAGGCTGATAAGGGAAATGGGAAATGGCGAAGTTATGACCAAGGAGGAAGGACTGCGATGGCGTACAGGAAACAATTCAATTCGAACAGGAGGGAGGAAATCAGATTGGAGAATTATAAAGGCAAAAATCCAATGTCTCGCTCCCAATGGCGCAGACACCAGCGGAACAAGAAAGCTGAAAGGGATTCGAAGCCTATGGAGATTGGAGAGTCTAGTACCAACAACCCAACATCAGTAACTCAGACTAGGGGTAGACCCCCAGTGTCCAGGAAGTTATTTTCACCAAAGAAAGACACTGAAGAAAATAAGACATAGAAGGAGGATGCAAACGAAGAGGACTTGATGACCGGTGACTTCGAATCGGAGGGGGAGTCCTTATTTAATGCAAATTGTAACGTAGTTTCAGTGCTGCCTTGTGAGTACAATCAGGATACAAAAGTTTATGCTGGGGAAGAGACTGATGAGGACGAAATGGCCAGACACAGGCCAGTGTGTTATTACGTGATGAACAATGGAGCAGTCGAAGAGCAAAATGCATTATTCGAAAAGCCAGACGAAGGAATGAAAAATCACCTAAAGCCTTTATTCATCAGGGCCAAGGTAGAACAACATGGGGTGAACAAAGTTCTAGTTGATGGTGGAGCTGCTGTTAATTTGATGCCGAGATTCATGCTAAAAAGGATAGGCATGCATGATTCTGATGTTAGACCTCACAACATGGTACTTTCAAATTATGAAGGGAAGGTTGGTAAGACTTTGGGAGTGATACAAGTTAACCTAACAGTTGGTTCCCTCACAAGACCAACAATGTTCATGGTCATAGCTACGAAGGCCAACTACAATTTGTTGCTTGGTAGGGAATGGATACATGGAATTGGAGCAGTGCCTTCTTCGATGCATCAAAGATTGGTTTTGTGGAGAGATGATGGAATCGTCAAAAACATAGAAGCAGACAAAAGTTATTATATGACAGAGATCAACAATGTGGATAAAAGGAACTTCGATCGAAACATGGCCAACATTGGACCATGCCACCCACCTGAGGAATATTTCGAGCCAAATGAGAACGCTTACTATTCTTTAACCCTTCGTCCCAATGGGTTTCAATGGGATAGGGAACTGATGTGGGATGGGCAGGAGATTGAGGAAGATGGAGAAACTTTGACGATGCGGCCAACTGGCTGGGGAAGCGAAGGTTGTTATGATTGAATCAAGTTACTATCGAAAGATTTCGGCCTATCTAGTTGAGAACAAACGAAAGACGGCTCTTGAAGCCGAAATACAGAACATGGTTGTCGAAGCCATAGATAAAAAAGAAAAAAACAAAAAATAAATAGCAAGTCCTGAGGGAAACTATTCACCCCCACCCCATGATGAACAAACTTCTACACTAATGGATCAACGGCTAGATGCTATCTATGATCAAGAGCCCCTGGGGTTTGAAAAGGATCCAGAATCAACAAATGCTAAAATGTTGGCACAAGACCCATTAGAGGAGGTTGATATTGGGGATGGAGTCGAAAAACGAGTTATGTACATCAGTGTGAAACTTAGTCCCAGTCTGAAAAGCAATGTGATTGAAATGCTTAAACAAAACAGAGATTGCTTCGCCTGGGACTACGAAGAAATGCCTGGTTTAAAAAGGGAACTGGTGGAACATAGGCTTCCAATCAAGGATGGAAAGAAGCCCATCAAACAGATGCCTAGACGATTCGCACCAGTAATCCTTTCAAAGATAAAGGTAGAGGTAGAACGACTCCTTTGATGCAAGTTTATCAGGACCACAAGGTACGTCGAATGGCTTGCTAATATTGTACCTGTTATTAAGAAAAATGGTTCTTTACGAATTTGCATAGATTTTAGGGATTTAAATACAGCAACCCCAAAAGATGAATATTCCATGCCTATAGCAGAGATGTTGATTGATTCTACTGCGGGTTTCGAATACCTGAGTATGTTAGATGGATACTCTGGGTATAATCAGATCTTCATTGCTGAAGATGATGTTCCCAAAACTGCGTTTAGATGTCCAGGCGCCCTAGGCACTTATGAATGGGTAGTGATTCCCTTTGGATTAAAAAATTTTGGGGCAACATATCAAAGGGAAATGAACACCATTTTCGATGATTTCATTGAGTCATTTATGCAAATTTATATAGATGACATAGTAGTTAAATCATTTTCTGATGAGGATCATTTAAACCACCTTGGCCAATCATTCGAAAGAATGAGAAAACATGGCTTGAAAATGAATCCTCTTTAATGTGCTTTCTTTGTACAGGCTGGGGATTTCCTAGGCTTTGTGGTCCACCAGAACGGGATCGAAATTAACTTGAACAAAACGAAGGCCATTATGGAGACAAAACCTCCATCCACAAAGAAAGAGTTGCAATCTCTATTGGGTAAAATCAACTTTTTAAGGAGATTCATATCTAATTTGAGTGGGCGAACCCAGGCTTTCTCTCCACTGCTCCGTATAAATCAAGGGAACTTCGAATGGACGACACATCATCAAGAGGCATTCGAGAAAATCAAGGCCTATTTGATGCATCCTCCTATACTTGCACCCCTTCTAAAGATAAGCCAATGAGACTGTATATCTCTGCCTCCAATGTAACTATAGGTAGTATGCTGACCCAAGAAAATGATGATGGCGTCGAAAGAGCCATCTACTATATTAGTAGGGTCTTAAATAAAGCAGAGACTAGATATAGTAGTATAGAAAAACTATGTCTTTGTATGTATTTCTCTTGTACAAAACTTAAATATTATATTAAACCCGTTGATGTTTACGTTTCATCTCACTTTGATGTTATTAAACATATGCTTTCGAAACCAATCATGCACAGCAGGATTGGTAAATGGGCTTTAGCACTCACTGAGTATAATTTGGCCTTCAAGCCTTTAAAGGCTATGAAAGGGCAAGTTGTTTCAGATTTCATAGACTTCGCGTTAGATTATGTTGAGATCCAGCCATGGAAATTATCCTTTGATGGATCAACACATAAAAACGGAAGTGGGGTTGGAGTACTTATCATTTCTCCTGAAGGAATTCCAACAAAATTCAAGTACAAGTTGGAAGGCCCTCTCTGTTCGAACAATGAAGCTGAGTATGAAGCATTGGTTGCTGGACTTGAAGCTTTGTTGGAATTGGGGGCAACCAGATTCGAAATTAGAGGAGACTCAGAGTTGGTCATTAAACAAATAACCAAAGAATACAAATGTATCAAAGAAAATTTGATCATGTATTTTGTTATTGCTAACAGATTGCTCAAGAAATTTGAATATGTGGATATAAAACATATTCCCAGAATTGATAATCAGGAAGCAAATGACTTGGCTCAAATAGCATCAGGATATAAGACATCCAAAGAAAAACTCCAATATCTCATAGAGACAAGAGGTAGAATAATGGCTACTAAATTATCACCATTAGACTTAGAAAATTCGAAACTTGGCTTTGCAAGTCAGAAAGAATTCGAAGTGTTAAGTATAGATGCTTTGGAGGATACGGATTGGCGAAGTCCCATAATAAGTTACTTGAAAGAACCTTCAGTAAGTACAGAGAAAAAGATCAAATACAGAGCATTGTCTTATGTGCTAATAGGAAATGAACTGTTTAAGAAAACCCCAGAGGGAATCTTACTCAAGTGTTTAGGAGAAAACGAAGCATATTTAGCTTTGTCTAGTGTGCACAGTGGGGCATGTGGGGCACATCAAGCAGGTCACAAAATGAAATGGTTGTTGTTTCGATATGGAATGTATTGGCCCACTATGCTCAAAGACTGCATAGAATTTGCTAAAGGATGCGAAGAATGCCAAATTCATGCAGGCATTCAACATGCTCCTGCAAGCGAGTTACACTCAATTGTTAAGCCTTGGCCTTTTAGAGGATGGGCATTAGATCTAATTGGTGAAATTCGACCAACATCCTCCAAAGGACAGAGATATATCCTTGTGGGTATAGATTATTACACAAAATGGGTCGAAGCAATTCCTCTAGTGAATGTTGATCAAGAGGCTATTATGGAATTTATCCAGAAGCAGATAATTTATAGGTTCGGAATACTAGAAAGTATCACAATAGATCAAGTTTCAGTCTTTACGGGGCGAAAAATGCAAGAGTTTGCACAAGAAATGGGATTTAAGTTACTCACGTCAACGCCTTATTATGCCCAAGCGAATGGCCAAGTGGAGGCAGCTAATAAAGTCATAATAGGTTAGATAAAGAAACATGTAGGGCGAAAGTGATAACACGATTTTATATAACATATTTGATGTATTTTTCATAAATAATGTTAATGTTTTTATTTAATTATTTCACTTTATTTCTATATTACGTTGGTATTTTCTATGTTTCAGGTATTTGTATTAAATAAAGATAAATCGAGCAAAGAAGTAAAATCGAGGAAAAATCGGATTAAAAAGCAAAGAAATGAAGCAAAAGGTGTGATATAGTAAAAGGGAGGTGTTAGGAAGAAGAAAACAATTAAAGCAGCCCAAAGCAAGCAAGCCCAGACCAGCACGCACATGCCCTTGCCACGTGGGCTGAGACGGTCGTCTCAGCTTTCCTCTTTCCTCGGAGGCGCCCGCCTCCTTAGCAAGTGGGGCCCTCCATTTTCGCAGCAGTTGAGACGCACGTCTCAAAGTCAAGGGCCACGTGGAGGCGCCCGCCTCCCTCGCAAGTGGGGTCCACCACTTCTTCCAACTGCTTAAGACGCACGTCTCCCACGTATGCCTATTCTTGAGGCCCCCGCCTCCGACTCTCAAGGCACTATTTTCGCTCCACGTTCACGCATGCTTGCGTACGAAAATTCAGGAAAGGAAGTTACTTCATGCATCTATAAATAGGAGCTCTAGTCTCAGAATTCAGGGTCGGCATTTCTACCGAACAACCGCTATTTTAATATTTTGCAATTTTATTCCAGTATTGTATTTTCCAGTTTTCACTGATCTAACCTTACGTTAGATCCAGTGCTTTTTATTCCTTGTCGTATTTTATTTTCCCTTTCAATTCAAGAAGTCAAGAACAAGATTATTTCCAGTATTCGTATTTCCAGGTTTTATTTATTTATTTTATTTTATTTTATTTATTGTTGCCTGATATTATTTATTTAATTGTGGAAATGTTTAAATATATCGAATCGTATTATTTATGCATGTCTAAATTAATTAATATGTCTGGCTAAGTCTTTTCGATATTGGTATGTAAATTAATCGAACCAAAGGAATCTGAAAATAAACTGGCATAATGTTACGTTGTTAAAAATATTCTTTCTGATTTAGATATCTAATTTAATTTATTAAAAGGTTTAGAAACCAACAGAGCGAAAGTTTGAGGTTAATAAATGGCTAAGGTTAGAAACCAACAGAGCTTGAGGTTTAGAACCGATAAGGGATACTAGGTATTAATTTTAAAGATCATGATGCTTTTAAAAGAGATTAAACTTTATTTATTTTCAAAAGTGTTTTTATATTCATGGATAGCGAGAGCATACGTTAGATTTAATTACATGATCCGATTCAATAGAGCGAAAGTTTGAGAGAGGATCTTTAGATGAGTACTGCTTGTCAAATAAGATTTCTATCAACTTAAGTAACAAGCCGGGAAATTGGATCCCTTAGGTTAGACGAATTACATACTAATATCTGCTTATTTATTATATTTTCCTTAACCAAAAACCTTAAAGAATTATTCGCCTTAGTCAGATACCGTAACTTAGGATAACAATAGTTCGATTTATAGTCTCTGTGGGTTCGATATCTTTTAAAACTACGCGATAGGACTGTGCACTTGCAGTCTGCTGATTAATAGACGATAAAGTCGCGATCAGAAAGCCAAAGAATTGGCATAAAACTCTGGACCAGGCTCTATGGGCATGTCGAACATCTCCTAAAGAGGCAACAAATACTACTCTGTTTCGAATTACATTTGGACACGACGCAGTGTTGCCAGTCGAAATACATTTACAGTCAGTCAGAATTCAAAGACAAAATGAAATACCAGCTGACCAATATTGGGAAATGATGATGAACAAATTAGTGGACGTAGATGAGGATAGGCTACATGCTTTAGAAGTTATGAGAAGACAGAAAGAAAGAGTAGCCAGGGCATACAACAAAAGAGTTAAAAGTAAGTTGTTCTCAACTAATGATCTGGTATGGAAAGTTATATTACCTATGGATAAGAAGAATAGATTCTCAGGTAAATGGTCACCCCATTGGGAGGGACCCTCTCGTGTTTTGAAAACATTTTCGAATAATGCTTATGAAATAGAGGAATTAGTAGAACATAGAAGAATCTTGAAGGTAAATGGGAAATACTTAAAAAGGTATAAACCATGCTTGCAAGAAGTTCGAATTACTACAGAATAATGAAAGTAAAACAAATATTAAAGCCAAAATGGTATTGCATAAATGCCAAAATGGTGGTGTTCAAATTACAAAAGTACATAATAAATATCCTGAACAATAAAAAGCATTAACAAAATATATTCGAAAATCAGAAAGAGGCGTCTCGTTTCAGCTTAGCAAACTTGCTCCTGCACAAGTTAATTTTGCATTGGGTAGCATTTTTTACGCTTTCGAGCCCTTTGATCTCTTTGCTTATTCCTTCAGCCACCTCCATCTGTTGAAGACTTTGTGTGACAAGATTTTCAAGTTCTTTGTCATCAACAGACTTCAAAGCTGCCTGCTCGTTTCGAGCACCTTCGATCTTCTTTTTAAGTTCTTCAATCTGAGATTCCCAGAACAAGATTGATCGAGCCAAAACGTTATGTTTATCTTCAGCCTGGAGTTTAGAAAGCTCCAATACTTCTGCTTCCTCAGAAAATTTCGAAGTCTGATCATAAGCTTTAGACAAAGCCTCTTGTTTGGTTCGAATCTTAGCCTCCACATCATGTGCCCTAATATATGCACTGCTAACCTCATTAAGCAAGATTTGCAGATCATATATGGTTTCACCTACTTCAGATGGACAGGTACTGAGATCTATCTGAGAAAGCAACTTCTTCATCGAAAAATAGGCTCCAGTATCATCTTTTAGAATAGTAAAAATGTCAGCCTCAAGAATAGTTTTGTTGACTTGTTGAAGAAGTTGATTAAGAGAAGTAAGAGGGGTTTTTTCCTTCAATTGGCTCGAATCCTCAGATTAATTTTTGCTAGAAGAAGAATCCCGTTGAGCTAGCATTAACTTGATGTATTTCAGGGGATTACTTCTTTTCATTTCTTCTTCGCTCCTCGCATAAAGTTGGAGGATCCGTTGTTTAGTGAAAAAGCAGAATAGGAACCTCCACCTCCTCTTGCATCACCTCATCTTCGTCACCATCTGCGAAGTAATGACTCACAGTATGTGCTTCGCTTTCCTCTTTAGATTGGTCAGCAAAATGCACCCTTCTGGGAGAAGAGTCACTCGGAATGTCGATGATGGGAGTTTCGAACACTGTGTCTGGTTCGCCAGCTGCAGGGCCCTCTGTCGGAGGAGGCCTAGTTGCTTGTTGTTCTAAAGCTTCGACCAATGGAGGCGAAGTTTCTTGTTGATCCAAGGCTTCGACGGTCCCTGCAGGAGTAGCAGCAGTAGATGAGCCTTTGTTTAAAACAGCTTCATTGAAGCCTTTTGGTTGAAGAGAGCGCAGGATTTTGGCTTTGGATGGTGGAGGATCAAGAGAGCAAAGGGAACACTCGCATGTAAACAAAGGGTTAGCATAACGAGTGTCACATGATTTAGCTAGAAAGTAATTAAGTGAGATTTACCTTTTGCTCATCGGTTGCATTGCTACCAATGCGCTCAAATTACGTCTTCAAGACCGAGACATCAAGGTCCTTTGATTTGGTGTGGGAGCAACACATTCACTTTGCTTTTGGAAGGATTGGCGATTGAGTACCTTCACGATTTGTTAGTTTTCTTCTTCTTTTTGTTTGAGAGGAGAAACGCTTCATCCTTTTCTCGATCGCTTTGAATGGGCACCATCACGCCTTCGCTTCTTAGAGACTTGGAGGTAGTCCACTACCGGAGAAATGGATAGAATACTAAGTCAATTCAAGAGTAATTTCGAAACAAGAAAGGAATAAGTGAGGTATTACCTTTTTCTTTTCTTTTAGGAGAGTCATCTTCTTGTTCAGGAGGAGGATTTTCAGTGGTGATTATTGGCGCTTTCGAGGTAGAAGTTGAGCCTGCCTTAGGTGCAACTTTATCTTTCTTCAGAGATTTTAGATCAACAGCTGAAAAGAATTTGAAATAGTTAAGTTTAAAACAGAGTTTAAAAAGAATAAGGGAACTTCGAATTTCTTCAGTTCTGCACCTTCGCCGTTTTGAGACGTGATAGACATGGCTGACAAGTCATAGCGAAGGTGCCCCCTGAAATTGTCTAAATCATGTTTAGCCCACGTTACCCTTTGGGCAGGTTTTTTGGCATCATTTTCGTAGCTACGAAGAATGTCCCTACAAACCAACCACCAGGGATATGGTGGGAAAAAGGCCAAAGCCAGCTCTAAAGAAGGTAAGTTTGGAAATTTAGGTGGCTGATGTTTAAAATCCCACCAATACCTATCTTCAAGTTTTACATAAGGAGGAAATTGAATCTTTGAAAGTTGTTTTTCAAATTTTTCTTTCAAAGTTCTTGCTGCGTCGCAGACAGTTCGATGTATCTCCATAGGATTATAGACAATTTCAAAATATTTTTGAAAGGCTCGAATTTCCTTGACATGAGTAAGTCTACCTTTTTTTACATTCTCCTGCACAAGGGAAAAAGCTGTCGTCAGTTGTTGTTGAATTTTGATGGTGCTGAACATATTGTTCGAATAATAGTTCGTCCACCAAGTATAGAAATCTTTTGTCATATAAAAGGAAGGAGTAAAGAAGGCTAGCGAAAAGTCAGCAAAGTCAGTATATTGCTTCTGTCGGGTTTCGATTTCTTTGAAGGAGTAAGGTACCCTGCTAAACATATCTCCCTTTTCTTGTTGAAGAGAGGCTCAGGTAAGATTTGGCATAATCCAAATTGACGAGCCACGAAATTGGGTTGATAAGTAAGGATACACACTTGGCTCTTCACAGGTGTGATCCTAGAAATGATAAGCCTAGGGTTTAGGAAGGCACACCAAATGTCCCTGATTGCTTTTTCATTGATGTCTTGCTCAAGGGGCATGGTAAACCAGGTTGGACCACAGTCTCGATTGGCAAAACGAGCCATTGAAGGATCAAACCTATGTCTCTTGGAGAAGATCATCATGTAGTTAACAAAACATGTCTTGAAATTCTCTCTTTCGTCGTTTGGGGTTAATTTTAGCAATCTGGTACCCTCAATGCTGCGGTTTACAACATCAGGGTGTTCTTCATTGATTACCCCAAAGGTAGAAAGATATGGTTCGAAGGTGGCATTTAACCAAAGCTGCAATAGCCAGAAGGGGCCAGCGAGAAGTAGATTAGTGCCAGCTTCGTAAGTTTTCAGTTTCGAAACTGCAGCACCTATGCTTTCGTATAAACTTGTCAGCAGTAATTCACTAATACGCACTGTTCGACCATGGTGGAGTTGGTTCGCCAGAGTAATGAATCTTCTTGAAACTTGTAAAGACTTGTTGCAAAAGACATAATTCGATAACCACAGTGCCAGGAAAGCTATATGTTCAACCTCAAAGACTTCTTCTTCAGCATAATGGTAGAGATTGATGTATTTTGAGAAGCTGGCATTCTTAACATCGAAATCAATGAGGTTGTCCGTATCCTCATTTGGGTCAAAGGTTTCTCCAATAGGGGAAAGTCCAGTGATAGCAGCAATGTCGAAGAACGTAGGTGTTAGCATTCCACAAGGGAGGTGAAAGGTGTTATAGGTACTATCCCAAAAGTATAGAGAAGCTAGCAAAAAGGGTTGACTATAACTAAATCCTAATTTTGACATTCGAATTAGATTTAGGATGCCTATATTTTCCCATTCCTGGGATTTCTTACTTTCAACTTTCGAAAGCCAATCCTAGTATAATTGATCTGATGAGGGACATGAACGAAAGGGCTTAAAATTCCCAGTGACGTAGTCCATGTTAAAAACGTCCCTATTGGGTTTTGACGTTTCTGTTTCACAGGTTTTTTCTAGGGTTTTTGACAACTTAACAACAGATTCATCTTCCTTAAGTTTCAGAGGAACAGATTTATTAACAATGGGTTTTGTTTCAGAATAGGCGGGAAAAAATCCCTTTGTCTTTTCTAAACGTTCTGTAGAGATTAAGGGACCCATAACCCTAGGGTTTTATCAAGAATGCAGAGGGATAATTACCGGAGGCTTAAATGGCTTTCTCTTTGGAGTAAGTTTTGAGTTGAGATGAATTTCGATTATCAAGATTGATAATCTTTCTTGCTTTGAGGTTGGAAGAAGGAATCATTAGATTTTCCGATTTCTTGATGAAGGAGTCTCAAGGAGAAGACATTGTGAAGATCAAAGATTTTTCGAAATGAAAAATCTGGGTTGTTTGAAGGTTGAGAGTTTTTGGAAAAGTTTGAATGAAGAAGATGAAGTGCTTTTATAGCCTTCTTCAACGGTTTAGAAATTTTTTGACCTTTGGAAAAAGGTGGAACACGTGTGATTTTCTCATTGAAAGGAGAAAAGGTGGATTTTTAAACATCCTAGGAAAGTGACGTTTTGTTGCTAATTATTAGCCATAACTGCTGTGATTGCACGTTTAGGTATGCTGATTGGACATTTTGCAGAAAGTTGGACACTTACTCGACGTGCAGAGATAGTCATCATGAGTGTTGATGTTTTTGAAATTGCATGAGTCATTCAAAAACAAGTATTTCTTTATATCTATCGAAATACATGTTCTTGAGGGGCAATTTGTTAGCTGACAATTTCGAATAGAGAATAATTGGAATATCAAAACAATATTTCGAGTAAGCATAGAAAAGGAGATTAATATCAATGATGAATATTGGTGAGAAATATAAAACCTTTGTTCTAAAAGACGTTTTCGATTTCTAGTAACAGATGATGGATTTCGATTTGAGATTTTAGTGTTTAAAATATAAAGAAGCTCCTTTGGACGAATGTGCCAGTATTGGAAACGGTCCAAGCAGAAGATTAATTCGAATTAAAGAAAACTGGCACAGAATTCGAATTTCAAATGATACAGGATTCGAATTTCAAATACGGGTGCCATTCTTAGAAGACACGTGGAAGTCAGTAAACGAAGGAAGCTTGCATGCTTCGAACGTGGCGTGATTTTAGAGTAGGACCATTAGGGTCAAGACACTATAAATAGGTGTTTTTATGTTAGATTTTGGGTGTTCGTTTATGTACTAAAAATCTCAAACACTCAAATTATCGTAACTGAAGGGAAACGAGTTAAGAAGACAAAATGTACGTACTGAACATCATGATCCTTTACAATTTACATACAAGTCTTTTTATATTTATTTCACGTTTACAACACTTTTGCCTTTAAATCTTTCGATTCCTTTTCATACTCTTGTTTTACTTGCCTTTAAACACGCTTTATTTCGTAAACTCCACCTTTACTTTATCCTTTTATTCAAACACTTTATATTTCCAGATACTTTTATATTTTCAGAAATTATTTATCTTTACGTTTCAAGTGTTAAAGTTTAAGTTTAATTCGAAGCCTCTTCATTTACACATTTGATCAGCATACTTATATAGACAATCTTAGAGAAACCATTTAAGAATCTTACATTCTACAATATAAAATTCACAAGGATAATGGGTTTGAACATAGAAATCAATTATGACACATGCGTCCTAGGATCAATCTAGTCGATCCGCAAGTAACCAATAATAATCAAGAATTGAAGATCAAGGTTGTTTACTAGAAATAACTGTAAACAAAAGGATGAAACCTTTGTATGTGATATCAAGTGTGAGGAGAATTTTAGAGAGATGAAGAGGACATTGACAATGGCACCAATTTTGATTCTACGAAATCTAAAAGAACCTTTTATAGTGTATTGTGATATATACAAGATGGGTTTGGGCAGAGTATTTATGAAGAATTTGCATGTGGTAGCTTATGCTTCGCGACAGTTGAAGATTCATAAGAGGAACTATCCTACCCATGACTTAGAACTAGCTATTGTAGTACTTTTGTTGATGATATGGAGGCACTATTTGTATGGTTTCAGTTTCGAAGTGTTTAGGAATCAAAAGAGTTTGATGTACTTGTTTGATCAGAAGAAGCGTAATATGAGGCATATGAGATGGTTAGAATTTTTGAAGGACTATGACTTTTGTTATAATTACCATACCATTGAAGCCAATTTTGTACCAGATGCGTTGAGTCGCAAGTCTTTGCACATGTTAGCAATGATGGTAAGTAGTTTTATTGGATAGAATAACTCATATAATTGAGCTTGGTATGAAAAGCGACTCATAATAGAGTGAGGTTGGGTATGATGAAGTTGACTAGTGCTTTTCTTAATGAAATCAGAGAGAGTTAGAAGTTGGATGAGGTTTTGATTGATCACATGTCATCATTTGGCCAGAATATGGATGAAGATTTTAGAGTTGATAAGAATGGGATCCTAAAGTTTCAAAATATAGTTTGTGTACCTGATGTTTTGGAACATAAGACGATGATTTTGAAATAAAGTCATAGAAGTAGTTTGAGTATTTATTTCGGGGGTACTAAAATATAGTAATATCTCCAAAAATTGTTGTGTTGGCCAGGAATGAAGAAGGATATTGTGCAATTTTTTTATACTTGTTTAACTTTCCAAAAGTCAATGATTAAGCGTCAGAAGTCGTTTGGACTGATGAAACCATTGGGTATTCTTGAATGGAAGCGAGACACTATTTTGATGGACTTTGTGAGTGGTTTTCTGAATACACCTAGTGAAATTGATGCAATTTGGGTTATTGTGGATAGGGTGACTAAATCGGTCGTTTACATCGATTAAGATAATTTGTTTTGTAGAGGATGTGTAAGATCTATATTAATATGATTGTGAATTTGCATGGTACTAGACTGAGGTTGTGTTCTCCTTATAACTCGTTGACAAATTCTCAGGAGAAAGGAGGTGCTTAGGATAGTTATCTGCCATTAATCAAGTTTACATATAATAATAAATATCATTCTAGTATTATAATGGCACAATTTAAGGCTTTCATGGAATGAGGTGTAAGAATCCTTTATGTTTCTATGAATTTGGAGAGAGTATTGTTCTTTGGACCTGAGATTAATCCACAAATTATTTAGAAGGTAAAGATGATCGAAGATAGATTGAAAGCAGAGTCGGCAAAAGAGTTACCATGATAAGAGAAGGAAGGCTCTTGAGTTCTAATAGGGTGATCCTCAGATTTCTAAGAGTCACTCATGTGACTGGTGTTGGATGCGTGCTCAAGTCTAAGAAGCTCACTCCTCGTTTCATCAAACCATATCAAATTACCCAATAGGTTGGAGATTTTACCTACAGCGTGACCTTGCCACCATCTCCTTCGAATTTGCATAATGTTTTTAATATGTACCAACTTCGGAAGTACACTCTCCATTCATCTCATGTAATCCAAATGAATGGTATATAAGTGTGGGAGAACCTAACTATCGAGGCATCAACTGTGATAATTAAGAACCAAGAAGAAAAGCAACTCAGAGATAATCAGATTGCTCTGGTGAAGGTTGTTTGGGGTGGACCTGCTAAAGGAAGCATGGTGTGGGAACTAGAGAGCTGGATAAACAAATTTAATCTAGACCTGTTTTCTCCAGGTAATTTTCGAGGGGGAAATTTTTCTAAGTGGGGGAGAGTTAACACCCCGACTTTAAAATAAATTTTTTATTAATTTTTGAAGTGTTTATGTGTGTTGTTTAATTTATGCTGAATAATTGTATTATTTTGGTGTTTGGGAAATATATGGACATTTTAGTAATTCTTATTTCTCCGCTTTAAATTATAGAGTTTAAAGCGGAGAAATAAATTAGAATTTTATTTAAATTATTTGCGATAATTAGATAATTTAATTATTTAATAATAATTGGAGTAATAAGAATGATTAGAAATAATATATAATATTATAGATTTTCAGCAAATATTTATTTAAGTAAAATATTTATTTAAATAAATATTTTAGTGTTAAATTTATTTTTAAAAATAAAATAAAATAAATTTTAAGATTACTTTGTTGTTACCATTAAAAAACACGTAAAATTAGGATTATTCGGAGAATGGTGTAAGTATAGGAGTAGCGGGGGTGACCAATTGGGATTTTTAGGTGGAAATATAGTCAACGTGAAGGAGGCGAGTGGCAACTGAAATAGTTGAAAATTGGGAAAAGCGGCCGTGGAAATTTGAAATAGAGTTTTGGGAGCTACCGTAAGAAACATGAATTTTTTTTGTTAAAGCTTGAATTTCGAGGTAAGGAGGAATTATCATACATATGGGTGACAATTAGGCAGATAAGATGGTGAGAGTTCCTTGCCCTCCCATCAGCTTCATGTGTGAATCCAAGTTTTCTGTATTTCTATTATAAATGTATGATATGTTTGGGAAAATGGGGATCGGACAAAATGTAACACCCCAATATTACCCAAAGTTTAATATGCAAAAAATCAGAGTAATTTAAAATTTCATAAATTCAATACTGAGGCATCACACCTTCAAAAACAACTCACTTTAAACAGTTTACTTTAAAGTATAAATCTCGGATACATAGCATCATCGGGAACCATAAATTGATTCATAAAAATAGAACATCTCGTTTATTAAATTTCCTCACCAAAATCATGTTCTTAAAAATTATGCTTCTTATTCACAAAAAGGAAACAACCAAAGAACAACAACAAGGACAACATAAATATTCCCCCCGAGTGCTACATATCAGAGCGACACCGACACGACTAACCGCAACTATAACTCCGTCTTCGTAACCTGCACGTTACCAATATAAAGGTAACGGCGAAACAAGTAAAGGGTAAGATACTCCAAAACATATAATTAAAGACATGATAAAGTATATATACAATTTCAGAATTATAAAGGGTATAGATTAATAAGTGTAATTCCAACACGTAATCAAAACTCACTTACATTACTCGTCATTCAAATGTGTATAATCTACACTTTATCACCATAACCTCATTGGCATAAAACGTCACAACAATCATCCACAACGACATCAAACATAAATATCAAACAATGTTAATCACATAAGCAACATAAATAATATCATCTCCAATTGGCTAAAGTCCATCATCGCTTTTGGCATAAAAGCCCATCGTCACAAACATCATATATCATCGCAATTCAATATCATCCATCAATCAACAAAAACCCAATGCCAAACAACTCAAACATAAACATAACCGACTCAATGAGACACGACTATGTTATGCATGTGGTACCCATCGCTTTGTCCATAATTAGGGACACTAGGCATAAAGCCCATCATCGCTCGGCATAAAAGCCATCATCGCTTGGCATAAAAGCCATCATCGTTTGGCATGAAAGCCCTCTTCGCTTATGCAATGTATGTGACTCGACAATAAAACAACACATCACAAACACACCATCATCGCTCATCAAAATTGGCATAAAGCCCACATCGCTATAATTTATCCACATCAAGATAAATATGTCATCGCATCATATTTGCATTATGCAAAACATCACTAATAATTCATCACCATCAAAATCATGCATTCACAAATCGGAAGCATTTATTAATAACATCAATATAATCATCACATCATCATGTTCAAAGACATATATCATCGCATTGCATATCAACAAGTATTCATTAATAAATAGACTGTCGCAAACATAATGTTTATCTACACCGCATCATTATCAATTAATTCACCAAATTCTAAAAACGGGAAAATAGTCAAAACATCAATAATCGTCACGAAAGTCATTCCTAATAACCGGTATTAATCATAATCGTCAACGTCGAAAACGGATTGCCCATACGTGCCTTAAATCTACTAAAACACAATCCTATTCAATTTTACCGTAAATTGGCTTATTTCGGGTCGTCGCGTAAAAACTCGTAATTTCTAAAAACTAACCTCACCACTAAGTTCTACACGTCGAACTTAGTTAGCACGTCAATTTTCGTTGAATTCGGAGTAACTTGCTCCGTCGCCGAATTTACCAAAATCGGAAACTCAGAACATAATCGGGTTCTAAATTTAATCGGCTAACTTATGCCTTAATTATATTTTATTAATACTAACTAGTAGTATGAAGATTTTGGAAATTTAGCAAAAACAGAAGCTGAATAAATTATGCAGGAAAAATTCCATCTGCAGAAAACAGAAAAACTACAATACAGCAAACAAAAAAATGGAAACTGCGTTGCACCCTCCTGTTCCAAAGGGACGATCATCCCTGCCTTGTATGTATGTGGAGGCGAGGGCCTCAATGAAGGGGGTGGCCGCCCCACACATGGAGGTGGGCGCCTCCCCCACTTAATTCCTTCCTTCCAATTTCTTTCTTCCCTGCGTTTTATTTATTGTATGTCATTTTCTAGTTTTTCACATTATGCTGTTTATATTTTTCTTTCCTATTTCCATCCCCATTTCCATTACATAGTATACCATAATACCAACAACAACACCCATATTCTCTACACCAAATTCAACTCCTCTAAACATTTCAACAATCACTCAACAAAACCGTATAAACCATCTATCAATTTTTCCTAAATTCAAAATACAACTATCAAAACCTAATCATATGAGATAGAGAAATCAAACCCCTTACCTCTAGCTTGGTTGATTGCAAGATGCTCCATCAAAGCCCCAACCTCAAGCCTGTTCTTGCTCCATTCTTCTTCTTCCCCAAAACCCTCGCTTTTTCCTCTCAAGCTTCTATGTTAGGTTTTTGTTGTTGGAAAAGGAAAGAAAACAAAGGAAAGGGTTTTATAATGTTGTTTCCTTACTAGCTTCCTCTCTTGCTCTTGTTTGGCTTGGTGTGTTATGAATGGAAAGAAAATGAGGAGAAATGGTTTATAATGTGTTTCTTACTAGCAACAAGGGTGAAAACCCAATTCTCATCAATTACTCCTCACACCCCTAACCAATTCTTATAATTTAAAACACTAATAATATCTACCAATATTATTTATTCAATCAATTAAAACAATTTCGGGGAATTAAATATCGGTCCGAATAATATTTTACCGAACCGAACAAAACGTCGCCAAATATATTAATAGATATACCGATTAATATAATTATTTTCGTCGCCAAAACAATCGTCAAACGATAATTCAAAAGTATTAATATAATATAGTATTAAATAAAACGGGCGTTACAACTCTCCCCCACTTATAAACTTTTCGTCCTCGAAATTTCAACCAAAACGAACAAATCGGGACATGCCTACGCATTCGTCCACACAATCCTCGCGTCAATTAAACAACATATAAAATACACCAAGCACAAGGGTATCTCCCTAACCACAAAGTCCAAACAAGAACAACCACGCCGAGATGCAAAGCCCATACAATGCACTCGACAACCAACTAACATCCAACAACTAAACAAGTCGCAGACACACCGGTTCACTCGAGAACCAAACAACCAAGATCGATACTATCCTAACGTCTCAACCATAGAATTAGTTACACACTCGAACCGACACCTCGGAAACGAGTCACTACAGATAGGAATATAAAGTCCTACGACACAACACCGACACCATCGCTAAAACGAAAACAACAAAATGGTTATACAAACCAAAACTGAAACAATCAGAAAAGGATAAAACCACACGTGCTACACAAACACGAAAGAGATGCCTTCAATCACGCATAAGCATGAACTCAAGAATCACAATTTCAATCATCGCTTTCATTCCAGAAAATCACAAGATCACATCATCCTTGTAGATTACCAACGTACCACCCTCGAACAATAACAAGTTACCCAACATAACTGAACTGCGATACACCACTCATCCTAATGATATCGACTTCATGACTATAACTCACTAGCCCAAATCCAACAACCTCGCTTACTCGCTAATCAATTCAATGCTCAATATCTAAACCATACTGCGTCACTTTTATGCATAAGATGCCAACCGTAAAACAACTTGGTTACTCAACAACTCCACAATTACTCAGAATGGATACGTTCAAAGCGTACACCCATGAGTACACCTTGCAACATCGGCCTCATCAACTCGAAAAATCATCCATTCATTCTTGATTGATCAACATCCATTGATCCTCTAAAATACACGATATAGTTTGACCTTTTCAAATATTGTCCAAATATTCACTTGTGAACTTCGACGTATACACTTGACTTCAACGAAGTCTCCCCTTATAACTATTCAATTCTCAAAATTTGTATCAAGTAATCATCATCCTCGCTCCGTCGCAACAATCAATACACAGGTTTCTTATTTGAAACACCTATCATAACTTTTAATCTTCCAAAGTGGTAATTCAAACCAAAACACTCTCTCAAGAACTCAACCCATCAACGTCGTCTCATACCCTTGACTTACAACACAGGTCGGACTTAGAACCATAACATCAATTTCTATGGAATCCCACAATGACACCGTCGCGACCGACTTCAGTCACAGATAGAACATTTTCCTTTATAAAACATCAATCATCTTAAAGTACTTGTGGTTACCAAACCATCACCAAATTCTTTACCGTCAAGACTTATCTTAGTCGTAATCTAATAGTCCACCACGGTCATTAGTATCCGACTAAATGCATATGTTAGTAGTGAATAAATCCTTAATAACGTTCTGAGTTTAATCTCAACAAGCGTCCAAAAACAACCATGCAACATTCTTCAAAATAACAAATCCCAAATCATACATACTTTGGGTTTTCCGTGATACTAACTTACTAAACTCAACAACAGACGAAGTCTCTTATAAATCGTACTCAAACTTGAATTGTCTTCCACAATTCCAATCTCCTCGTCGTTAACATCTGCACCAAAAGATTTCAAATGTTCACAACAGCATTAACCTCTAACTCACAAGTCTGACAATTTTTCCTTATGAAAATCAAATCGTCCCAAGGTAGCAATACACTCTTCCAACTCTATGTCGAAATACATCTTAAGTCCAAAATGAAAAATCACAATACCCCGCACCAGGTTCTTCAGTACTAGACAAAATCAAAATCAAAGCATTCGCTAAACTTTCCACTGGCTCAAACAAATTCGCTTCCCATCGCGAAGTCCAAATAGCGACTCAACCATCTCGAGTCAAAATACCCACGATAAATACCAACTTGTAAAAAGATCTTCCATCAAACTCACAAAGCTAACCATCCAAAACAAAAGAACTTCTAAACTCTGAAATAACCCCCTTGAAGTCTTCTACGAGACACAAAATGAATCCTCACGGAACTGTCCAAAATATTACCATCTAAGTTGCTTACTTAAGGCACTCACGTCCAACAGTTCGAAACTCTATCTTGAAAAGCATTGTCTAAACATCTTCAGCTCTTATACTAACCCGTAGACAGCCAGACTTCACATCGATCTCGCTAAACACAAAAAATCCAAATGACTGATTCATCCAAATATTAATCCTCGGAAGCAGATACTTATCCTCAACGTCCACTTCGTTCCTTGACTACAAACGACACACTAACTCGGGTAACCTTTTGCTCTTCTCGAACAACACAACTGGCACACTCCACGGCGAACCACTCAAACAAACAAACTCTACTAAAACCAATCTTCAAGTTGACTCTTCAACTCTAACTCAGAACAAACATCCCTTAAGGATACTTCGAATCACAACTAGTTCTAAAAAACTCAATCCATCAAAACTTCACTTCGCACTACGACAGAAATTCACTCACATCTCCACAAAAGGGCTTCGGAAGAATCACAACAAGAAGCTCGCTTGTCAAAATCTTGTCTCTCATCAAAATCCAAATTCGCTCACAACTCAAGTAACCATGCACTACCTTGTGCCAACACATCTGCTTCATACACTATTAAGTTGGCAAGACAAATCTATCCCAACCAACACAATTCCCGACTACTATCAACAAGAGATTAAGGATGATCAGTCCCTCAATTTGTCAATAGACAGTCGACAATCATGATGGTGACATAAACCATCTCTACCAAACTACAACAGCGTCTTTAAACTTACACTTCAAGTTACCAAAGCGTAACACTGCCTGGGGCTCCAACCTAAGCCACAAGCGCCACCAAGAAGTAAAACTTCTCCCCCACATGTTTCAAACTCATCTCTACAGACAAACAATTTGAAACAAACAAGTATCGACAGTGTTTCACACACATGTCGCGTACAACAGGGTTAAACACGCTAATAAACTGGTCGACAGACCGACCTGCTCTGATACCACTAATGTAACACCCCACTATTACCCAAAGTTTAATATGCAAAAATCAGAGTAATTTAAAATTTCATAAATTCAATACTGAGGCATCACACCTTCAAAAACAACTCACTTTAAACAGTTTACTTTAAAGTATAAATCTCGGATACATAGCATCATCGGGAACCATAAATTGATTCATAAAAATAGAACATCTCGTTTATTAAATTTCCTCACCAAAATCATGTTCTTAAAAATTATGCTTCTTATTCACAAAAAGGAAACAACCAAAGAACAACAACAAGGACAACATAAATATTCCCCCCGAGTGCTACATATCAGAGCGACACCGACACGACTAACCGCAACTATAACTCCGTCTTCGTAACCTGCACGTTACCAATATAAAGGTAACGGCGAAACAAGTAAAGGGTAAGATACTCCAAAACATATAATTAAAGACATGATAAAGTATATATACAATTTCAGAATTATAAAGGGTATAGATTAATAAGTGTAATTCCAACACGTAATCAAAACTCACTTACATTACTCGTCATTCAAATGTGTATAATCTACACTTTATCACCATAACCTCATTGGCATAAAACGTCACAACAATCATCCACAACGACATCAAACATCAATATCAAACAATGTTAATCACATAAGCAACATAAATAATATCATCTCCAATTGGCTAAAGTCCATCATCGCTTTTGGCATAAAAGCCCATCGTCACAAACATCATATATCATCGCAATTCAATATCATCCATCAATCAACAAAAACCCAATGCCAAACAACTCAAACATAAACATAACCGACTCAATGAGACACGACTATGTTATGCATGTGGTACCCATCGCTTTGTCCATAATTAGGGACACTAGGCATAAAGCCCATCATCGCTCGGCATAAAAGCCATCATCGCTTGGCATAAAAGCCATCATCGCTTGGCATGAAAGCCCTCTTCGCTTATGCAATGTATGTGACTCGACAATAAAACAACACATCACAAACACACCATCATCGTTCGTCAAAATTGGCATAAAGCCCACATCGCTATAATTTATCCACATCAAGATAAATATGTCATCGCATCATATTTGCATTATGCAAAACATCACTAATAATTCATCACCATCAAAATCATGCATTCACAAATCGGAAGCATTTATTAATAACATCAATATAATCATCACATCATCATGTTCAAAGACATATATCATCGCATTGCATATCAACAAGTATTCATTAATAAATAGACTGTCGCAAACATAATGTTTATCTACACCGCATCATTATCAATTAATTCACCAAATTCTAAAAACGGGAAAATAGTCAAAACATCAACAATCGTCGCGAAATTCATTCCTAATAACCGGTATTAATCATAATCGTCAACGTCGAAAACGGATTGCCCATACGTGCCTTAAATATACTAAAACACAATCCTATTCAATTTTACCGTAAATTGGCTTATTTCGGGTCGTCTCGTAAAAACTCGTAATTTCTAAAAACTAACCTCACCACTAAGTTCTACACGTCGAACTTAGCTAGCACGTCAATTTTCGTTGAATTCGGAGCAACTTGCTCCGTCGCCGAATTTACCGAAATCGGAAAATCGGAACATAATCAGGTTCTAAATTTAATCGGCTAACTTATGCCTTAATTATATTTTATTAATACTAACTAGTAGTATGAAGATTTTGGAAATTTAGCAAAAACAGAAGCTGAATAAATTATGCAGGAAAAATTCCATCTGCAGAAAACAGAAAAACTACAATACAGCAAACAAAAAAATGGAAACTGCGTTGCACCCTCCTGTTCCAAAGGGACGATCATCCCTGCCTTGTATGTATGTGGAGGCGAGGGCCTCAATGAAGGGGGTGGCCGCCCCACACATGGAGGTGGGCGCCTCCCCCACTTAATTCCTTCCTTCCAATTTCTTTCTTCCCTGCGTTTTATTTATTGTATGTCATTTTCTAGTTTTTCACATTATGCTGTTTATATTTTTCTTTCCTATTTCCATCCCCATTTCCATTACATAATATACCATAATAGCAACAACAACACCCATATTCTCTACACCAAATTCAACTCCTCTAAACATTTCAACAATCACTCAACAAAACCCTATAAACCATCTATCAATTTTTTCCCAAATTCAAAATACAATTTTCAAAACCTAATCATATGAGATAGAGAAATAAAACCCCTTACCTCTAGCTTGGTTGATTGCAAGGTGCTCCATCAAAGCCCCAACCTCAAGCTTTTTCTTGCTCCACTTCTTCTTCTTCCTCAAAACCCTCACTTTTTCCTCTCAAGCTTCTATGTTAGGTTTTTGTTGTTGGAAAAGGAAAGAAAACAAAGGAAAGGGTTTTATAATGTTGTTTCCTTACTAGCTTCCTCTCTTGCTCTTGTTTGGCTTGGTGTGTTATGAATGGAAATAAAATGAGGAGAAATGGTTTATAATGTGTTTCTTACTAGCAACAAGGGTGAAAACCCAATTCTCATCAATTACTCCTCACACCCCTAACCAATTCTTATAATTTAAAACACTAATAATATCTACCAATATTATTTATTCAACCAATTAAAACAATTTCGGGGAATTAAATATCGGTCCGAATAATATTTTACCGAACCGAACAAAACGTCGCCATATATATTAATAGATATACCGATTAATATAATTATTTTCGTCGCCAAAACAATCGTCAAACGATAATTCAAAAGTATTAATATAATATAATATTAAATAAAACGGGCGTTACACAAAACCCTATTGGCCTCGATCGATGAATTTCTCTATTACTCGTGTTACGATTGTGACCAAATTGGGTTTGAGATAAATTTCATTTGGCTATTGTATGGTTGATATATATATATATATATATATATATATATATATATATATGTGTGTGTGTGTGTGTGTGTGTGTGTGTGTGTGTGTAACATCATGTCCTATGATATCTGTGTAGTGAATATCATATGATTGCTTTATCTATTTGTAATACAAAATTATGATTGTTGTGATGAGTCAATAAAATTTGGAATTATGTCTTTTCTATTAAAGATCTATATTGTTGGTATGTATCGCGGTGAAATATTAGGAGACTAAGCTCTTAACTAATTTGACTCGCAAAATTGCAGAAGTCACCACCGAACTCAATTGTTTCGAATGAAAAGGAAAAAGATCAAAACCCTATATTTAAACATGCAATGCAAGAGGAAAAAATAAAAGCAAAGCACCAATATGAGATCTAAGATACGGGGGTTTGTTTATACAAAGCGAATGTATTAGCATCTGTTCGCGTTAAAAAGTGACGCGCGAGGGAATCGAATCTGAATTCGAATTCTCTGGCTCGAAACGATTTACTCTTTTGATTTGTTTATAAAGATGCCGCGAGCATCAAGCTTTATTATTTCCAACACAAGAAAAATGATTATGAAAAAGGGGAAAGCTGTTAATACCCTCAATTGATATGATATGCATTACGACTAGCGCGAACTAGACGTAACGCAATGGGGAGATTCCGGGTAAGGGGGTTTGTTATATAAAGGGAATAGATGGAGCACCCTAAATATATATAGTTATCTATAGCTTTATATATGAATATGTTTGATATGTTTGTGTGTTTTAATTGCTATTTCTATGATTGGGAAAGTTTCTCCTTTGGATTTTAAGAAAGGTAGATTATGTGGGATCCTAGGTTTTGTTTTTATTGTGCTCGCAAAGATCATTGGGATCTTCTGCATACATATCCCTTAATGGGAATCAGAGCATTTGTAGCTCGGATCTAAAGGGATCTATGGTTTGTTTGGTTTGAGAGAGAAAGAAATTTGCTCGCCAAGGATGAGACCTTGTGCCTACGTATTCTCAAAAGGATGTTGAGAAAGTCAGAGCAATCGTAGTTCCCACTTATGCTAGTGGAAGCAACGGGATGTTAGTAAGAGACAAAAACGAATGTCATCTTAATGAAAAATGTATCTAATCTATTTCATCACATACATTTTTGAAAGGATTGATTGATTTTAAAATCTTTCATCGTAAGTTATAGGTGTTTTGCTTGAGTGTACAAGCGTTACCACTTACGAGTTTTAGAAAGATGTTTGAAAAAAGATGATTGAATCTTTTAATTGTAAGCATTGGGTGTTTTGCTTGAGTGTACAAGCGTTACCACTTACGATTAAGAGATGTTTTTTTGTTTGAAAAGAGTTTGAAAAGAGTTTGAAGAGTTTTTCGATTGTATGTGATACGATAAATGAGATACTTCTTCCATAGAGATGATAAACGTCTAAATCTCGAGGAGAAATTGATTGGATCAGGGAATGCTTTTAAGAAGCCCATGGGTCCTTGTATTGTTAGCCCAAGAGGAGGCATTCCGAGGGTCATCGAGGGTCATCAAGGGTTCTTGTATGAAGCTCAAGAGGAAGCTATAGGGTATGGCTGGCTTTGGCTTTAAGAGGGATTTCACCGGGAAACCATCCTCTTAGGATTTCAAGAGCAATTTCACCGGGAAATTATACTCTCTGGGTTCTATCCTAACGCGGGTGATTCTTTGTATTGGAAGCCCAATAGGAGGCTGTTAAGAGATTTCCTGGTCTCTTTCTTGTTTGATGCCCAAGAGAAGGCTAAACTCAATGGGGAGTTCTTTTGAACGAAGCCCAAGAGGAGGCTAACTCAGTAGGGGAGTGCTGTCTTATATGAAGCCTAAGTGGAGGCTAAACTCAGTGAATGAGTTTTCTTATATGAAGCCTAAGAGGAGGCTAAACTCAGATGAAATGAGTTATCTTGTACAAAGCCCAAGAGGAGGCTAACTCTGTGGGGAGCCTAGTGGTTAAACTAGTTGTTATGTTATAACTAGCTTATGTAAACAAATGTATGAAGTTTATTCACAGGAGTTTATGAAGGAAATATAAACAATACGTGTAAAGTTTATTTTACAAGAGTTTATGAAGGAAATATAAACAAGTGTGTGTAAAACGAACGTTTAAAATGAGCGTAACTTGATTACTTACAAGTTTGAATGTGTACAAGGAAGTAAATATGTACACAAATGAGTATGTATGTACAAGGAGAGGTGGATGTACATAGGAGGGTTGGGACTTACACCAAGGGAGGCCCATTGGTTTAAAAGCGCTTCACCAGAATAATGCTCCTTTAATACCAATGGTATTCAGTATATACAAGTTAAATGAAAACAAACGATCAAGTTTGTCTCATTTGAGTATTTACAAAGGTATCTCATTATGTACAATTAAAATTGGTATGTACATAAAAGAATTGATATGTACAAGGGAATAATTATGTACATAAAAGAATTTTGGGACTTACACTGTGAGGAGGCCCATGATCGATTAAGAAATTCGAGGAAAACGAGTTCGGTTTTATCTTCAAATCGGTCGATCATGGAAAAAGATGTAAGTTTGTTGAAAAGTTTTGAAAAGATCTTGAAAGTGTTTTGAAAAGTGAAATATACTTACAAGAAGTTTGAAGAAGTTTCGGCTCGAAGTTTGAAAAACGTTTTGAAAGTGCTTTGAAAGTACTCAAACGATCGCTTTCGCTCGATAAAAATATAATCAAATGAAAGTATTTTGAAATATTTTGACACTATCCTAAAATAGGTATGTTAAATGACACGTGTGCAAAAAATCACCTCAAAATGAGGAGTTTTTATTGGGTTTTGAAAGAGTCAAAGTTTGAAAAATATGAAGAGAAAATGAAAAGTTTATAAAATGGTCCCAAGGCTACTCGAACCCGGACCATTGGGCAAGGCGTGGCAAGGCAAAGTCTTAAGAGTGAGTCAAATCACGGGCGGCAATACATCCGTATTGATCTCAAACCATGTTATAATATTATAAACTTTCTATTTGAATTTGAAAAACGCCGAATCATCTTCTTCTTCCTCGATCCTTCAATCAGCCATGGATTCGTTGTTTCTCAATGAAATTGCTCGATGTAAACATCAAACTTGATCGAAATTGAACCAGGAACATGTTGATTTAGTTTAATTTCATTTATTTTTAGTTTAACATGATTAAATTTTCAGAAAAACTCGAAGAACCCTAGTTCTTTAAAATCAAATTGAAATCGTGTGTGATCATGGAATTAAGCAATTAGTTTAGGTTAATGATCGTTGATGGTGCGAAACAAACGGCCAAGAGCTTTTGAACTGGAAGTTAGAAATCAAGGAGTTCAAGTTGAGTCACTTACCTCTTGAAGTCGAGATCGAAATCTTCAATAGAGTGTTTCAGTTGTTTAAGGATTGCCGAGCACCAAAGGAACTTCATGGAAGGTGTGAGGATGGTCTGCTTGCTCTGAAATTGCCTGGATCATTCCAACCAAGTCCACTTGCATATGCTTGAAATGAAATTCGAACCCGTGCTTGGAGGTGTTACAGATCAAAAGTGATGGTTTGTATCATCCATATGGAGTATGTTATGATGTTTGAATGATAAAACACAACTTGCTCGAGCCAAACATCGCTTTGAAAGTTAAGGCGCTTTGGCAAGTTTGAAAGTTTGAAATGCAATTCTGGTTTTTAGTTATTCTTATGTTGATTTTAAGTTTCAAACCAGTTACATATTGATTTTAAGACATGTTAGACACCAAATCTCTCATGGTTTTTCACAAGTTTTGAAAATTGCAAGAATTCTCACTTTGAACTATGTTACTTGAAATTTAAGAAAGAAAGGAGAAAGCTTGTTTTGGAATAGCTTTGGTGTGGTTTCAAATGGCAAACATGACCTCTATTTATAGGTCAAGATTTCAGATTAGCAAGCAAAGAAGATTGGCTTGGATTTGGACAACTTGCCTTAGAGGGCAAGAAAGTCATTTTTGCCATAAATGCAAAAGGAACCTTCCTTTTAACCATGGTTAAATTTCAACTTGATCTTATCTCATCATAATTAATTTCCATCTGATTTTTATCAGCTCTATCCTTCTTGGCTAGGTGGCAAGGCTTCCAGAAGGAGAAAACTCAAAAAATGACTTGTAATTTTGAAGGTTGTACTTGAAAATCATGGCTTTTGGAGCTCTATGTTTCAAAATCAAAAGTATAGCTAGACACCATGGATTTGCAAGTTCTGTGACATTTTGGAAAGCTTGTTTCAAGGGCTACAACTTTCTTGTTTTGAGTTTTTCCTAATTCCAAATGGAACTATGTGAAAAATTGTCATGAAAGTAGGAAAAAATGTGAAATTTTAACACTTGAAAATTTTTCTAAGTGTTGAAAATTTTGACTTTTTGTTGACTTTTCCAAATTTCTTGATTTTTTATGATCATGATGGATCATTTGAAGTATTTTGATGATTGAAAAAGTTTTATCTTGAAAAAGTTGACCAAAAGTCAAAGTTTGACTTTTTAGTGCAAATGAAATTTCATTAGATGATCCAGAAATTGACTGATGAATTTTGTGAATTTCTGTGATGTTTTGAATCCAGAAATTAGGTCAACATGTTGTATTGGAGATATGAAGATCAATCTTCAAGCAAAAAAGTCATTCATTGATCAGAAAATCAGTGATTGCTTATCCTCGATAAAAACCCTAATTGGTCGATCCTCGATAGATCATGAGAAAAAATTGGATATCTGAAGATCAGAGGTTGATTATTGATTAAGATGGATCAATTGAGGTGAGTGAAACTCAAACCCTAATTTATTACCTCTTGAATCAGATGAAAAATTGATGAAACCCTAATTTTGACCCGTAGAAGCCACACCCAATTAATTTTGTTCTGAACTGTTAGTGATGCAGTAATGCAAATGTAAGGTGGTATATTAGGTCAAAAATTGGGGTATGATAGATGCCCCCTATTTAAGTTTCTTTAACCTGAGATATGAAGATGAATATCTTCGTCTCGATAGGTGTGAAGAGACTTAAATATCAGAATACGCAAATTTTGGACCTAAGATACCAAAAATGCGGATGATGCAAAATGATTGCAAAAAGTTCACCCAAGAGATATCAAAGATTGATATGATGGGGAAGAGTTTGCGAGGATGACTCAATCTGTCTAAGAAAAGAGAATCCTGTTTGTTGGGAAACAAGCAATATGTTTCATTGGGAAAATAGATTTACAATGGATGTGAATATCTGTTTCGCTTTGGGAAACGAGAAAATTACCTTCTGTCAGCCTTGTGACAATGTTTAAGGTAAGTAAAAATGATATTACCAATTATCAGCCTTGTGATAGTTTATGGTAATGAGCTCTGAAGATATTACCAATTATCAGCGAAGTGATAACTATAACAAGGTAATTCTTGAGAAAGTTGTTGAGTATTCAACCTTGTGAATAACAGGCAATGATGGAAATAGATCTCAAATGAGTTTCTATTTTCACAGCTACAATCTTGCCGGGGATCTTTCCCTTGAGAAGATGTGGGCATTTTGATTGAAAAGACACAGGTTTTCTTTAGACAGAAAGACAACTGCGGAGATTTCTTGAACTTTCATAATTTGAACTTGCTGAGAAGAACAATCTTTTATGACAAGTTTCAAAATGAAAAAAGAAATAAGCGGCTCGGATGACGAGGCTATTGCTTATTGTTTTGTAGGTAGACTTTTTTGTGAAATCTAAACCTGAGTTGGTCAGAGACGGGGTTCTGTCTAGGAATGAACTAGAAAGAAAAGGTCAATCAAGACTTCGTTCCCAATGAGGAATGATATCAGCTGGGGAACATGATAGAGAAAAAATGTATTTTTTCTACTTGGGGATAATCTACTGGAGAGATGACATACCCACACTTGTTTTTTGGGAAACAATGCAACCTAAACGAGTGATGTTGAAGCAAACATTTGAGAAATGCAGGAATGCATTAATGATGCTATTATGTATGAATGTCATGAATGTCATATGCATGCTGACGATACTTGACAAGACAATAAAGAGGTATTTGGGAAAAGGACCACGTCACAGTTCAAACAAATACTCAGCAAAATCTGCAACAAGGGTGTAGACGTTACTGATGAAGGATCTGAGTTGCATGCTTTAAACTTTCTGAAAAAAGCGTTTCATTGGCAACTTTGTTGGGAATTCTTTTTGGATAAGAATATCGTCCTTTGATGCTCTCTACTGAGGAGAAGAAAACTTTTGTAGCAGTTGTTCTATCTTTCAGAGGTCGAAACACTTTATGGAGAAAACTGTTGAAGTTCTTTCCGTATTCATAGTTTCAAAGGAAAATCTCGCTTTTATTTCAAAAATTTTGAAGTAAAAATTCATTTAAAAATTTTTAGTTTCAAAAGTGATTTTCACAATAAAAAGCGTTGTTTTGCAAAACAGAATAAAGCAGGAATTGCAAATGAATGGGCACAAGGCTCAAATTTTATTGATAGGATGGTAATCAGCCAAAGGCGTGATTCCATGAGCTATTTACAAAAGTTAGAAATGATAATTTATTGGGAAAAGGCTACATTGAAAGCAATAACCGCTATTATCCCTAACAACTTTGAATTCCAACGAGGCTTGTTGCTTTAGAAGATTTTGATTGAAGATCCGTTGATGGAAGTTTCTTCAGATTGACGAAGTATAGACTGATGCAGTTACTTTGTCATTTTGATCCTTAATTTTTGCATAGATTGCCTTTTCAGGTTTTCAATCTATCAGGATAATTTCGCTTATTGTCTCTAATTTTGCCCGGACCGCTTTTTCGTGTTTTCACCCACCGAGACGCTTTTTGCCTAAGCCACCCTTTTGGTTTTCGACTTACCGAGCTGTTTTTTTTTTTAGACAAAGTATTTTTGACCGCATCAAGATTCACAGGATGCGAGAGTTCATCACCGCCATGGTTGTGAGAGTCATAGCACCGCTAGAAAAGCTTCTTTGACGATGTATGGACCTTCGTAATTAAGAGTCCATTTGCCCTAGAATCGTTGAAAAGACATAATCTTTTAAGCACGAGGTCGCGAATTCACGAGGTCGAACCTTTTGTCAAGGCTTTCTTCATCCTTCTTGATATAGTTGTCCATGACACGAGCGGTCAGCGCTTTTCTTCGATTAAGTTCACCGATCGATCCGCTTTGACACCATTCGGCCTCGATAACTTAGTTTCCATGAGAACTCATTGACGGAATCTCAACTTCTACGGGAGCACCGCCCATGCCGATACTAGAGAAAAGGAGTTGCCCTCGTTGAAGCACGATCAAGCACGATACCCATGCAGAGCAAATGGCGATTTCATGCCGCCTTGTAAGTGATGACCATCTTCTAGACGATCTTCTTGATGTTCTTGTTGGCGCTCAACGCTGCTCATCTTTGGTCAGTGAGATGAGTTATGATGCTCGATCTTGAATTCCTCACACAGTTCTTTCATTATTTTGTTGTTCAAGTTCGATCCATTGTCTGTAATGATCTTACTTGGAACTCCGTATCGGCAAATGAGGTTGTTCTTGATGAACCTCACAACCACTTGTCTTGTAACGTTGGCGTAAGATGTTGCTTCGACCCATTTGGTGAAGTAATCAATAGCCACTAAAATGAAGCGATGTCCGTTGGACACTTTTGGTTCGATCATCCCAATCATGTCAATACCCCACATGGAGAAAGGCCACGGAGAGGAGAGAACGTTGAGTAGAGTCGGTGGCACATGGATCTTATCGCCGTAGATCTGGCACTTGTGACATCTTTTGACGTGTTTACAGCAATCAGATTCCATTGTTATCTAATAGTATCCTGCTCTCAAGATTTTTCTGGACATTGCATGCCCATTTGAATGGGTTCCAAAGGATCCTTCATGCACCTCGTGAATTATCATGTCTGCTTCGTGTCTGTCCACGCATCTGAGCAAAACCATATCGAAGTTTCTTTTGTATAGCACATCTTCATTCAGGAAGAAATTTCTAGAAAGCCTCCTTAGAGTTTTCCTATCTTTGTACGATACCCCGAGTGGGTATTCCTGAGTTTGAAGAAAACGTTTGATGTCGTAGAACCACGGTTTATTATCGAAGACTGCTTCAGTTGCAAATACATATGCAGGTCTTTCAAGGAGTCTGATACGAATCTTAGGCATATCGTTCCAATGGTTGACTTTGAACATGGAAGATAGAGTAGCCAAGGCGTCTACCATTCGATTCTGATCTCGAGGGATATGATGCAGTTGAACTTTGTTGAAGAAAGTCAACAATCGTCTTGCATAATCTCTGTAGGGAATCAAACCAAGATGATGAGTTTCATACTTGTCTTTGATTTGATTGATCACAAGGGTTGAATCTCCATATATTTCAAGGATCTTGATCCTCAAGTCGATGGCTTCTTCGATACCCATGATACAAGCTTCATATTCTGCGATGTTGTTGGTGCAATCAAATAGCAATCTGGCGGAAAACGGGATATGAGAACCCTCGGGAGTGATGATGACTGCCCCAATTCCATTGCCATAAACGTTAACTACTCCATCAAAGATTAAGCCCCATCTAGATTCTGGATCAGGACCTTCTCCAGGTAGCGGTTCGTCACAATCTTTCATCTTTAAGTACATAACATCCTCATCAGGGAAGTCGAATTTGAGAGATTGGTATTCGTTGATCAGTTGATAAGCCAAGTGATCGGCGATAATGCTTCCTTTGACCGCTTTTTGAGCACGGTACTGGATGTCATATTCAGATAATAGCATCTGCCATCGAGCAATCCTTCCTGTTAAGGCAGGCTTTTCAAAGACGTACTTGATTGGATCCATTTTGGAGATTAACCAAGTCGTGTGATTGATCATGTACTGGCGGAGACGTTTTGAAGCCCATACCAAAGAACAACATGTTTTCTCGAGCATGGAGTAACGAGTTTCACAGTCTGTGAACTTTTTACTTAGGTAGTAGATGGCATGCTCTTTCTTACCAGTTTCATCTTGCTGTCCAAGTATGCAGCCCATGGAATCTTCTAGCACGGTAAGGTACATGATTAATGGTCTTCCTTCAATTGGAGGAATCAATATCGGTGGTTCTGACAGGTATTCCTTGATACTGTCAAACTCTTTTTGGCAATCTTCTGTCCACACAACCTCTTGATTTTTGCGGAGAAGCTTGAATATCGGCCCACAGGTAGCAGTCATTTGAGAGATAAATCTGGAGATGTAATTCAACCGTCCAAGAAATTCTCTTACTTGTTTTTCTATATGTGGTGTAGGCATTTCTTGAATAGCCTTGACTTTGTCAAGGTCAACTTCAATACCTCTTTGACTGACGATGAAACCCAGGAGTTTTCCAGATCTTACCCCAAAGGTGCATTTGTTAGGATTCAGGCGAAGCTGAAATTTCCTTAGTCGCTAAAACAACTTCAAGAGATATTCTATATGCTCTTCTTCAGTGTCAGACTTTGCTATTATGTCATCCACGTAGACTTCGATCTCTTTGTGCATCATGTCATGAAAGAGAGTAGTCATTGCCCTTTGGTACGTTGCGCCTGCATTCTTTAATCCAAACGGCATTACTTTGTAGCAAAACGTGCCCCATGGCGTGATGAAGGATGTTTTCTCCATGTCTTCGGGAGCCATTCTGATCTGATTGTAACTAGAGAAACCGTCCATGAAGGAAAAGACGTTGAACTTTGCGGTACTATCCACTAGCATGTCGATATGCGGTAGGGGGAAATCATCTTTTGGGCTTGCTTTGTTCAAGTCCCCGTAGTCAACATACATTCTGACCTTTCCGTCTTTCTTGGAGACAGGCACTATGTTGGCTAGCCATTGAGGATATTCAGAAGTGACGAGGAACCCTGCGTCGAGCTGTTTTTGAACTTCCTTTTTTATTTTGTCAGCCATTTCAGGGTGAACTCTTCTCAGTCTTTGTTTAACTGGTGGACATTCCGGTCTTAATGGAAAGTGATGCTCCACGATGCTGGTATCTAAACCTGGCATGTCTTGGTAAGACCAAGCAAACACATCAACATATTCTTTGAGAAGATCTATCAGTTTTCCCTTGACGTTGCTGTTGAGTAGAGCTCCGATCTTTACTTCTTTTTTGTCTTCCTCAGAATCTAAGTTGATTGCTTCCAAAGGCTCTTTGTGAGGCTGAATGATTCTTTCCTCGTGCTTAAGTAGTCGAGAAATTTCATTCGGGATCTCTTCTTCAACTTCTTCCTCAGTGACTTCACTGGGGATTTCAGAGTTGGGAGAGAGCATAGAGTTATTGCATTCAATGGATTTGTCCATCTGCATATTTGATTTATGTTTGTTTAATTAACTCTTCTTTTTTTCATTTTTTTTTTAAAAAAAGTTAATGTGAAAGTGTATGCGGATTATTATTTTTTTGAAGATTTTTATTGTGTTTTTTAGGATTATCATTTCCAAGAAAAAGGTAAAAATGAAAAACAAACACAAAATGTGGAATCAAAACAACGCATTTTATTTATGATTCACAATATGAAACAGGGCCCTAAAATACAAACTCATTTGTCTTGGGCAAGACAAAGAGAAATTATTTAAAAGCTAAACCCTATAAAACATCTCTTCGCTTTGGGCGAGACGAGAGTTCAAAACAAAAGCAAAATAAACTACTTAGAGCTATGAACATTAGTCCGAACTTCAACAGGCTTCCAATAGTAGCGAACTCCTTGGACATTAAGATACTCTGGTAGTTTTCCACTTGGCTTAGTTCTTGAATAGACTTTGGTCGTTGGTCGAACAGGCTTTGAAGACTCTGGACGGTTGACCTTGCCTTTTGTGCTTCTGAAGCGATCTTCTTCTGTTTGATGGATAGATCGAGGAGCATGGAACACAGCATATGTACTTTCCATTGGCATTTGTGTTGAATTCTGGGGATGTACTCTCCAATCTTCTGAGTGAAGAGACTCATTGTCGGCAACGCTTTTCCAATTCGTTTCCAGAATCGTATCCCTGATCTTCAGTAATTACGTTGATGTAGTGATAGTTAAGATCTGTTTTAACAAACTCCACAGGCGCGTTAAAGCAGAGATCTTCATTCGGAACCTCAATTGGTTGATGAGATCGTGAAGATGTGTATAACTCTTCTGGTTGACTAGGATACTCAAAAGGATCGTCCCATCCAGTTGGTTGGATGTCTTCAATTATGATTTTTGAGCTCTCAGGTGCAGTGTATTTCACCATGTAGTCAAACTTTCCACTTGGTTCTCCCAAGGTATCCCAAACTTCAGAAGGGATAGGTGAATTTTCATTCTTTTGTAGGGACATGCCTTTGAATTGATCAGTCGGAGGATAGAACGGAGCGTACGATTCTTCCTGTGACACGTATTCAGAGCTGGTAAGATAAGTGCTCCACTCTTCAGATCTGGAGAGATCGTCTTCATCACCTTCATCGGTAAGAACGTTAACCTCTTGAAGAACAGGGTTTAAGAAACCCCCACTGTGGAATACTTCTCTAATTGGACGAAGTGTTTCATCCCTTTGATTGTCTTTAGGAAATAATGGAGCAAAACCAAGCCCGGCCTTTGTCTCGTTGTTGACAGGTTTTATTACTTGTCCCCAACCTGCAGCATTACCATCTTTCACTATCTGCGCTGCTTCTTTGTAAGAGGAGATAGATGATCTGCTTTTGCTCGTAGATTCATCTTCTAACGGATGTCCTTGGAACTGTGTCCCTTCAACGTCGTTGGCTGTGATGAAAGAAAAGTTGGATAAATGGCTTACTAGTAAGGCTTGTTCACCGATGATGGTTACTAGCTTCATATTTACTGTGAACTTCAGTTTTTGATGGAGAGTGGATGTCACAGTTCCTGCTTCGTGTATCCATGGTCTTCCTAGCAAACAACTGTAAGCAGCTGGCACATCCATGACCTGGAAGGTGATTTGGAAGGTATGCGGGCCAATCGTCATCGGGAGATCAACTTTCCCAATAACAGATTTCCTTGACCCATCAAAGGCCCTTACCACTATGTCATTGAGCTTCATCGGCGTTCCTTTGTAAGCTAAACGAGCGAGAGTCATTTTTGGCATTACATTTAAGGATGAACCGGTATCCACTAGTACGTTGGACAGAGAGTCTGATTGGCAAATCATGGAGATATGCAGAGCCAGATTGTGATCTTTCCCTTCCTCTAGGAGTTCTTCGTCGCTGAAGCTGAAATTGTTGCAAGCTGTTATGTTGCCCACAATTCCACCAAATTGATCTGTAGTCACGTCGTGATCTACGTAAGCTTGATCTAGCACTTTCATCAAAGCTTCTCGGTGGGCTTCGGAATTCAGAAGTAGAGATAGTATCGAAATCTTGGAGGGAGTCTGCATCAGCTGATCCACAAATCTGTACTCGCTTTTCTTGATTAGCTTTAAAATTTCATCGAAATCTGAGTTGACGTTGGTTCCATCAGACGGTCCAACGTTTATATTTGGATTATCAACGGGAATCCTCGTGGGATTCTCGGGCGGTGTATTAACTGGATTTTGTCTAATAATAGGAACAACAGGCGGCTTTGGCAGCAACGGAGTATGTACACATCCACTTCGCGTTACTCGTCCAATCTCAGTTATGTTAACATCACTTGAAAGAGTTGGCTTGGGTTTCTCCTTCCCATCTTCTATCATAGTTGCACTGTATTGATAGGGAATTGCTTTGTTAGAACTGTATGGAACAGGACCGAGTAGACAGATCACCAAAGGAGACTCTGGGACTTTTGCACTGTTATATTCAACTTCCACACACTTGGGTACGTCGAAACAGGGGATAATGACGTTTACTTCGGGAATTTCCGAGTTGATATCTGAGACTAAAAGCTTATGCGGAAAATGCCCTACCATATTCACGTTATAGTCATTTCTGTTTCTGAAGATCTGTATATCACCAATGTCTAATAATCGTTGAATGTCTGCTCTTACGGTTGGACATCCTCGAAAATCCTTGAAGCAGATTCTGCAGGCCGTGTCATCGTGTTTAGCGAAAGCAAACATTGTACTGTATGTATCATGGAGTTGCACCAAGCTTTCTCTTATCAAATTCACATCTGTGACAAGATACCGATCTGTATTCCTTAGTATCAAATTCACGTATGTCCACTATGATTAGGAAGTGGATTTGCTTGCACGTTTGGATTTGTGTTTCTGAAGGAAAGAAGATTAGTCCTTACTAACCTTTGTACTTCAGCTTTTAGGGCGATGCAATGCTCGAGATCATGACCCGGTGCCCCTTGATGAAAAGGGCAAGATACGTCTGCTTTGTACCACCATGGTAATTTGTCCGGAACTGGAGGTGGTGACCTTGTTTGCACAAGATTCCTTTCTATTAATGCAGGATATAGTTCTCGTACGCCATCGAATCGGTCAAATCATGAGACCCGGGGCACACGGTTCTGATTGTTGTATTGCTGAGCCTGCTGTCGAGGATGTTGAGTTTGTTGGAACTGCGGAGTAATTCTTGTATTTGGACTTGTATTAACAATTGGCGCTATGGCAGCTACCTGTTGTTGTTGACTGACATTCTTCCTTGGTTTCCCTCGTGATACCATTCCTTTGTCATGTTCCTTTTTCTTTGGAAAACTGGTTCTAACCCTTTTAGTTCCACTGGAAGATCCTATTTCTTTGACTAGACGTCCTGTTCGAACTCCTTCCTCTAGTCGCATTCCCATGCTTACCATCTCGGTGAAATCTCCGGGAGCGCAGGCGATCATTCGTTCGTAGTAAAATGGGCCAAGTGTGTTTAAGAAAACCTTGGTCATTTCCTTCTCCTCTAACGGTGGGTTGACTTCAAGCAATTTCTCCAACGCTGGGCGACTTTTGAATGTCTCTTTTTCCTTCTGAGACATGGAGCGGAGTTGATCCCGATATGGAGCCATGTCCAAGTTGAATTTGTACTGTTGGACAAAGGCTTCGCCTAGGTCATTGAATGTTTGGATATTCGCACTTTCTAGTCCCATGTACCAATTCAAAGGCAAAGACCGTGAGACTGCTTTGGAAATAGTGAATTAACAATTGGTGATTGTCATTGCACGTAGACATTTTCCTAGTGTACATCGAAGATGACTTTATGGGCAGGAATTTCTTTATACTTTTCAAAGTCGTGACTTTGAACTTTGCGTATCCTTACGCGAGGGCATAGATCATGGCATTCTTCCCAAACAATTCCTTTCCACGGATTGTTTTGATCTCAAGCTGCATCTTGAGGAGCTGTTCCTGGAGATTCTCCATCGGGCCACGAGGATTCGTGTTATTGCCTGGACTATGGTGGACTTCTTCGTCTGCAGTAGTGTGCACTACGGAAGCTGAGTTTGTCATAATCGGTTGAGAAACCGCCATAGTGACTTAGGAAAGGTTACTCCATGCTGTGGAGTAAGTGCTGAGTTCTGTAAAGTAGGCACTTTAAGTGTGGTTGTTTGTACCTGAGGAGTAGGTTGACGAAACCCGATGCCGAAATTGAAAGGCATGCCCCATGGATAACCTTCGCATATCAAGAGTGAACCATCGCCGCAATGCTGAAACCGAGTAGTAGTGATCTCTCAAATCGCCGCTGATTTTGACTGCTCAATGTTGTTTGCTGACTTTGCGTAGTTGCCAATGAACTTACCAAAGAAGTGAGTCTCTCCACATCTTCTTGCAATGTTGTCACTGTGCTACAAAGCTCAACATTTTCTTGCTCAAAGCCTTCCATTATTTTCCTTCTTTTTGAACGAGTATTGTATGTACGAGTTGGCTGTGGACGTGGTCGAGAAACTCTAAGACGCGACAGCTTGACGATCTTTCTCTTTCTGGAAAAAATTCCAAAAGATAAGAGTCTAGACAACAAACTCGATATGCAAAGTATGATGCATGGTTATGAATGTAGAGAGAAAATAATTTCCAAAGAATTTACGCTAAAAGAGAAATTTCTGGCAAATATTTGGATGGAAAACGCTTATTTTTATTGATTATTGAAAGAAGATTACAACAATTTTTGTTTTTGAGCATAGTGTAACACCGTGAACTGACTTTGTAGGTTTTTGTATCGCAAATGTGCGGATAGCAAGAGTCGCCACCGACTTTTCTTTTATCCAATTAAGGGAAGGTAAAAAGTACAGAAAAAGACCTTCGTTAGATTCTGAGTAAGGGAAAAGGTTATGAAAAGGGAAGGTATTAGCACCCCTTTTCATCCGTAGTTATCTACGGCTCTTAGTTGCTCTTAGATCACTTTAAAAATTGTGCTTTCGTGTGTTTGACAAAAATGTTTTGAAAAGGCATTTCGCTTGACTTTGTAATGATTCATGTAGGAATGTATACAAAGTGTCCGAAATGTTTCGCTTTTGAAAAGAGTTTGAACTTTGACAAAAGTGTGTGGTGTGAAAAATATTTGATTGAGCAAGCAACTAAAAGTCTTATTACCTACTCGTAATTGGTCGTTGTTATTTTAATGCCCTTTAAAATAGTGCTATCCATACCATTAGTTGGTAGGTAACCTTATTCGCTGGATGTAAACGGACATCAAAGGGACATCGTATGGTCATAGAAAGCAACTTGTAGGAAGTATCCTAGCACATTCAAGGGACTATCATCATTTTCGAGGCGACAATCGAGGGTCAAGATCATGTATTCGAGGCTTACATCGTGGGTCTTATGATCTTTGTATTGAAGGGACTATGATGATTTGTTTTGAAGGCAACGGTGCTAGAATACCTCTACATTCGAGGACTCACCATATGTAATCCTAAGGCAACGAGAGAATTACCCTAAGGTGCGTGTGAAAGAGTGTGTTGATTCGTACATGTTATCTTGAAAATTAGAGTGAGCTATGTTGATTTTAATCTTACCATACACGCCTAATTACTAACAGTTTATAGGGTGCGGAAATTAAATTGCGGAAAGTAAAATGCGGAAAGATAAATCCTACGCTATTACATGGCTTTGGGGCAGATACATAATTGAAAAGTGCGGAAAATAAAAGTCCTAATTAAACTATTACATCCCATAGGCAATTACATAATATGAAAAGAAAACGATAAAAAATTGTCCGAAACGAGATAACCTGTGAACAGATGGAAAATCGGGAAATACGAGAAAATCGAATAAGAGGAAAATGTTAGTAAAAATAATAATTTTTGAATGAGAAAAATGTTTCATGCTGGAAATAACATTAATATGCTAAAATAATTTTTTGGGATTTTTTGGAGTTAATTTAATAATTAAAAATCAATTAAAAGTGATTTAAATGATAAAATTGAAATTAAATTAAATATGCATGCAAAAATAATATTTTTAATTTTATAAATTAAATAAACATTTTCTGAAAATAATGCAAAAAGAAAAATATTTTTGGTGTTTTTTAATGCATGATAAAAATTATTTAAAGTTAAATTAAAATGGATGAAAATAATAAAAGAAAATAGAATAGAAAAATAGAAAAATATGAAGTTTGTAAAAGAGAAAAAGAAAACCGGTCCTGGCAGGGGTTGAACTCATGACCCTTGAGAGAATCTCCTCCATCCAATGCCTTAACCGCTGCGCCATGTGACATTTGGTGTTTGTAAAACCAAAATCAATTGAATAAAAGTGATACGCATGTCATCGTTTTGACTTCAAGCACGCCACCAGCCGGCCCACCACTTACGCATGAACGAATCAAATCGCTCCATCTCGCCACGCCAGCTTCTCGCCGGTCAACAAAGTCCACGACGCCGGAGCCCTAGCTCCGGTCGTCTTCTCCGGCGGCCTCAATCATCAAACCTAAAGAATACACAAAATAAAGAAGCAAGAGGTGCCCTACCCCCCTAAATCGAGGGGTGCGATCTCAATGGTGGCATTAGTTTTGGCTAAATCGTCTCCATAATCGAAGTTTCAAGGAATAACCTAAACCGCCCTAACAATGGCGCTGATGTTTTCTACGGCAAGCTTGCATGAGATGTATCATACATGATCTAATCATCGCCCGAACACATATAAACACCAAAAGCAATTAATAGTGCATGAAATCGAAAATCGAATTCAAGAAAATTACCAAACCGTGCAAGTCAGATCGAGTTCGCGCCTTGGCTTGAGTAAAGGTATGATTCGATCTCGAACCTCAGAACACCAAGGAAGGCTTGATTGATTGAAACTTGCTGCAAATTGAAATTCGATTTTTCCAACTTTGAGAAATATTTTGGCAAAATAAGGGTTATGCTTTGAGCTAGGGTTTCGTGTCCTTTGATGTGTGTAATGCTGGGTATTTATAGAGTGATTTGGGATGGCAAAGAGAGTGAAAAAAGATTGCATCTTGAATGTGCTTTTATTTCTTTTCAAATAAAATCAAATTTTGGAAAAAATTTGATTTTCTCTTCAATGTGAGAGCTAACAAGAATTTGGCATGTTCCATGGGCTATCTTGGACCTCAAGTTTGATAGAAATTCACTCCTTTTGAAAAAATATCTTATTTTCATATTTTATATAATTTAATTTTGAATTAAATGGTTTTAAATTCAAAAATAAATCAATAAAATAGAAATTTGTCATGGCCAAGCATCAATAGGTCACAAATAATATTATGATCAAGTTTGAATCATAAAATTATTGGCCCATTTGGAAAAAATTGCATTTTGACAAATATCTCCTTTTGTGCAATGGTCCAAAAATGCCCAACTTGTGAATAGTGTATTTTGCTCAATTTTCCATATTTTTGGGTGTTATTTGACTTTTTGGAAAGCTCTAAGAATCCTCTAACCAACCTCTTTGGTTTCATCTCAATTGGAGTTTCCATGCTCATTATATCTTCAAAACAAAAAGTTGACTTTTTGTTGACTTTGAAAAGGACCTGTAATGTTTTGATCCATACCTTCCAAATGAAGCATTTTTTGAACATTCTTGTGAGACATGAAGTTGTAGAGAATTGAATTTCATTCAAAACAAGAGGTGGTGGAAACATTTCTGAGAAAGTATGAAGAAGTTATGCTCAGTCAAAGTTTGGTTGACTTTTCACTGAGAAACCCTAATTTAGAAAGTTTGACTTTTTGAGCAAATCTTTAGTTTTCTTGATGAATCATGATCAACCCTTGATCAAATGATGAATGTAACTTCAAAATGAGGATGTTGACCAAAAATCATGAAGTTTGACTGTATGTTGACCACAGTTGACTTTTTGTCCAATACAACTGATTTTCAACCATCTGAGCAATTGTCTGAGGAAACTTGACTTCTGAGGCTTGAAACTTGACATGGAGAATCTTTGAAGCATATGAGGAGGCATGAAGACCATTGGAGATGTTGGAAATCCATTTTGATCTGAGAAGTACCAAACCCTAGTTTAGGTTGATTGTCTAGGAGAGGGTTTGTTTGATCAACCCTTGAGGAATCCTTGAGTATGGATGCATGAAATATCTCGAGAAGATGGAGGGCAAATTTTGGGGTATGACAGCTGCCCCTGTTCAATCTTCTTGTACTGGAAGGGTTAGATTGGCATGCTCGCTGTGATACGGTGAACTGACTTTGTAGGAATTTTGTATCCAAATGTGCGGATAGCAAGAGTCGCCACCGACTTTTATTTTTATCCAATTAAGGGAAGGTAAAAGTAACAGAAAAAGACCTTCGTTAGATTCTTGAGTAAGGGAGAAGGTTATGAAAAGGGAAGGTATTAGCACCCCTTTCCATCCGTAGTTATCTACGGGCTCTTAGTTGCTCTAGATCACCTTTTTAAAATTTGCTTTCTGTGTGTTTGACAAAAAAAAAATGTTTTGAAAGAGGCATTTCGCTTTGACTTTGTAATGACTCATGTAGGAGTGTATACAAAGTGTTCGGAAATGCTTTTGTTTTGAAAAGAGATTGAACTTTGAAAAAGAGTGTGTGGTGTGAAAAGCATTTGGTTTAGAGCAAGCAACTAAAAGACTTATTTACCCACCTTAATTGGTCGTTTTATTTACGCTCCTTTAGAATAGCTAGCCATACCATTAGTTAGTAGGTAGCTCCATTCGCTGGATGTAAGCGGACATTCAAGGGACTTCGATGGTCATAGAAAGCAACTTGTAGGAAGTATCCTAGCACATTCAAGGACTATCATCATTTTTTCGAGGCGACAATCGAGGGTCAAGATCATGTATTCGGAGGCTACATCGTGGGTCTTATGATCTTTGTATCAAGGGACTATGATGATTTGTTTGAAGGCAACGGTGCTAGAATACCTCTACGCTCGAGGGACATGACCATTTTGAATTCGCAAAGGCAACGAGAGAATTACCCTAAGGGGCGGTGTGAAAGAAGTGTGTTGATTTTATATTTTATCTTGAAGTTAGTGGGCTATGTTCAATTTTAGTCTTGCCATACACGCCTAATTACTAGCAATTTATAGGGTGCGGAAAGTAAATGCGGAATGTAAAATGCGGAAAGTAAATGTCCCACGCTATTACAAGGCTTTCGATACATAATTTAAAATGCGGAAAATAAAATCCTAAATTAAACTATTACATCCCATATACAGTTACATTATTGGAAAAAATTGAAAACGGTAAAGAAAACGTCCGAATTGGAAGAACCTGTGAAACGAACGAGAAATCGGAAAATATGATGAAATCGAAATAAGAGAAAATGTTAGAAAAATGCAAATTTTAAATTGGAAAAAAATATGACATGCTGGAAATAATGTAAATATACTAAGATAATTTTTTGGGATTTTTTAGATGCAATTTATTAATTAAAAACTACTTAACAATGATTTAAATGCAAAATTACAAATAAAAATAAATATGCATGCAAAAATATGTTTTTTAATTTATTAAATTAAATAAAGATTTTTAGAAAATAAATGCAAAAGGAAAATTATTTTTTGATGAATTTTTAATGCAGAAATAAAATGTGGAAATTAATTAAAATAGATGCAAAATATTAAAATATGGAAAATATGAAGAAAATTGAGTTTTGAAAAGAGAGAAAACCAAATGGTCCTGGGGAGAATCGAACCTGTGACCCTTGAGAGTATCAAGGTGATGAGCCTTTACCACTACGCCAAGTGTGCACTGCTTTGAAACCAACGAGTGGATTTTCACACGCCGCCGCTTCCCATTGCCACGATCTCGCCATCCAAATATCTTCGCTTTGAATTTTCAAAAGTTAGGTCTTTCTTCGACGCTATAGGTCCCGCTACATGAAAATCAAGCACAAGTAATATAAATGCATTGTAAATACATGGTTCGATTCTGCATCGCTCCGAAGTTCATTGGTCATGGCCTCATGGTCCAATTTTTCCCGCTCAAGGAACCCTAATTCGAACCGTAAAACCTAGCCATGGTGAATTTCGATTCGTGTCACGAAAACGCAATCAAACTATGTAAAGTTTCCAAACTTCATTCTAAACATGAAACAAACAACAAAACACGTTAAATATGCATGAATGTTTAAAATCGAATTTGGAAAAGTTTGACAAACCGAGTTCGATTTCAATTCGATGGTTTTGATGATGTAAGTATCCGGATCGATTCGAATGGCACGAGGAACAAGATGGAATGCTCAAAATTGCTTGAAACCAACTAAATCCAAGGCCGCTTGTTGCTTGAGAGGCACGGTTTTTTGAGTTTAGGTTAGGTTTCTTGAGCAATTTTTTCGCCCTTTTGATTGGTATGCATCGTATAAGTACCGATGGATTTGGGATCATTATTGGCAAGAATCAATCACCATTCAATGAAAATCAAATTTGATTTTTTATAAAATCAAATTTTCAAAACTTGATCAATTCCAATCCAATCTTGCCATTTTTGTCAAATTTCAAATTTGCGGACTTTGGTGAGTTTCTTGAATCTCAAGGAAGGAATAAAATCAATCTTTCAATTAATTTTGATTTTATAATTTATTTTAAAATTTAATTTGTATTTAAATGAATAAATTCAAAATTAAATAGAAAAATAAATCAAAAATTCAAGGCATTGGGCTTGGATATTCCTAATTGTATAAGGAATAAGTTTCGATGAAGAAAAAGCAAGCCCATTTGCAAAAAATTTGATTTTTAGAAGTATATCTCTTTGTGCATTCTTTCAAAATTGCCCAACTTGTGAATGGTGTATCTTGCTCAATTTTCTACATTTTTGAGTGTTCTTGGACTTTTTGGAAAGCTCTAAGAGTCCTCTAACCAACCTTTTTGGTCTCATCTCAATTGGAGTTACCATGCTCAATATATCTTCAAAGCAAAAGTTGACTTTTGTTGACTTTGAAAATGACCTGTAATGTTTTGAGCTATACCTCTCAAATGAAGCATTTTTTGGGCATTCTTGTGAGACATGAAGTTGTAGAGAATTGAATTTCCTTCAAAACAAGAGGTGGTGGAAAACTTTCTGAGAAAGTATGAGAAAGTTATGATCACCAAAGTTCATTGACTTTTCACCTAGAAACCCTAATTTAGAAAGTTTGACTTTTGAGCAAATCTTGAGTTTTCTTGATGAATCATGATCAACCCTTGATCAAATGATGAATGTAACTTCAAAATGAGGATGTTGACCAAAATTATGAAGTTTGATCTGTATGTTGACCACAGCTTGACTTTTATTCAATACAACTGATTTTCAACCATCTGAGCAATTGTCTGAGGAAACTTGATCTGTGAAGCTTGAAACTTGACATGGAGAATCTTTGAAGCATATGAGGAGGCATGAAGACCAATAGAGATGTTGGAAGTCCATCTTGACCTGAGAATTGCCAAACCCTAACTTGGGTTGATTGTCTAGGAGAGAGTTTGTCTGGTCAACTCTTGAGGAATCCTTGAGTAGGGATGTATGAAATCTCTTGAGTAGATGGAGGGAAAATTTTGGGGTATGACACTCGCCTTTCGTGACCTGGAGGTAGAAGATGATTGAACACTCGAGTACACCTGAAAATTTGCACTCGCTGTTGGTTGATGATGCGGGAATGGGCTTATAGATGCCATTTGGAGAAGCCGAGATTTCACCGTAAATGAGTCGACGCTAGACTCGAGAACGCCGTCGGATAGGAGGCCGGAGATGGGCTTAAGATGCCATTTGGAAAGAACGATGTTGAGGAGTCGACGCTAGGCCTAGGGCGCTCGAAGTGGAAGGAGCAGGGAGATGGGCTTAAGATGCCATCCAAAGGGATTCGTACGTTAGACTTCGTGCTCATCTTGGAATGAAGTTATTGGTTTGTATTGGTTTTTTAACCAAATATGCAGCATTCTGAAAGTGGAGAAATGTTGACAAGTAGTCGGAGATGGGCTTAAGATGCCATCCAAGGCAACTGAATCGTACGCCTGTAGTTTGTTGATAATAAGAGAGAGTCGAATACATCTTCGCCGATTACTCCGAGGGATGATAGTCGGCGAATATGGATAGCTTCCCCCATTTTATTGATCCAATGCCATATCGGAGGATAACTTGTGATCGCTCGTATAGTTTTCCGCCTAGCTTCGGTATTAATCTCGATCCGTTGTCAAGACAACAAGGGCGGTCGCTCGATAGTTTTCCGTCCTGCTTCGGTATTATCTTGGACCGCTTGTCGGAGGACAACTAGGGCGGTCTTCGATAGTTCTCCGTCTGATTCGGTATTAATCCCGACCATTGTCGGAGGACAACTAGGGGTCTTCGATAGTTCTCCCATCCGATTCGTATTAATCCTAGACCGCTTATGCCGGTGATTTTCACCTGTTTTGGAGAAAACAAGAGAAACTTTGATAGAATATTGTGAGTCTTATGCAAGGAATGATGCATGACAATGTGTATGAATGGCATATGCATAAATTATGACTTTATGAGAAATGTATGCATGATAGATGTTGTGGTATTTCTAAACATATCCATCTTGAAGAAGATGCAGATGTTCTGCTTGAGGATTTCTGACTTCTGTTTGGGGACGAAACGGATGGAGACCCTGAGAAGAAAGAAAACTTTGATTCCTCCGATGCACTATCTGACCAAGTCTTGGGCCTAGATATTGTTGTGGATGGTAGAGATCGAGAAACACGTTGTTGAGGATCTCATACATAGACCCTGCTGGGGAGAGTCTAGGAGGTACTCTACTGGGGATCTTGGGTGTAAATCCTGCTGGAGAGTATTTGATAGTTGTTTGGAGACCGGGTTAGAAGGATCCGAGCCCGCTGACATCTCCGGCCGAGGAATAAAGATGGTTTCCTCCGATGCACTATCTGACCAAGTTTCAGGTCTGGATATTGCTACTGGAGAAAAGGGGAATCGTTGAGAGATATCTTGTTGGGGATGAATACTTCGGCCGAGGATGAAATGTTATTGCTTGAAAACTGATGTGACACAATTTTAGTTGAGTGGAATCACTGCTCGTGGATTCACCTCTACTCACTGGGAGGTTTGTTGTGAGCTAAACCTTTGTGGGATCATGCTCATGGGAATGTTTTGGTGACTTTCGTCATCTCAATTCCTTGGAGCCTGTAGTAATTACTTTTGTATGTTTACTTTTCGCATGTTTGTAAATAGATTTTTATTGTCAGATGCATATAATCATTCAAAGCAAACATTGGACTTTATGCAAACAACAACAGGAAAGAGAAAGAAACTCGTATTTATTTGAAATGTGGCGTATGGCCAAGTAGTTTGTACACGAGAAAAGTAAAAAGCTATGCGGAAACAAATCTCGTTAAGTTCCAACAATGCTAGTACTCATATATTTCAACTATCTCATCTCCTTGTTGTTAGTAGAAAGTGAGTGAATTGATTTTCGCCATTTGAATCTCGAATGCTGATAGTAGTCTGTAGGTAGGTGATCTGGACGAGACATAGACGTACGCTTAAATCCCTAACTTTTTCCTAGACCGCCTTTCGGTTTTCACCACCGATACCTTTTTGCCCAAGCCGCCTTTTCGTGTTTTCGACTTGTCGGTGTACATGTTTTGTATATATCCTTAGCTTTTGCCCGAACCCTTTGGTTCGCCAGATGCCCTTATTTTTGCTAGGTCACCGACCTAATGGGTCTCTTTATGCGTAGTATTTTTGACTATGTCTCGCTCATGTGGTGTGGGAAGTCTTCACCATCCATGGTGCTAAGTATCATAGTCCCCGAAAATATCTTTGACTACAAATGGTCCCTCGAGGTGGGAGTCCATTTGCCCTCGAATCACCTTGTGGAAGAATGATGCGCTGACTACTAGATCACCGACTTGGTAGACTCGGTGCTTGACCTTCTTGTTAAATGCTCGATCATTCGCTTCGATAGATCTGCCCATGGCGATGGACGCTCGCTTCTCATCAATCAAATTAACTGGTCAAGGCAAGTTTGAATCCAATCTCTTCACCTAACTCGGCCCCGGAGGACTCGTCGAGGGTATCTCGAACCTCGATGGGTAGGACTGCCCATACCGCATACAAGAGAGAATGGGGTTGCCTTTTGATGTTCGATCAGAAAAGCGATAACCATGAAGAGCAAATGGTAACATCTCATGCCAATCTTTGTAAGTCACTGTCATCTTTTGTATGATCTTCTTAATGTTCTTTTTGGCGGCTTCCACTGCGCCATTCATCTTAGGCCGATAAGGAGAAGAGTTGTGATGCTTGATCTTGAACTGCATGCAGAGTTCGGTGATCATCTTGTTGTTGAGATTAGAGCCATTATCTGTGATAATCCTTTCGGGAGTGCCATACCGACAAATAAGATTATGCTTGATGAATCGAGCCACAACATTCTTGGTAACAGATGCAAACGAGGCTGCTTCTACCCACTTGGTGAAATAATCAATTGCCACAAGGATGAAACGATGTCCGTTGGAAGCGGTGGGCTTGATTTCTCCAATCATGTCAATGCCCCACATTGCAAAAGGCCAAGGAGCTGTTAGAACATTCAGAGGTACTGGAGCTATGTGTACTTTGTCTGCATAAATCCGGCATTTGTGACAAGATCGAGCATAGCGGTGACAATCAGCTTCCATGGTGGACCAGTAGTAACCTGTTCTCAAAATCTTCTTAGCCATCGTATGACCACTGGAGTGGGTACCAAATGCGCCTTCGTGTAACTCTTCCATGATATGTTCCGCTATTTTTTGGTCCACACAGCGGAGTAAGCACAAGTCATGATTGCGCTTGTATAAGATGATGTTGCTGAGGAAGAATTTGGATGCAAATCTTCTCAAGAACTTCTTATCGTTGACAGATGCCCCTGCGGGATATTCCTGAGCCTCAAGATACCTCTTCACATCGTAGTACCAAGGTTTCTCTTCTGTATCAAGCTCGTAACAGTACGCTGGTTCGTCAAACTTCTCGATGATGATTTGGGGAGCCTCGTTGTCCCATCTGACCTTGAACATATATGACATAGTAGCCAATACGTCTGCCAACTGATTCTCTTCTCGCGGAATGTGACTGAAAGTAATCTCTTCGAAGTAGGGGATCAAACTCGAACATGCTCGACACGGAATGAGATTCGGATGCTTCGTATCCCACTCGCCTTAATCCGATCACCAAAGCTGAGTCTCCATACACTTGTAAGAACTTGATTCTTAAGTCAATAGCAGCCTTGATACCCATGATGCACGCTTCGTATTCGGCCATGTTGTTGGTGCAACTGAAACAAAGCGTGGCGGTGAATGGAGTATGTCTGCCTGTGGAGATGTAATGATGGCACCAATGCCATTGCTGCGTGCTTGAGGCTCATCAAAGACCATGGTCCATCGATCCTTGTTCGTGTCCTTCGTCTCGTCCCGGTTCTTCACAATCGTAACTAGTAAAACATCTTCGTCTGAAATTGAACCGCATAGATCGATAGTCATCTACGGCTTGATGAGCCAAATGATCGGCTACTACACTTCCTTTGATCGCTTTCTCGAGTGTACAGTGATATCGATTCGGTCAAGATCATTTGCCATCTTGCTATTCTCCCGAGAGAGCGGTTTCTCAAATATGTATTTTATCGGATCCATCTTGGAAATCAAAGAAGGTAGTGTGAGTCAATATATACTGCCTTAGTCGGCGAGCAGCCTAAGTTAAAGCGTTGCAAGTTTTCTCGAGTGTGAGTATCTTGTTTCACACCGGTAAACTTTTGCTAAGGTAGTATATTGCATGCTCTTTTCGACTGCACTCGCCATGTTGCCCCAACACACACCCCATTGAATTCTCTAACACCGCAAGTACATGATAAGAGGTCTTCCTTCGGCAGCGGCATCGTGATAAGAGGATTCTAGGTACTTGATTTTGTCAAAAGCGATCCGCAATCGCTGCTCCATTCCACTACTTGATCTTTCTTAAGTAACTTGAAGATTGGCTCACAAGTAGCGCTTAGATGTGCAATGAATCTGGCAATGTAGTTTAATCGGCCCAAGAAACCTCTGACTCCCTTCTCTGTGCCGGGAGCTGGCATCTCCTAAATGGCTTTAACCTTGGCGGGGTCAACTTCAATACCTTTTCCACTGACGACAAATCCTAAGAGTTTACCGGATCTGACTCCAAAGGTGCACTTGTTAGGATTAAGTCTCAGTCTGTACTTCTTCAATCTGTCAAATAGTTTCCGCAAATGATCGAGATGCTCTTCTTTAGTCTGTGATCGAGCTATCATGTCGTCGACGTAGACCTCTATCTCGTGATGAATCATGTCATGAAATAGTGTTACCATAGCACATCGATACGCGCGTTCTTCATCCGAACGGCATAACCTTGTAGCAGAAAGTGCCCCACTATGTAACAAAAGTAGTCTTCTCCATGTCTTTGGGAGCCATTTTGATCTGATTGTAACCGAAGAAGCCATCCATGAAGGAGAAAACCTTATGCTGAGCGGTGTTGTCAACCAGAACATCAATACGAGGAAGTGGAAATCATCTTCTGACTTGCTTTGTTCGATCTCGAATCCACACACATTCGCACTTTGCCATCCTTCTTGGGCACAGCACCACATTAGCAACCCATTGTGGATAGGAAGTAATGTTTAAGAAACCGTTGAATTGCTTCATAACTTCGCTTTGATTTTCTCGACATCTCGTGACGCACGCGATTTAACCTTCTGCTTTCACCGAGAAAACCTTCTTTGTTGGCAATCGTGTACCACAATATCAATGTCTAAACCTCGCATGTCTTCGTATGACCAAGCAAAACCTCGATATAGTCTCGTAGCATCCGAACCAATCTCTTTGACACTCTCAAGACCCACTCCTATCTTGATCTCTTTTTGTCTTCATCAAGCATCCAAATTCACAACCTCAACTTGCTCTTCGTGGTCAGATAACCCGCTTCTTGTTGTAGCAATGGACAAGTTCTCCTGGCACTTCACAATCTTCCTCACTTTCGCCTTCGGCTTGGTAGATCGGATTATCAAGTCATATTTAGCAATAGCATAATCATATCAACGAGATTCGTAGTGATTCCGCAGTATCACGTGGTGTGTAAGAAACACATAGCTTTTGGGTGATAAAGTAAAGAAAGAAAGCAACAATTGAATGCAAAAGTCCAACGATTTTATTGAATGAAAATATGCAAATGATGATAATAACCTCACAACGAGCCATGATGCCCTGCAAGGCACTAGGCTTTAGAGTTTATTGTTCAAAACATAGAAAATACGAAAAGCAAAACAAAAATAAGAGCAATTACTCCTGACTAAAGGAGATTGGTATGACATCTTCAGTCTTCTAATTGCTGAGTCCGTTGTCGGGAGTTGGGAAGATCCACTTGCTGATGTCGAAGTCGCTGTCGTTGTCTTCTATAGCATGGATTCCACTCTGGCTGATGCAGGAAGGAAGTTGGCCGGCACGTTCACGGCGTATCATCTTCTAACCTCTGATGGTGAAGCCTAAACCAGTTTTGTCAGATTCGAAAGAAAGATCGAGAAGCTGACCCCAAATAGTACTACCTCCTTCTTCAACAGCGGCTTGAGCATCTTTCAGCGAGGCCATTCTAGGCGGAGCTTGCGTAACTTCAGGAGTGACGGGAGAGTCAACAGGCATGACTCTGGGTATTGTTTCAAAAGCTTGACAAGGAGTCTCAAAGAATTCACCCTCCACCTCGAGGTATCTGAATGACTGTAGATGACTGACCATATATTCTTCTTCACCATATGTGAACAACTTTCCTTTCACCGTGTACTTCAACTTTGATGTGGTAGAGGTAATGTCGCCCCATGTATCCAAGGGCGCCCAAGTAGAGTAAGGGGACGGATGTCCATGACAAAGAAAGTGGAATCAAAAGTCTGAAACCGACTTTAATCGCGTAATGAGTTTCCAAGCACTGCTCGCTAGAACCATCAAAAGCTCTCACAATAATGTCACTGGGCTTTAGAACCAATCCTTCAACATCAAGTCGATCAAAAGCAGCCTTTGGTAGGATATTCAGAGCAGAACCGGTATCCACCAAAACATGAGACAGTGTAGTGCCCTTGCATTCAACAGAGATGTGCATGGCTTTGTTGTGTTTCTTCCCGGCAGGAGTCAAATCATCATCAGAGAAGCCTAGGCCGTTGTTGGTAGCCAGGCTAGCAATACAAACTTCAAATTGATCAGTAGTAGTGTCTTGTGGTACGTGAGCATTCTTTAGAAACTTTACCAAGGCTTTAGCATGAGCCTCGGAGCACAAGAGCAGAGCAAGCATGGAGATCTTGGACGGCGTCTGTCCTAACTGTTCCACAACATTGTAGTCACTCTTCTTGATAATCTTCAGAATTTCCTCCATTTCTGTCTTCAGCAACTTCCTTTGGCACTTCTGGTTGAGCAGGATGAGTCACTGGTTCTTTCCTTCTAGCTTGGGGAATGGGTTGAATAGCTGGAATGCGAGCTGGAGTCGCAGTGTCTTTTGGAGGAGAGATATCTGGAGAGAATACTCTTCCGGTTCTGGTCACCTTACTTGATCCGGTGATGTTGTCAATGTCAGGGATGGTAGCTTCAACTGTAAAATCTTCAATGGTCAGAGGGTCTTGCTTGACGCCATGATAGTAAACATCAGCTTCATAATTCCAAGGAATAGCCTTGTCAGAGGAATACGGAATTGGTCTGGGAGAAGTAATGATGAGAGTTGCCACTCTAGGCACAGGATCAGTAGAGGAAATCCTTATAGTATTAACATCAGCATAGTCTTTAGGGAAATCATCACCCCATCCGGTCGCCTTAACATCTTCAATAGGAATCTTGTAGCTCTCAGGAACAGTGTACTTCACCATGTAATCATACTTTCCACTTGGCTGCCCCAAGGTATCCCATGCAGACAGTACAGCTTCATCCATATCTTCGATCTTCAGCTTCTTGGACATATCTTCGCATAGACTCTCCACAAGTGGTTTCAGGAATAGTATCTCACGGTTATCCATCATGCACTGAACACGTCTTCTCAACCAAGCACAGCCATCGGATGCAGATGGGTACCAACGGCAATTCTCTAGGCATCCTGGATTGACACCGGCTTGCAGCAAATTCTTCTTAACAGTCATTAGAGGAATGGTCAAGTCATCTATGTTGAAAACATAAGTATCCTCCCCAACAGCATTGGAACTTTTGTCATGGTTAGGCATAGGCGCGTTGATCACATTCGGAGTCTCAACAGGGGGGTCAAACTCAATCTGCTTAGCTTCAATCATATCTTGAATCTTGTTCTTCAGAGCCCAACAGTTGTCAATGTCGTGCCCTGGGCTATTGGAGTGGTAAGCACACTTAGCATTAGGATTGTATCTCGGAGAGGAAGTGTTGATACTTTGAGGAGGATCCCTCAAGGTTATCGCCGCTTTCAACATGTGTTGAAAGGCTTTGACAATGGCATGTTGATCCGTGAACCGCTTCGCGCGCGGCTCGCTACGCACGTTGTCTCGCTGAGGTTGTGCTGATGCAGGATTGGAGATCACAACTGCCCCCACAGATTGAGTGCGGTCTGTCTTGGCTCGGCTTTTCTGACCATACAAGGCGTTAGCTTCTTTCTTACCACCAAAAGATCTCTTCGCAGCATTTGAAGATGTCTCTGCATGAATCTTCCCACTCTTAATACCAGCTTCAATACGCCTCCTCAAATATCACCGGTGAATCCGGCTGAAGAGTTTCCAATCAGATGATTGAAGAATGGGCCTGTCAGTGTTCCCATAAACATATCAACCAATTCCCTATTGGACAAGGGTGGTTGAACTCTTCCTGCTAGATCTCTCCATTTCTGAGCATACTCCTTGAACTTCTCATCACGACCCGTAGACATGCTCTGTAGTTGCATGCGAGTGGGTGTCAATTCAGCATTGTACTCATACTGCTTGTAGAAAGCATCTGCTAAGTCACTCCAAGTACGGATACGATCATTCTCTAGCTGATAATACCACTCCAACCGAGTTCAACAAACTCTCTTGAAAATAATGCATCCACAACTTTCTCATCAAAGGGGTTGATCTTCCGAACATAGGACTTCAAATGCAGCTGACAAGAAATGCCATCATACTTGGCAAAAGTGGAACTTTGAACTTGGGAGGAATCACCACACCGTGGACAAGACTCGATCATCAAAATTCAACCCGGACATCTTCAGTTTTCCACAAGATTCGACGGTCTTCAAGTCGCTTGTACATGTCATCTTCATCGTAGTAATCGGCTAGTCGAGCGATCCTCTTTCTCTTCGTGCTCACGCTGGTCATCTTCATTACCCTTGACACTCCCCTCATTCTTGACACTTCCTTTTGAGAGCTCTATGCGACTGACCACTTTAGGACCACCCTTGTAGCGTCTGCCCATGTTGAGAAGACCAACAACCTTCTTCTTTCTGTTGATGAGCTTCTTCAGATCTTCTTGGCCTTGGACCAAGCGGTGAACATCTCGAACCGAGCATTCGAGCCCGGAGATCTTTGATGATGCTCAAGAGCCATTTCTGCTAAAATAAATAGCGAGAGAATGAGAAAACCGATCTTCAATGTACCTGTGATGCAATGTTATGCTATGATATGTAATGTTTATGCAGATGCAATGCAATGTTTTCAAGGACCTTAGAGATTTAAATTTGTTAAACAAGCACGAACAAACATTTATTAGCTCACTTTTATTATCCTTTTTCTTTTTAAGTACAAAAGATAGTTCAAAACAAATAAAAGAAAAGCATATAAATCCTAAAGCTCTAAGTCTCCCATGGGCGCTTCCTCTTGGTGCCGAGGTAGGCGTTGATGTTCCGCTCCTCGTGAAGTAGCTTGGTCAACTCTAGCACTTTCTTCTCACTTGCATAGCACTGAACTTCGAATGTATCCCTTTCTTGTCGAATCCAGATCTCTTCAAGTCTTCAAAATCAGTAGGCATGTCAGATGGAGAAGAGTATAGGTACGTCACCTATAGCAACCGGTTCCATAATTACTGGTAAAAAAGGCGTGAATGGCATCATGAGGTTTTGAGCTCGAGCTCGCACCCATTTGAGGTAAGGTTCCCAAGGAATGGAGTTTTGGTGCCCCAAAGTCTTGGTATCGCCTTCTTTACCATGCCCCAAGCGTATGAACCTTCATCAATTCGAGATCGTGGTTGTAGTCGAACACAACATCTTGGAGAAGCATATCATGCGGACCATCTCTTCGAGCAAAACCAAACCGACGAGAGCTAGAGAAGGGTCAGTAATACCTCCCTTATACCAAGTAGCGGTACATTAGGGAATTCTCCACAACGCTCAATGAAGGTGAAATCCTTTTGAGAGAAAAGATTCCAACGGATATCTGAATGAGAGAGTGACATTAGTCTTTGAGACCATCTCAACCTTTGTTCATTCTTCAAAACTTATGGAGGAAGGTGCGAAATAAACCACCTGGAAAGTAACGGTATGCAACACATGAGAGTTCCTTGTCTCTTAGTAGTACGAGTATGGAGAGAATGTAGGATATGTCCAAGTAAAGTAGGCACTGGATTGCGGGTAAGAAACAACTTGATGGCGTTGACATCTATGAATTGATCCGAGTTAGGAAATAGAACCAAACCATAGATTAGCAAGGCCACAATGTTTTCAAATGCATGGAAACTCATAACTTTGAGGAACTCTCGGGCTTTCTTAATTAGGAACTTGGCAAGTAAGCCCTTAACTCCGCTTCTTGTTTCCCAATTGGCTTCAATGTCTGAGCGCTTTAGATGTAAGGCGGATGCAATGTCTTCATACCTAGGAACCTTTTCTAAACCGGTGAATGACATTTGGTCAAGAATAGGTACCCCAAGTAGCTTAGAGAACTCTTCCAAGGTAGGAACTAACTAATAATCTGGGAATGTAAAGCAATGGTGTTTCGGATCGAAGAATTGGAATAAGACATGCATCATATCTTCTTCAAAACCGGAGATAACCAAGTCAAGTAGGTAACCATGTCTTTTGATGAACTGAGCATGGTCGGGAATTTCTGAAACCAATTCTTTGAGCTGAGAAGGTATACCCGTGAAGTTGATTCGGATAGTCTTTCTAGAAGCCATAATCCCTACAAAACAGAGCAAAGATAAATCCCTAGGTCCTTGAAATAGTTAGAGATGATATGCAATGCAATGATGTCATGATGTCATGTTTAGCGCACACAAACAATTCACACAATGAGCCTAGGTTTAAGGCTTGCAAGAGGTATAGGTGATTACCCCACCAAAAGTTTGAGTTGGTTCATCCTGTCCTATAATAGTAACCGGGTTCTAGGAATCTCACATCATTGATCTTTCTTGTAGGCGTTTATTTCAATACAACTGCCAAGTGGTCGACCGAAAATATCCCAAAAGTCTGATCTCAATGAGCGTAGCATCGAGTATCAACCAACCTTAGTCTGCACCAAAGTCGGCCATCTCACTACCTTCTAATGGCCAAGATGGGTCAATTAAGGTTCTAAAAGTTTAGTTAGTGCTGATGACACCACGCAGAAGCCAAATACTATCCTCAACTTGGAAATAAAGAGTATCAGGACATCCAAAGTGTCACACTAACGTAGCCATCATGTTGACCGCTTTGATATACGTCTAACGGTCGCGACGATTTATTGCTACTTACCTAAAAGGAAACCCGGATCCGGGTGTAGGATCCCCCACAAGTATAATACCCAAGCAACCCTTAAAGATAAAGCAAGCAAGTCAAACAGAAAGCAATAAAGGTGATCTAGAAATCCCTAAGGTATTCTCTCTTTAGGGTGTGTCCTCAGAGTCGCCAGAACACGGTGAACTCGACTTTGTAGGTTTTGTATCGCAAATGCGGATAGCAAGAGTCGCCACCGACTTTTCTTTTATCCAATTAAGGGAAGGTAAAAGTATGTAAAGAAGACACCTTTTCATCCGTAGTTATCTACGGGCTCTTAGTTGCTCTTAGATCACTTTAAAAATTGTGCTACAAAAATGTTTTGAAAAGGCATTTCGCTTTGACTTTGTAATGATTCATGTAGGAATGAATACAAAGTGTCCGGAAATGTTTCGTTTTTGAAAAGAGTTTGAACTTTGACAAAAGTATGTGGTGTGAAAAATATTTGATTGAGCAAGCAACTAAAAGTCTTATTACCTACTCAGAATTGGTCATTTTCGTGTTATTTTACGTTCCTTTAGAATAGTTCTATCCATACCATTAGTTGGTAGGTAACCTTATTCGTTGGATGTAAACGGGACATTCAAAGGGACATCGTATGGTCATAGAAAGCAACTTGTAGGAAGTATCCTAGCACATTCGAAGGGACTATCATCATTTTTCGTAGGCGACAATCGAGGGTCAAGATCATGTATTCGTAGGCGACATCGTGGGTCTTATGATCTTTGTATCGAAGGGACTATGATGATTTGTTTTGAAGGCAACGGTGCTAGAATACCTCTACGTTCGAGGGACTTGACCATATGTAATCCTAAGGCAACGAGAGAGAATTACCCTAAGGGGTGCGTGTGTGAAAGAGTGTGTTGATTCAGATACATGTTATCTTGAAAATTAGAGTGAGCTATGTTGATTTTAATCTTACCATACACGCCTAATTACTAACAAATAGGGTAAATTAAATTATGGAAAGTAAATGCGGAAAGATAAATCTTACGCTATTACATGGCTTTGCGATACATAATTGAAAAGTGCGGAAAATAAAAGTCCTAATTAAACTATTACATCCCATAGGCAATTACATAATATGAAAAGAAAACGATAAAAATTGTCCAAACGAGATAACCTGTGAATGATGGAAAATCGGGAAATACGAGAAAATCGAATAAGAGGAAAATGTTAGTAAAAATAATAATTTTTGAATGAGAAAAATGTTTCATGCTGGAAATAACATTAATATGCTAAAATAATTTTTTTGGGATTTTTTGGAGTTAATTTAATAATTAAAAATCAATTAAAAGTGATTTAAATGATAAAATTGAAATTAAATTAAATATGCATGCAAAAATAATATTTTTAATTTTATAAATTAAATAAATATTTTCTGAAAATAATACAAAAAAGAAAAATATTTTTGGTGTTTTTTAATGCATGATAAAAATTATTTAAAGTTAAATTAAAATGGATGAAAATAATAAAAGAAAATAGAATAGAAAAATAGAAAAATATGAAGTTTGTAAAAGAGAAAAAGAAAACCGGTCCTGGAAGGGGTTGAACTCATGACCCTTGAGAGAATCTCCTCCATCCAATGCCTTAACCGCTGCGCCATGTGACATTTGGTGTTTGTAAAACCAAAATCAATTGAATAAAAGTGATACGCATGTCATCGTTTTGACTTCAAGCACAGTCAGCTAGCCGGGCCCAGTCACTTACGCATGAACGAGTCAAATCGCTCCATCTCGCCACGCCAGCTTCTCGCCGGTCAACAAAGTCCACGACGCCGGAGCCCTAGCTCCGGTCGTCTTCTCCGGCGGCCTCAATCATCAAACCTAAAGAATACACAAAATAAAGAAGCAAGAGGTGCCCTACCCCCCTAAATCGAGGGGTGCGATCTCAATGGTGGCATTAGTTTTGGCTAAATCGTCCTGTACACTGAGTTTCGAAGGAAATAACCTAAACTGCCCTAACAATGGCAGTTGATGTTTTCTACGTGCAAGCTTGCATGAGATGTATCATACATGATCTAATCATCGTCCTGAACACATACAAACAACCAAAAGCAATTAATAGTGCATGAAATCAGAAAATCGAATTCAAGAAAATTACCAAACCGGTGCAAGCTGTATATCGAGTTCTGGGCAGTAGTCTTGGGCTTGAGCAAAGGTATGATTCGATTCCTGGGAACCTCAGGAACACCAAGGAAGGCTTGGATTGGATTGAAACTTGCTGCAAATTGAAATTCGATTTTTCCCACTTTGAGAAATATTTTGGCAAAATAAGGGTTATGCTTTGAGCTAGGGTTTCGTGTCCTTTGATGTGTGTAATGCCGGGTATTTATAGAGTGATTTGGGATGGCAATGAGAGTGAAAAAAGATTGCATCTTGAATGTGCTTTTATTTCTTTTCAAATAAAATCAAATTTTGGAAAAAATTTGATTTTCTCTTCAATGTGAGAGCTAGCACGAATTTGGCATGTTCCATGGGCTATCTTGGACCTTAAGTTTGATAGAAATTCACTCCTTTTGAAAAAATATCTTATTTTCATATTTTATATAATTTAATTTTGAATTAAATGGTTTTAAATTCAAAAATAAATCAATAAAATAGAAATTTGTCATGGCCAAGCATCAATAGGTCACAAATAATATTATGATCAAGTTTGAATCATAAAATTATTGGCCCATTTGGAAAAAATTGCATTTTGACAAATATCTCCTTTTGTGCAATTGTCCAAAAATGCCCAACTTGTGAATGGTGTATTTTGCTCAATTTTCCACATTTTTGAGTGTTATTTGACTTTTTGGAAAGCTCTAAGAATCCTCTAACCAACCTCTTTGGTTTCATCTCAATTGGAGTTTCCATGCTCATTATATCTTCAAAACAAAAAGTTGACTTTTTGTTGACTTTGAAAAGGACCTGTAATGTTTTGATCCATACCTTCCAAATGAAGCATTTTTTGAACATTCTTGTGAGACATGAAGTTGTAGAGAATTGAATTTCATTCAAAACAAGAGGTGGTGGAAACATTTCTGAGAAAGTATGAAGAAGTTATGCTCAGTCAAAGTTTGGTTGACTTTTCACTGAGAAACCCTAATTTAGAAAGTTTGACTTTTGAGCAAATCTTTAGTTTTCTTGATGAATCATGATCAACCCTTGATCAAATGATGAATGTAACTTCAAAATGAGGATGTTGACCAAAAATCATGAAGTTTGACTGTATGTTGACCACAGTTGACTTTTTGTCCAATACAACTGATTTTCAACCATCTGAGCAATTGTCTGAGGAAACTTGACTTCTGAGGCTTGAAACTTGACATGGAGAATCTTTGAAGCATATGAGGAGGCATGAAGACCATTGGAGATGTTGGAAATCCATTTTGATCTGAGAAGTACCAAACCCTAGTTTAGGTTGATTGTCTAGGAGAGGGTTTGTTTGATCAACCCTTGAGGAATCCTTGAGTATGGATGCATGAAATATCTCGAGAAGATGGAGGGAAAATTTTGGGGTATGACACATAGCTCATACAATGATAAAATAAATCATAAAATTACAATCTAAACTAATTAATCGTCCTCGTCAGATGAAGATCCAAAGGCTTGATGTAGCTTCAACTTCAGGATTTCCTTCCCATAGTGAGCTTTCAGTTCAGCTTTCTCGGCTCTTAGCTTGCTGATGACTTTCTTCCACTCATCAGGAGCGGGATCGCTGGTTGTCATTTCCTCAAGCTTTCTTTTCCTTTCTTTGATGTATCTTTTGATCGCATTATCTTTCTGACGAATCTTCTCATCTTTCTCCATGAGCCATTCATCTTGGAAGTAAAGCGTCTTTTCATGATCTTTGACCTGCTTCTTAAGCTTCTCATTTTCGAGGTCAGTCTTAAAGAACTTGTCTTCCAAAGCCTTTTTCTCAAGCCTCATCTTGGCCAAAGCTTCTTGGTATTCTCCCATAGTCTCAACGGGAAAAATTGTTGATTTGGAAGCTGTTGAGAACATAGGTTCTTCATAAGCATAAGGCATTCGAAATTCCTTTGCTCTTTTCTTCACCCATGAAGTGTAGATTTCCATGGCTACACAATTCCTTGCATTACCCTTTTCCTTCCTTCGGATGTGATGCCAAGCTCTTATCATTCTGGCTTTCAAACCTTGAGAATCTTCCCCTTCATGATAGAAGTAGCTTTCTACTGTAAAACCAAGAGGTTTACTAGAGTTTGCATACCCGAGTTGCCGTCTCGCCAAGAATGGGTTATAGTTGATTCCTCCTTTCATTCCAATGAGAGGTATGTTGGCAAATTCTCCACAACTTTCAATGATTTCCATCTCATTGGCTGTCAAGGTATACCAATGGATATTGTCGTTTGTAAGAGACATGAGTCTTCGAGACCAATGCCAATCGTCTTTGTTTTCGCAGAAGATAGGAGATTTAGGCAAGTGTGAGACAATCCATTTGAAGAACAGAGGTACACAACACACGATAGTTCCATCTCCTTGACGATTCCTATGACGAATGGAGAAATACGTGTCACCAAGCAAAGTGGGAACGGGATTTCCAATCAGAAAGATCCTTATGGCGTTGATATCAACGAAACTTGGGACGTTAGGGAACAACACCAATCCATAGATGATTAAAGCTAAAATAGCTTCAAAGGCTACCATACTACCGTCTTCAGAGAATTTAAGAACCTTCTCCATTAGGAACTTTGAAGTTAGTCCTAAGAGTTTTCCTTTGGTAGTTAGGTTTTTGTCTATCTCAGATTTCTTTAAGTGAGTCATTGTTGCAATGACTGGTGACTTAGGAATGGCTTCCAAACCATTGAAAGGCACTTTATCTGATACCGAGATACCTAGGATGTGTGCGTACTCTTCCAAAGTAGGCATCAACTGATAGTCAGGGAATATGAAACAACGATAGACTGGATCGTAAAACTGAACGAAATTTTTGAGAAGTCCTTCATCAACGTTAGTGTTTAGGACAGTTAAAAGAGTTCCATAGCGTTTCAAACCGAGGATCTTCTACCAAGGATGCTAACTCTTTTAACTTTCCTACATCAGGAATCCTAAAACTGTATTTCTTGGTGAATCTTCCTCTGACGTCCATCACTCTAACCTAAAATATTTACAAAGAAAAATCTCTAAATTCTTTGGAAATGGGAAGAGAAATGAAGTTTTTGAATGAATGCATGAATGCTACAAACATGGTTAGTAGTTATACACACGGTCAAGCGCTCAAGTCACGAGCATGAGGCCAACGATAAGAATCAAACGGGGTAAGTTCTAAAGGCTTATTCATCCGTGAAACGGTTCTATCGATAATACAGCTCAACGCTTCTCTTTGAAATATTATCGGATTTGTTGAATACTCAAAGTCCAATAATATTTTCAAGAAAACTCGATCGTAGTCTCGCATGACATTATTCTAAGCTTACGCTGAATAATTTCACTACATCCTAAATGGCCAGGATGGGTTATGTGTTCTACACCACTCACTTAGTTCTCTCAAAAGCAAAATGTCTTCGCAAATACTTGCTAAACACAAATACTCCCAAGACAACCTCCACTGAGAGAGGGATCTCAAATTAACTCCGTAAGTACTGAGACTTCTCACAAGTTAATAGGACTATACCCCCACCTAGATCTTAGAATGTTTCTTAAACCGGTTAGATTTCTTTCCATCAGATGAAATCGCGAAACACACAATAAAGAAAAACAAACATATGCACATATGAAAGCTTAACCCCTTTTTTTTTTTTTGAAAACAAAAAAGCTTGGTGCTCTTGAGCAGAGTCATATTTTTTTTGAAAATCAAAATTTAGCGTTCTCCTCAACAGAGTCGCCATTTTTTCTGTTCGCGTTGAAAAGTGACGCGCGAGGGAATCGAATCTGAATTCGAATTCTCTGGCTCGAAACAATTTACTCTTTTGATTTGTTTAAAAGGATGCCACGAGCATCAAGCTTTATTATTTCCAACACAAGAAAAATGATTAAGAAAAAGGGGAAAGCTGTTAATACCCTCAATTGATATGATATGCATTACGACTAGCGCGAACTAGACGTAACGCAATGGGGAGATTCCGGGTAAGGGGGTTTGTTATATAAAGGGAATAGATGGAGCACCCTAAATATGTATAGTTATCTATAGCTTTATATATGAATATGTTTGATATGTTTGTGTGTTTTAATTTCTATTTCTATGATTGGGAAAGTTTCTCCTTTGGATTTTAAGAAAGGTAGATTATGTGGGATCCTAGGTTTTGTTTTTATTGTGCTCACAAAGATCATTGGGATCTTCTGCATACATATCCCTTAATGGGAATCAGAGCATTTGTAGCTCGGATATAAAGGGATCTATGGTTTGTTTGGTTTGAGGGAGAAAGAAATTTGCTCGCCAAGGATGAGACCTTGTGCTTACGTATTCTCAAAAGGATGTTGAGAAAGTCAGAGCAATCGTAGTTCCCACTTATGCTAGTGGAAGCAACGAGATGTTAGTAAGAGACAAAAACGAATGTCATCTTAATGAAAAATGTATCTAATTTATTTCATCACATATATTTTTGAAATAATTGATTGATTTTAAAATCTTTCATCGTAAGTTATAGGTGTTTTGCTTGAGTGTACAAGCGTTACCACTTACGAGTTTTAGAAAGATGTTTGAAAAAAGATGATTGAATCTTTTAATTGTAAGCATTGGGTGTTTTGCTTGAGTGTACAAGCGTTACCACTTACGATTAAGAGATGTTTTTTTGTTTGAAAAGAGTTTGAAAAGTTTTTCGATTGTATGTGATACGATAGATGAGATACTTCTTCCATAGAGATGATAAACGTCTAAATCTCGAGGAGAAATTGATTGGATCAGGGGATGCTTTTAAGAAGCCCATGGGTCCTTGTATTGTTAGCCCAAGAGGAGGCATTCCGAGGGTCATCGAAAGTCCTTGTATGAAGCTCAAGAGGAAGCTATAGGGTATGGCTGGCTTTGGCTTTAAGAGGGATTTCACCGGGAAACCATCCTCTTAGGATTTCAAGAGCAATTTCACCGGGAAATTATACTCTCTGGGTTCTATCCTAACGCGGGTGATTCTTTCTATTGGAAGCCCAATAGGAGGCTGTTAAGAGATTTCCTGGTCTCTTTCTTGTTTGATGCCCAAGAGAAGGCTAAACTCAATGGGGAGTTCTTTTGAACGAAGCCCAAGAGGAGGCTAACTCAGCAGGGGAGTGTTGTCTTATATGAATCCTAAGCGGAGGCTAAACTCAGTGAATGAGTTTTCTTATATGAAGCCTAAGAGGAGGCTAAACTCAGATGAAATGAGTTATCTTGTACAAAGCCCAAGAGGAGGCTAACTCTGTGGGGAGCCTAGTGGTTAAACTAGTTGTTATGTTATAACTAGACAGTTATGTAAACAAATGTATGAAGTTTATTCACAGGAGTTTATGAAGGAAATATAAACAATGCGTGTAAAGTTTATTTTACAATAGTTTATGAAGGAAATATAAACAAGTGTGTGTAAAATGAACGTTTAAAACGAGCGTAACTTGATTACTTACAAGTTTGAATGTGTACAAGGAAGTAAATATGTACACGAATGAGTATGTATGTACAAGGAGAGGTGGATGTACATAGGAGGGTTGGGACTTACACCATAAGGGAGGCCCATTGGTTTAAAAGCAGTTTCACCGGGAATAATGCTCCTTTTAATACCAATGGTATTCAGTGTATATACAAGCGAAATGAAAACAAACGATCAAAGTTTGTCTGTACTTTGGTATGTACATAAAAGAATTGGATATGTACAAGGGAATAATTATGTACATAAAAAGAATTTTGGGACTTACACCGTGAGGGAGGCCCATGATCGATTAAGAAATTCGAGGAAAAACGAGTTCGGTTTTATCTTCAAATCGGATCGATCATGGAAAAAAGATGTGTAAGTTTGTTGAAAAGTTTTGAAAAGATCTTGAAAGTGTTTTTGAAAAGTGAAATATACTTACAAGAAGTTTGAAGAAGTTTCGGCTCAAAGTTTGAAAAACGCCTTTGAAAGTGCTTTGAAAGTACTCAAAACGTATCGTTTTCGGCTCGATAAAAATATAATCAAATGAAATTATTTTTGAATTTTTTTGACACTATCCTAAAATAGGTATGTTAAATGACACGTGTGCAAAAAATCACCTCAAAATGAGGAGTTTTGATTGGGTTTTGAAAGAGTCAAAGTTTGAAAAAAATATGAAGAGAAATGAAAAGTTTATAAAATGGTCCCAAGGCTACTCGAACCCGGGACCATTGGGCAAGGCGTGGCAAGGCAAAGTCTTAAGAGTGAGCTGGCAACCGCTGGGGCGGCAATACATCCGTGTATTGATCTCAAACCATGTTATAATATTATAAACTTTCTATTTGAATTATAAAAAACGCGCGCAATCATCTTCTTCTTCCTCGATCCTTCAATCAGCCATGGATTCGTTGTTTCTCAATGAAATTGCTCGATGTAAACATCAAACTTGATCGAAATTGAACCAGGAACATGATGATGTGGTTTAATTTCATTTATTTTTAGTTTAACATGATTAAATTTTCAGAAAAACTCGAAGAACCCTAGTTCTTTAAAATCAAATTGAAATCGTGTGTGATCATGGAATTAAGCAATTAGTTTAGGGTTAATGATCATTGATGATGCAGAAACAAAACGGCCAAGAGCTTTTTGAACTGGAAGTTAGAAATCAAGGAGTTCGAAGTTGAGTCACTTACCTCTTGAAGCTGAGATCGAAATCTTCAATAGAGTGTTTCCAATTGTTGTTTAAGGATTGCTGGAGCACCAGTGAACTTCATGGAAGGTGTGAGGATGGTCTGCTTGCTCTGAAATTGCCTGGATCATTCCAACCAAGTCCACTTGCATATGCTTGAAATGAAATTCGAACTCGTGCTTGGAGGTGTTACAGATCAAAAGTGATGGTTTGTATCATCCATATGGAGTATGTTGATGATGTTTGAATGATAAAAACACAACTTGCTCGAGCCAAACATCAGTTTTGAAAGTTAAGGCAGTTGTGGCAAGTTTGAAAGTTTGAAATACAATTCTGGTTTTTAGCTATTCTTATGTTGATTTTAAGTTTCAAACCAGTTACATATTGATTTTAAGACATGTTAGACACCAAATCTCTCATGGTTTTTCACAAGTTTTGAAAATTGCAAGAATTCTCACTTTGAACTATGTTACTTGAAAATTAAGAAAGAAAGGAGAAAACTTGTTTTGGCATAGCTTTGGTGTGGTTTCAAATGGCAAACATGACCTCTATTTATAGGTCAAAAAATCAGATTAGCAAGCAAGGAAGATTTGCTTGGATTTGGACAACTTGCCTTAGAGGGCAAGAAAGTCATTTTTGCCATAAATGCAAAAGGAACCTTCCTTTTAACCATGGTTAAATTTCAACTTGATCTTATCTCATCATAATTACTTTCCATCTGATTTTTATCATCTCTATCCTTCTTGGCTAGGTGGCAAGGCTTCTAGAAGGAAAGAAAATCAAAAATGACTTGTAATTTTGAAGATTGTACTTGAAAATCATGGCTTTTGGAGCTCTATGTTTCAAAATTAAAAGTATAGCTAGACACCATGGATTTGTAAGTTCTTGGACATTTTAGAAATCTTGTTTCAAGGGCTACAACTTTCATGTTTTTTGTTTTTTCTAATTCCAAATGGAACTATGTGAAAAATTGCCATGAAAGTAGGAAAAAATGTGAAATTTTAACACTTGAAAAATTTTCTAAGTGTTGAAAATTTTGACTTTTTGTTGACTTTTCCAAACTTCTTGATTTTTTATGATCATGATGGATCATTTGAAGTATTTTGATGATTGAAAAAGTTTTATCTTGAAAAAGTTGACCAAAAGTCAAAGTTTAACTTTTCAGTGCAGATGAAATTTCATCAGATGATCCAGAAATTGACTGATGAATTTTGTGAACTTCTGTGATGTTTTGAATCCAGAAATTAGGTCAACATGTTGTATTAGAGATATGAAGATCAATATTCAAGCAAAAAAGTCATTCATTGATCAGAAAATCAGTGATTGCTTATCCTCGATAAAAACCCTAATTGGTCGATCCTCGATAGATCATGAGAAGAAATTGGATATCTGAAGATCAGAGGTTGATTATTGATTAAGATAGATCAATTGAGGTGAGTGAAACTCAAACCCTAATTGATTACCTCTTGAATCAGATGAAAAATTGATGAAACCCTAATTTTGACCTGTAGAAGCCACACCCGATTAATTCTGTTCGGAACTGTTAGTGATGCAGTAATGCAAATGTAAGGTGGTATATTAGGTCAAAAATTGGGGTATGACAGCATCCTATGTATCTATATGAACCTTTTGTAATATCTATTTTTTTTGTTAAAATAGTTTGTTTGCTAAAAGAGTGTAGAGGCGAGAAAATAAATATATTTTTATTATTTTTTTGTGTTTGGAAAGACATAAAGTCGTATACCTATGTACAATTGAAGGATCAAAACCTCGTAGTTCATGGTAAAAATAACAAAAGATTTATTGTGAAATATTTTAGGAGAAGGGAAATTTTATCATCTTAAGAAAAATACTCAACTAAACATCCATGAATATGAGCAGATGGCTCTTTCATCATCTTAGAGGGAAGGGCTCCAACTTGAATATAAAATCAACATGTATGCCACTAAACTCCCTTAAATGGAAAATAGCCTATCCATAGTAATAGTAGAGATCTCAATCGTGAATTTTACTTTTAGAGTCCCTTCTAAACCCTTTAGTTCTTTGAGTACATTATATTTGTTATTGAATTTTAAAATAAAATAATAATATTTTTGAGATGTTTTGAGAATTTTGTTGATTTTGGAGTTGTTGGGCAATAACATACCATTGCTCAATTTGAACTGTTTATAATTATATAATTACATTGTTGTGATTAGCAATTCGGTTGGATTACAGTGATGATTTGAATATTGAAAATTTTATGGTTCAAGAGTGGAAATTTTTCAGTATAATGAACAGATTCAATTGAAGAAAAGTTAAACTCAATTTACAAGTGACTCATTTTTAGACATGTCCAAGAACATTAAGGTTTGAAATCAATTGGACTTAAATAATTTTTGTGGAAAAAAAAGAATTAATACTAAAATTGTGAGCTATAAAGTTTGATTTGCTCAGTGGTGTTTACAAAGAATTTAAATTGATTTGGATGAAACATATCATTTATAGTGGATTCAATTATTCACGATACTTAATTAATCATGTAGCATATGAAAGGCTTAATTTTAACCTGATGAATGTTATAACAACTTCATTGTATTGCTCATGTAATAGTGATATTTACATTAAATTCTCTAAAGAGTTTAATATATTAGAGATACATAATTTTGGATCTCGAAAAATCTATTTCATCAAATTGAATAAGTCTCACTATAGGTTAAAATAATATGGATACGTGTGGAATAAAGTTTAACATATCTTTTGTTATCTTTGAGTACAATGGACATGCATTTTTTTTAATTCTAAATTATCCATATTAGAATTAATTATGCCGAAACATGTTACTTGTCAAACTTTCATAATGGTAGTTCACAAATAGGTTATTTGTGTTCTTATGGTGCTACAACTATTTCATGGATATTTGTGAAATAAAAACATATCAATAACTTTATCTAATCATACAAAACTTTTAGCATTACATGACGCAAGTCCGGAGTATTGTTTGGTTGAAATCCATAATTCAACCGTTACAACAAACTTGTGGTTTGTCTTCCAAAAAAATAAATACAACAATCATATGAAGACAATAGTGCAAAAGGAGACTAAACATGGGTACGTTGAAAGAAGAATAAATAATTTGTCCAAAGTTTTTTTCACTCGTGGTCTTCAGAAAAGTGGTGATATAAGCATCCAACAAATTTGTTCATGTGATAATCTTACAGACAATTTCTCAAAGCCACTCATAAATAGAATTTTTAACCAACTAGTACAGAAGATCGTTATTCATCGAATAAATGATCGTTTAACCAACTAATCTTTTTTCTTCACTAGGTTTTTTTCCAAAGAATTCTTTCAGTAAGGTTTTAACGAGACATATTCTAAGCGAACATCCATATGGTGAGTTATGAATAATGGGTGTTAAATATGTTTGTGTCCCAAATATGTTAATTCCTTATTTGAAATAATTTATATTGATTAGTGACGAAAAAATTCTCGAAGTTGTACTCTTTTTCTTTTACTAAAATATTGTTCATAGTATTTTTTTTTCTAATAAGGTTTTAATGAGTAAGAATCTCTATGGACATCTAAAAGTGTTATAAATGACATAATTATGAATATCTATAAATGAAGGGATTTCATATTAATTTTTCATTTATTTCATATTTCATATAAATATGACTCAAATTATCTTCGAAATACAAATAAACAATAAAATAATACAATATACTATCTTCTCCTTTCTCACTTCCATTGTTTTATTTAGTTTCATAATAAATCATATTTTTTTTCATCTCTATTATTATCTATTTAAATTTTTTTTTCAAGACTATAAATAAAAAACAACTTTATAAAATCACTTTAATTTTTTTTCCACATATAGAATTAATTATAGTATAATTGTGGGCATACTGAGCATGCATGAAATCAATCAATATGAATATTAATTTGGGGTTGAGTGCTGAATTGCTAGTAGAATTTGGATTGATGCGCTATAATTTGAATTTGAAAACAACATATTCACACTTTCTAAGGTTGATTAAGCATGAAGAACATGGTAGTGTTGTTGTTGTAGGCTACCAAGTTACAATGATCACAATACCAGAAGGTGAAATCATACGACAACTAATCGCTTGATGATTAATTTCTATATCGAGTATAGTAATCAATATCACTTCTATTCTAATATAATTTACTTATAAAAAGTTCAAAATTGCTTATAAAAAATCGAAAGAATCATGAATACAATGTAGTTCTATAATTAATATATTTAAACCAAATTAATTTTTAACCACCACGTTTCGAACCATATATACTTAAAATTATATTTATCATCAATTTTTTTTGTAACATTTCTCAATTAAAATATAGAAATAGTCCAAGGGATACAGTTGGAACTCACCACTATATATCCATAATTCCATTGTACTTTCTGTACTCAGCCTTCCTGCTCCTTTACAGTAAAGCTGCACCGATCGGTTCAAATGATTTCTTCACCTTCTAAGAAAAATGTGACCCACAACAGTGATCCATTCTAGTGTATCAAAAATATCCAACCTCAAATATTTCCAGTTTATAATTAAGGGTATACAAATTTCACATAATAAAGAATATTAAACTATGTATAATCTTTACATATATACTTATATATACTTGTGACACTGACACGGCTGGCGATATTAATAATTTTAAAAGAATAAATAAATTAAATATAATAATAAATATTGGTACAGGCATTTGATATCGATTCAGACATATATATTTTTTTTTTTGAAAAAAAAGTGTAGATGCTACATTGCTTCAACAATAGATACTAAACAACAATAAAACAACAAAAATGAATTTGAGATATGATGATATTAAATTTAAGTATAGATCTAACACATTAAATAAAAAGCTGATATATATCACGTGGTATTTTCTCATTTATTCAAATAAGAAAATAAGCTAAATATTTCATAAGAAAAAGTAATTTTATAGTTAACATTTCAATTCCAAAATTATTAAACTAGAATTAATATTAATCCATATTGAGGTGTGATTGTATGATACACTAGAATGGATCACAGTTGCATATCACATGAACAAAAGAAAAGAGCAATGAAGAATGATGTGCGAAAAGGTTGTATAAATTGTATGTGTTATTGGCATGAGAGAGTGTTGATATTAGTGCTTATTTATAAAAAAGTTGGATTTCTGAGTTATTTTAAATTATACTCGTTAACCATGTAAATTTAATCTCAACCGTTGGATTGCTCATGAACAAGAATGAAATACCTGAATGAATATTATAATCACCACGAGAGAGCAACGGGGTTCCCATGCTCAAACTAGCTTCAATATTTTATTTTATATATAAAAAATAATTACATTTTTGGTTTTTTTAGTAGACATTGTGTACCCTAATATTACTTTTTTATTTATTTATAAGAATAATGTATTAACAGAGAGTACAACATATGTTTGGGCGAAGGGAGTGTCTGTGATCCGAAAAAGAAGTGGTTAATTATTTTTTTTAGGCTTTGTGTACGAGTTTGGATTTTGAAAAAGAATGTTTTAAAATATATACAAAAAATACCATTTTTTTAAAAAAAAAAATGAGTTTGTATAACAATAAAATAATGTTTAATATTATTATTGTATTTTTTAATTTTTCAGAATACTATGATAACATAAAAGATATTTTAAAATTTTAAAATTAAATCCTCCAAAAAATTTTAAAATCCTCGTTTAATACAAATTTTGAGTTTTTCAAAATTAGGTGGTTTTTGGTGTTATGAAGAAAATCATGTTGGAACAAACACAATTGGGATGAGGTGAATCAATGGTGAAAAAGTGTAATTGGAGAAGACGAAGTTTAGAGAAAAATAGAGAGAGAGAGAGAGAGAGAGAGAGAGAGAGAGAGTCATTGAGGAGAAAATCGTATGTATTATTTCACAATGGCGTTACACATTCATGTGAGGGAGTGCTTATTTATAAGCATCAAAATTAACACAAAACATAACAACAAAACAAAAGCCAAAACAGAAAACTATTGCACCAGAAAACTGTTTTTCGTGACAGAAACCGGTTTCCCCGAAACTGGAAATCGGTTTCGTCTTTGAAATTATGTTTTTCTGATTCAGAGCAGAACAACTTATTTATTTAAGATGTTTTCCAAAAGGCAACTTCTGAAGCCTACTGCACTTAACTTACACACTACATTCAACACACCACCTTAAGTCAAGTGTTCCACATTCATGAAGCTCAATTTCTTCACAAGCCTCTTGAACACTTAGTTTGTTACCGCCTTCATCAACAAATTCGCAAGTTGTTCTTCTCTTCGACAATGAGCTAGATTCAGCTGTCCTTCACACACCAGCTCCCTCACGTAATGAAACCTCATCTCCATATGCTTGTTTTTCCCATGTGCTATAGGATTCCTTGCAAGGTTAATAGCAGAGAGGTTGTCAACAAAGAGTATGACAACTTTTACCTCAATGCTACCCAACTCCTTAAGTAGATTCATTAGCCACACGACTTGACATGCACACATCAACGCAATGATATACTCGGCCTCACAAGAAGTGAGTGCCACCACGGGTTCCTTTTTAGAGCACCGAGAGATTTGAGCTCCTCCGAACATAAAGACATAACCGACCGTAAACTTTCGATCATCTTTATCTCCGCACCAATTGGAATCTATATAACCGAGTAACTCACACATGTTTCCCACATTAGCCACGGGAAAGAAAATTCTCCAGCCAATAGTACCTTTGATGTAACGAAGGATCCTCTTGACCACATCCAAATGAGACACCTTTGGTCTCTCCATGAATCTATTAACAATACCGACACTAAATGCCAAATTCGATCGCGTATTGCACAAGTAACGTAATGATCCAATCAACCTCCTATATTAAGTTGGATCAACGTCACCATCATCCTCATTCTTGGACAGCTGCAACCTTGGTTCCATTGGTGAATTGACAGCATTACAATGCTCCATATCACACCTCTTCAATATCTCATGAGCATACTTTGTTTGATGCATGAGAAGTCCCAACTTTGACTTGTGAAACTCTATGCCAAGGAAGTATGTCATGATACCAAGATCGCTCATCTCAAATTCTTCCATGAGTTCACCTTTGAACTTGGAAATAAACTCCTCATTATTGCCCGTAATCAAAAGATCGTCCATATATAAGCAAAGTATAATCACACCTTTGCTTGAATCCGACTTCACATAAACACCATGTTCGGATACACACTTCTTGAAGCCAACCTCGATAAGAAAAGTATCAATGTGTTTGTTCCAAGCTCTAGGTGCTTGTTTCAAACCATAGAGTGCTTTCCTCAACTTGTAGACTCTTCCCTCTTGGTTCTTTATCACAAAACCGGGGGGCTGCTCTACATAGACTTCCTCCTCAAGTGGACAGTTCAAAAATGCGGGCTTCACATCCATTTGGTATATCTGCCAATTTTTGCTATTGGCAATACCAACAACCAACCGTATGGTCTCCAATCTAGCTACCGGAGCAAATACCTCATCATAGTTTATTCCTTCTCACTGCAAAAATCCCTTTGCTACTATTCGAGCCTTATGCTTGACAATTTCGCCTTTAGGATTTGCCTTCACCTTATAGACCCACTTTACTCCGATTGCCTTTTTTCTTTCCGGTAATTCAACCAGATCCCAAGTACTGTTTTTCTCAATGGATTCCAGTTCTTCTTTCATCGCACACACCCATTTTGCATTACTCAATGCCTCTTCCGTACTCCTCGGTTTGGATTCTCCCATAAGTGCAAAGTGAATGAGATCACCATCATTATTGATCTCATTATCATGGAATACTTCACAATCTTGGAGCCATTGAGGTAGACCTCTGCGCCTTGTCGGTCTTCTACTGGACTCACCATTGCCACCTTCAATCGAAATCGGAACAGTGATCGCGACTTTATCGTCTATAAATCAGCAGACTGCAAGTGCACAGTCCTATCGCGTAGTTTTAAAAGATATCGAACCCACAGAGACTATAAATCGATCTATTGTTATCCTAAGTTACGATATACTAAGGCGAATAATTCTTTAAGATTTTGGGTTAAGGAAAATATAATAAATAAACAGATATTAGTATGTAGTTCGTCTAACCTAAGGGGATCTGAATTTCCACTGGCTTGTTACTTAAGTTGATAGAAATCTTATTTCAGCAAACAATACTTATCTAAAGATCCTATCTCAAACTGTCGCTCTATTGATACGAATCATGTAATTAAATCCTAACGTATGCTTTCTTATCCGAATATAAAACACTTTTTGAAAATAAATAAAGTTTAATTGGTTTTAAAATGCTGTCGCGGTTTCTAAATACAATACCTAGTATCTACTATCTGGTTCTAAACCTCAAACTGTCGTTCTGTTGGTTTCTAACCTTAGTCCAGTTTATTAACCTCAAACTTTCGCCTATTGGTTTCTAAACCTATTAATAAATTAAATTAGATATCTAAGTCAGAAAGAATATTTTTAACAACGTAACATTATGCCAGTTTATTTTAGATTCCTAAGGATCGATTAATTTACATACCAATATCAAAACAATTTAGCCAAACATATTAATTAATTTAGACATGCATAAATAATACGATTCGATATATTTAAACATTTCCACAATTAAATAAATAATATCAGGCAACAATAAATAAAATAAAATAAAATAAATAAATAAAACCTGAAATTAAGAATGCTGGAAATAATCTCTTCTTGACTTCTTGAATTCAAAGGAAAAATAAAATACGACAAGGAATAAATAGCACTGATCTAACGTAAGGTTAGATCAGTGAAAACTGGAAAATACAATACTGGAATAAAATTACGAAATGTGAAATAGCGGTTGTTCGGTGAAATGCCGACCACCCCTGATTCTGAAACTGGGACTCCTATTTATAGATGCATTTGGTAACTTCTTTCCTCAATTCGTCCCGAAATAAGTGGCATCGTGTGAGAAAATCCTGCCTTGAGAGTCGGAGGCGGGGGCCTCAAGAATAGGCATACGTGGGAGACGTGCGTCTCAAGCAGTTGGAACGAAGTGGTGGACCCCACTGCGAGGGCGGGCGCCCACGTGGCTTGACTTTGAGACGTGCGTCTCAACTGCTGCGAAAATGGAGGGCCCCACTTGCTAAGGAGGCGGGCGCCTCCGAGGAAAAAGGAAAGCTGAGACGACCGTCTCAGCCCACGTGGCAAGGGCAAGTGCGTGCTGGTCTGGGCTTGCTTGCTTTGGGCTTGCTTGCTTTGGGCTGCTTTAATTGTTTTCTTCTTCCATAACACCTCCCTTTTACTATATCACACCTTTTGCTTCATTTCTTTGCTTTTTAATCTGATTTTTCCTCGATTTTACTTCTTTGCTCAATTTTTCTTTATTTAATACGAAATACCTGAAACATAGAAAATACCAGCGTAATATAGAAATAAAGTGAAATAATTAAATAAAAACATTAACATTGTTTATGAAAAATACATCAAATATGTTATATAAAATCGTGTTATCAAACTCCCCTATACTTAAACCTTTGCTTGTCCTCAAGCAAAAAGTAAAAATGAAAAATCACCTGAGCATATGTCAAACGCAGATATATAACACAATTCAATTCGTACTAGGTTGCAATTTACTTCTTTGTTGGATAACTCGAGTTTAAACTTTGACACCAAAATTACCGTAATAACACTAGACAACCCCATTTATGCAGACCAATTTAAGTCAGGAATTATAGCTCGACCTAATACTTTCGTTTTGTTTCACCCGTTTTCATTCTGGCGCAATCACATTAAGCCCATTACCTTACGCGCACATAGTGGAGTAACCGGTTAGTGACTTTGATCTTTATAATCCAGCTAGGAGTCCTGGTAATTATATTTGGTACTCCTTTATCCAATTACAAATTGCGGGGGATCGGATCGTCATCCGCCCTACCAAGTTCAGCACCAGGGACCGCTGAACCAATTCATAATGGATGTTTGCATAAATATTTTATAGTTTCTGCAACCGTTGAATTAAATGATCTGGTAAGGACCATCTAACTTAATAAGTGCATCTTCTAATAAAAAATTTCTTTAAAAATCTTGATCAATCACTTATATTCATCGATTCTCCACGTAGTTTGTCGTTTAAGGCGGTGCCGACTGCTTAATAAACTACTCGGGATTACTTTAAAACTAAGTCTTAAGGTGTTGGTATAATAAGTACTTAAATTAATCTAACACGTTGGGGGTTTTAAAGTGTTAGGACGATAACAATTTTGCTAAGTCGCGCTCGAATTCTTATTTAAAAATAGGCAACCTTAGTATTATTTGAGTGTGTTAATACATGAGTTTTAATTTTTGTTAAAATTTTGTCGTTATGGCTCAAGAAAAAGGAGAAATTCGAATAAGCACGAAATTTAAACATAAAAGACTAAAATTTCATAAACATGTATTTTATTGAATGGAAATTTTGCAATACATAGAAAAAGGAAACTAAAAGGGAAAAACTAAATAGAGCAAAGAAAATAAAAACGAACAAAGAAATGTTCTGACTCCCCCAAACTTAAAATAAGCATTGTCCTCAATGCGATAAAACCAGAGAAATCGAAAAGGAGAAAGGTGATCACTCGAGAATCTTAATTTGCATGCCTTTTAGTAATACATGTGACTTAGGCAAATAAGGAACAATTTTGTAGACCACATGCATACATATTATATACTTATATATATATATATATATATATATATATATATATATATATATATATATATATATATATATATATATATATATATATATATATATATATAATAATTCTAGAATTTTAATTTTTAATATATATAATACTAGTATATAATGCTTTTTAATTAATATAATAAAGATTGAGAAATATTGATTTGGTATATTAATAGGAAAAATACGATAATTAAAATAATACTCAATTATAATTATAAATATTAACGTGAAATTTTTATTGAGTTTAATTATCGGTATTACGGGAAATAGTTCAAATAGAAAAATTAATAACATAAAATAGAAAAATTTAAAATAGAAAAGAAAATTTAAAATTAGAAATTAGAATGACTAATCGTTAATTTTCCATGGCCACTTATCAAGCCATCTCACATATCCCTCACCTTTTCTTTTCTTACGTTTGTAGGGCGGTTTATTCTTTCGAAATTTAGGTGGCGGTCCTGGATTTATCCTGAGTATAAGTTTTTCAATTTCGGGCTTAGTGATCTCATCCATCGCCTCATAAGTTAACCTCACCCTCTTAACAGTAATTATATCCCTAATTTTATGGTCCTCTAATTTTCGCTTTTTAGGTAAGACTTCCAATAGTGGTGAATTAGTATGGATATTTTTCAATACCGCAACGTACGTTTTAGATTGGGAGTCTACCGGAGTTTCCATAAAAATTTTCGGGAAGGGAATTAGTGGGACATAGTGATTTGGGATTACAATAGATGCTTCCTTTTCTACCTCTTTTACAACCTCCTCTTCGAACAGTGTTGGTTCATTTTTCTCAATCTCCACTATTTTCTCGTCAGAATTTTCCTCGGCCACAATATCACTCTCCTCAAACTCGTCATCACTTTCTAGATTTCCAAGTAGTATTTTCATAATGGTTGTTTCAACATCCACATCTTCCTCAGGTTGAGGTTCTAGAAGGTTTTGTTTGAGTTGGGAGATTTGAGTCTCTAAGAACATGCTGTGAGACGCGAGGGATTCTACCTTAATGGTTAGTTGGCTAAGGGTTTCATTAATTTGAAGACTTTGTTTTCGCACTTCTTCATTATGGATAGTTTGTGCTTCATTTTGATAATTTGTGCCTCTACAAAGTGCTCAATCATAGACTCTAACCTAGAGTTAATTATCATCTCATCGGAATCCTCTATTGATGTTTCGAAATTAAAATCTTGTGATTCTTCAGAGTCTTGAAAGTAAGTTAAAGTCTCTTTTTGTGTTTCCTGCGCTCTAACATCCTACATGATTCGTTAAAATCTTCCATTAATATTTCGAGATCGATTTATATGGTTCGGTGATTCTTCAAAATATTGGGTGTGATAATTGTAGGAAGAATTGGTTTGAGGAAAAGTTTGGTTGAAATTATAAGTTTCTTGTGGTTCCTCAAAATATGGGATTGGTAGTTTTGGAGGTAGTTTGGGTAAGAGTAGGTTTGTGAAGCATTAAAGTTTTCCATCGATATTTCAAGGTTGGATCTATGGGATTCTTGTGGTTCCTCATAATACGATAATGGGCATAGGAAAAATTTGGGTCATACATGGTAAAATAAAAATGCCTTAGTCTATACGGTAACACCGAGTTACAATATCGACTTAAATAGTCCCCAACGGCGCCAAAACTTGATCGCGACTTTATCGTCTATAAATCAGCAGACTGCAAGTGCACAGTCCTATCGCGTAGTTTTAAAAGATATCGAACCCACAGAGACTATAAATCGATCTATTGTTATCCTAAGTTACAGTATACAGCTAAGGCGAATAATTCTTTAAGATTTTTGGGTTAAGGAAAATATAATAAATAAACAGATATTAGTATGTAGTTCGTCTAACCTAAGGGGATCTGAATTTCCACTGGCTTGTTACTTAAGTTGATAGAAATCTTATTTCAGCAAACAATACTTATCTAAAGATCCTATCTCAAACTGTCGCTCTATTGATACGAATCATGTAATTAAATCCTAACGTATGCTTTCGCTATCCCGCCGAATATAAAAACACTTTTTGAAAATAAATAAAGTTTAATTGGTTTTAAAATGCTGTCGCGGTTTCTAAATACAATACCTAGTATCTACTATCTGGTTCTAAACCTCAAACTGTCGCTCTGTTGGTTTCTAACCTTAGTCCAGTTTATTAACCTCAAACTTTCGCTCTATTGGTTTCTAAACCTATTAATAAATTAAATTAGATATCTAAGTCAGAAAGAATATTTTTAACAACGTAACATTATGCCAGTTTATTTTAGATTCCTAAGGATCGATTAATTTACATACCAATATCAAAACAATTTAGCCAAACATATTAATTAATTTAGACATGCATAAATAATACGATTCGATATATTTAAACATTTCCACAATTAAATAAATAATATCAGGCAACAATAAATAAAATAAAATAAAATAAATAAATAAAACCTGAAATTAAGAATGCTGGAAATAATCTGTTCTTGACTTCTTGAATTCAAAGGAAAAATAAAATACGACAAGGAATAAATAGCACTGATCTAACGTAAGGTTAGATCAGTGAAAACTGGAAAATACAATACCGGAATAAAATTACGAAATGTGAAATAGCGGTTGTTCGGTGAAATGCCGACCACCCCTGATTCTGAAACTGGGACTCCTATTTATAGATGCATTTGGTAACTTCTTTCCTCAATTCGTCCCGAAATAAGTGGCATCGTGTGAGAAAATCCTGCCTTGAGAGTCGGAGGCGGGGGCCTCAAGAATAGGCATACGTGGGAGACGTGCGCCTCAAGCTTGGAGTGGTGGACCCCACTTGGAGGCGGGCGCCCACGTGGCCCTTGACTTTGAGACGTGCGTCTCAACCGCGCGAAATGGAGGGCCCCACTAAGGAGGGCGCCCGAGGAAAAAGGAAAGCTGAGACGACCGTCTCAGCCCCCGTGGCAAGGGCAAGTGCGTGCTGGTCTGGGCTTGCTTGCTTTGGGCTTGCTTGCTTTGGGCTTCTTTAATTGTTTTCTTCTTCCATAACACCTCCCTTTTACTATATCACACCTTTTGCTTCATTTCTTTGCTTTTTAATCTGATTTTTCCTCGATTTTACTTCTTTGCTCAATTTTTCTTTATTTAATACGAAATACCTGAAACATAGAAAATACCAGCGTAATATAGAAATAAAGTGAAATAATTAAATAAAAACATTAACATTGTTTATGAAAAATACATCAAATATGTTATATAAAATCGTGTTATCAAACTCCCTATACTTAAACCTTTGCTTGTCCTCAAGCAAAAGTAAAATGAAAATCACCTGAGCATATGTCAAACGCAGATATATAACACAATTCAATTCGTACTAGGTTGCAATTTACTTCTTTGTTGGATAACTCGAGTTTAAACTTTGACACCAAAATTACCGTAATAACACTAGACAACCCCATTTATGCACCAATTTAAGTCGAATTATAGCTCGACCTAATACTTTCGTTTTGTTTCACCCGTTTTCATTCTGGCGCAATCACATTAAGCCCATTACCTTACGCGCACATAGTGGAGTAACCGGTTAGTGACTTTGATCTTTATAATCCAGCTAGGAGTCCTGGTAATTATATTTGGTACTCCTTTATCCAATTATGGGGATCGGATCGTCATCCGCACCAAGTTCACACCGGACCGAACCAATTCATAATGGATGTTTGCATAAATATTTTATAGTTTCTGCAACTGTTGAATTAAATGATCTGGTAAGGACCATCTAACTTAATAAGTGCATCTTCTAATAAAAAATTTCTTTAAAAATCTTGATCAATCACTTATATTCATCGATTCTCCACGTAGTTTGTCGTTTAAGGCGGTGCCGACTGCTTAATAAACTACTCGGGATTACTTTAAAACTAAGTCTTAAGGTGTTGGTATAATAAGTACTTAAATTAATCTAACACGTTGGGGGTTTTAAAGTGTTAGGACGATAACAATTTTGCTAAGTCGCGCTCGAATTCTTATTTAAAAATAGGCAACCTTAGTATTATTTGAGTGTGTTAATATATGAGTTTTAATTTTTGTTAAAATTTTGTCGTTATGGCTCAAGAAAAAGGAGAAATTAATAAGCACGAAATTTAAACATAAAAGACTAAAATTTCATAAACATGTATTTTATTGAATGGAAATTTTGCAATACATAGAAAAAGGAAACTAAAAGGGAAAAACTAAATAGAGCAAAGAAAATAAAAACGAACAAAGAAATGTTCTGACTCCCCAACTTAAAATAAGCATTGTCCTCAATGCGATAAAACCAGAGAAATCGAAAGGAGAAAGGTGATCACTCGAGGAATCTTAATTTGCATGCCTTTTAGTAATACATGTGACTTAGGCAAATAAGGAACAATTTTGTAGACCACATGCATACATATTATATACTTGCATATATATATATATATATATATATATATATATATATATATATATATATATATATATATATATATATATAATAATTTAGAATTTTAATTTTAATATATATAATACTAGTATATAATGCTTTTTAATTAATATAATAAAGATTGAGAAATATTGATTTGGTATATTAATAGGAAAAATACGATAATTAAAATAATACTCAATTATAATTATAAATATTAACGTGAAATTTTTATTGAGTTTAATTATCGGTATTACGGGGAAATAGTTCAAGCGCATCAGAAGAAAGGGTGCAATAGATAACCGACTAAAAATTTAAAATTTAACATAAAATAGAAAAATTGAAAATACGAAAAAGAAAATTTAAAATTAGAAATTAGAATGACTAATCGTTAATTTTCCATGGCCACTTATCAAGCCATCTCACATATCCCTCACCTTTTCTTTTCTTACGTTTGTAGGGCGGTTTATTCTTTCGAAATTTAGGTGGCGGTCCTGGATTTATCCTGAGTATAAGTTTTTCAATTTCGGGCTTAGTGATCTCATCCATCGCCTCATAAGTTAACCTCACCCTCTTAACAGTAATTATATCCCTAATTTTATGGTCCTCTAATTTTCGCTTTTTAGGTAAGACTTCCAATAGTGGTGAATTAGTATGGATATTTTTCAATACCGCAACGTACGTTTTAGATTGGGAGTCTACCGAGTTTCCATAAAATTTTCGGAAGGGAATTAGTGGGACATAGTGATTTGGGATTACAATAGATGCTTCCTTTTCTACCTCTTTTACAACCTCCTCTTGAATGTTGTTGGTTCATTTTTCTCAATCTCCACTATTTTCTCGAATTTTCCTCGGCCACAATATCACTCTCCTCAAACTCGTCATCACTTTCTAGATTTCCAAGTAGTATTTTCATAATGGTTGTTTCAACATCCACATCTTCCTCAGGTTGAGGTTCTAGAAGGTTTTGTTTGAGTTGGGAGATTTGAGTCTCTAAGAACATGCTTGAGATTCTACCTTAATGGTTAGTTGGCTAAGGGTTTCATTAATTTGAAGACTTTGTTTTCGCACTTCTTCATTATGGATAGTTTGTGCTTCATTTTGGATAATTTGTGCCTCTACAAAGTGCTCAATCATAGACTCTAACCTAGAGTTAATTATCATCTCATCGGAATCCTCTATTGATGTTTCGAAATTAAAATCTTGTGATTCTTCAGAGTCTTGAAAGTAAGTTAAAGTCTCTTTTGTGTTTCCATGCGTTCTAACATCCTACATGATTCGTTAAAATCTTCCATTAATATTTCGAGATCAGATTTATATGGTTCTGGTGATTCTTCAAAATATTGGGTGTGATAATTGTAGGAAGAATTGGTTTGAGGAAAAGTTTGGTTGAAATTATAAGTTTCTTGTGGTTCCTCAAAATATGGGGATTGGTAGTTTTGGAGGTAGTTTGGGTAAGAGTAGGTTTGTGAAGCATTAAAGTTTTCCATCAGTATTTCAAGGTTGGATCTATGGGATTCTTGTGGTTCCTCATAATACTGATAATGGGCATAGGAAAAATTTGGGTCATACATGGTAAAAATAAAAAATGCCTTAGTCTATACGGTGTAACACCAGAGTTACAATATCGACTTAAATAGTCCCGCAACGGCAAAACTTGATCGCGACTTTATCGTCTATAAATCAGCAGACTGCAAGTGCACAGTCCTATCGCGTAGTTTTAAAAGATATCGAACCCACAGAGACTATAAATCGATCTATTGTTATCCTAAGTTACAGTATACAGCTAAGGCGAATAATTCTTTAAGATTTTTGGGTTAAGGAAAATATAATAAATAAACAGATATTAGTATGTAGTTCGTCTAACCTAAGGGGATCTGAATTTCCACTGGCTTGTTACTTAAGTTGATAGAAATCTTATTTCAGCAAACAATACTTATCTAAAGATCCTATCTCAAACTGTCGCTCTATTGATACGAATCATGTAATTAAATCCTAACGTATGCTTTCGCTATCCCGCCGAATATAAAAACACTTTTTGAAAATAAATAAAGTTTAATTGGTTTTAAATCTCATGGTTTCTAAATACAATACCTAGTATCTACTATCCGTTCTAAACCTCAAACTGCTGTTGGTTTCTAACCTTAGTCCAGTTTATTAACCTCAAACTTTCGCTCTATTGGTTTCTAAACCTATTAATAAATTAAATTAGATATCTAAGTCAGAAAGAATATTTTTAACAACGTAACATTATGCCAGTTTATTTTAGATTCCTAAGGATCGATTAATTTACATACCAATATCAAAACAATTTAGCCAAACATATTAATTAATTTAGACATGCATAAATAATACGATTCGATATATTTAAACATTTCCACAATTAAATAAATAATATCAGGCAACAATAAATAAAATAAAATAAAATAAATAAATAAAACCTGAAATTAAGAATGCTGGAAATAATCTGTTCTTGACTTCTTGAATTCAAAGGAAAAATAAAATACGACAAGGAATAAATAGCACTGATCTAACGTAAGGTTAGATCAGTGAAAACTGGAAAATACAATACTGGAATAAAATTACGAAATGTGAAATAGCGGTTGTTCGGTGAAATGCCGACCACCCCTGATTCTGAAACTGGGACTCCTATTTATAGATGCATTTGGTAACTTCTTTCCTCAATTCGTCCCGAAATAAGTGGCATCGTGTGAGAAAATCCTGCCTTGAGAGTCGGAGGCGGGGGCCTCAAGAATAGGCATACGTGGGAGACGTGCGTCTCAAGCAGTTGGAACGAAGTGGTGGACCCCACTTGCGAGGGAGGCGGGCGCCTCCACGTGGCCCTTGACTTTGAGACGTGCGTCTCAACTGCTGCGAAAATGGAGGGCCCCACTTGCTAAGGAGGCGGGCGCCTCCGAGGAAAAAGGAAAGCTGAGACGACCGTCTCAGCCCACGTGGCAAGGGCAAGTGCGTGCTGGTCTGGGCTTGCTTGCTTTGGGCTTGCTTGCTTTGGGCTGCTTTAATTGTTTTCTTCTTCCATAACACCTCCCTTTTACTATATCACACCTTTTGCTTCATTTCTTTGCTTTTTAATCTGATTTTTCCTCGATTTTACTTCTTTGCTCAATTTTTCTTTATTTAATACGAAATACCTGAAACATAGAAAATACCAGCGTAATATAGAAATAAAGTGAAATAATTAAATAAAAACATTAACATTGTTTATGAAAAATACATCAAATATGTTATATAAAATCGTGTTATCAAACAGCTTCTACATTCTACTATTGTTATGCATTTTCTGCATTTTCTGGTGGAAACCGGTTTCCCGGATCAGGGGAACCGGTTTCTGCTTCCAGAAATCCCATTCCAGAACCTTCAGACTACCCATTTCGCGATGGAACCCTATTTCCTTCTGTTGAGAAATCGGCTTCTGCTGCTGTTCTCAGAAAAATTCTACTGTCAAACAGTCTCAGTTCATCCACCACCACATCTCGGCTAATCACGATTTTCTTTCTATTCACATCAAATAGCTTGTAGCTTCCATTAGGGTGATATCCGACAAGTAACATTACCCCTCCTTTATCATCCAACTTCTTTCAAAGTTGACCCAAAATATGCCAAAATGCAATCGAACCGAAAACTCTCAAATTCGTTAAATTTGGTTTGTGGCCAGACCATACCTCTTCCGGTGTAACTTTGTTAAGCTTCTTAGTAGGGCACATATTCAAAAAATAGGATGCTGTAGAAACCGCTTCTCCCCATAGTTTCTTCGACAAGTTCTTCCCTTTCAACATGCTACGAACCATGTTCATAATTAAGAGATTTCTCCTTGCGGAAATTCCATTTTGCTGAGGAGTATAAGGTGAAACAACCTCACGCATTATACCCTCATCATCACAATAATTCCCAAATTCACTTGAGGTATATTCACCTCCACCATCTGTTTTGAGAATTTTCAACTTGTGACCGCTTAGCCGCTCCGCCATGGACTTAAAACGCTTGAACACATCAAACACCTCATTCTTCCTCTTTATGAGGTAAATCCATAGCTTTCTACTAAAATCATCAATAAAAGTGACAAAGTACCTATTTCCACCATACGAGTCGACTTGCATTGGGCCGCACACATCGGAGTACACCACCTCAAGGTGTTCCTTGATCCTATGACCAACATCCTTGCTGAAATTGTTCTTGTGTTTCTTCCCTTGCACACACTCTTCACACAACTCGGCTGGAAAGTTGATCTTGGGCAGCCCGGTCACCATACCATGCCTTTGCAATGCGTCGAGGTCTCTAAAATTGAGATGTCCAAGATGGTAGTGCGACAACCACTCATCATGACTTTCCGCTATAGCAAGACACTTGTGTTCCATTACTTTCAACTCTATCTTGAAAGTACAATTTGCAGCCACAGGCGCTCTAAGGATTAAAACGCATTTTCGGTCAAAAACGCGCAAAACCTTATTTTCCATCCGAATTGTGTAATTCTTCTCGAATAATTGGCCAATGCTCAAGAGATTACACCTAATTCCAGGAATGTACAACACATCTTTGATCAAGGAATGGCTTCCATCTTTCTTCTTGATCAAGAGATCACCCACACCGTCGGCCGCTAAAGTGGTGTCATCCGCGAATCTCATTCTATTCTTCGTGGCTTAATTGATTTTCACAAACCAATCCTTTCTATCCGTCATATGAGTTGAACAACCTAAATCCAACTACCACTCATCACTACTTTGGACTCCTCCTCGAACGGTCACCATTGCGTTTCGCTCCAAACGCGTTTGTGCAGAAAATTTTACACTGTTAGAGTTGTTGTCCAGCCCTAGACACACTACAGAGTTGTTGTCAGCCCCTCTTTGCAGTCATTGTTCTCCTCCGTGATCATAACAAGAAGCGTATAATCATCCTCTACCTCTTGCCTGGCAACTTTGGCCTCATATCCATGATTTTCCTTTGATTTCGCATTACATTCTTTTGCGAAATGGCCAAACTTTTGACAATTGAAACACTTCACATTACTTTTTCCACCTTTCTTGTAATTGTTTCATTGACCACTACCCTTGGAGCTGCTCTCTCCTCTTTGAGCCATGGAACCTCTTGAATTTTGTGGATCTTTTCCACCAAATTTCTGGAAATTTACTTTTCCCTTCGAAGTCCACTTGCCTTTCGATCTCTTGTTCTTCTCATTGAATCTTGCTTGAAACACAATTTTCGCCTTGGCCTTTGTGATGACTGGTTTTTTCATCGGTTGTTTTAAAAACAATGAAGTCGCCACCTAATTTTATTTGTTCTAGAAAGAATGGGAAAATATAGATAAAATCCACGACAATACCAGTATTCTTCAGGGCATTCTTAACATTTATTTCAGAGTTTTTCTCAGTCATCACTATTTTTGGTTCTCTCTGCAAAGAAACACCAGCTTGCTCAATGATTCTTGATATTGGTCTAGCATATGGTAGACCACCATTTAATTGAACAAGGTGATTCATATGATGCAACATAGTGAGGGCCCAATTTATCGGAATCCCTTGGTTCAAAGCATAGAGCACTTGAAGCTCAAATTCATTTATACGGGAGTGGTTGGCATTCTTAGGAAGCAAAACATAAGCGATAAGATAATGGAGCATCCTATCACTAACCGATAAGTTTGATCCAAACATGTGTAGCTTAGAGGCATTTTGTTTCCTAACACTAGCCTGTTGAGATTCTCGACAAAAGTTCAAAAAGACTTCAATCTTACTATAAGATTCCCATTCATCTGGTATAGAGCCTTGAACCAGAACCAAACCTTCATAGGGAACCCTTAAAATCTTTCTAAAAGACTCAATATCCATGCAAATCTCTTTGTTTAGAACAGAGGAAGTTAACACAAATTCATCATTCTCATTAGTAACTAAGGACATGTTTTGGTAGATTCCTTAACCAAATCAGGATAAATGTAACCACGCTCGCTCACAAACAAATCCAACTTAGCTGCAGTAATTCTAGCGGAAAAATGGAAGCTATGAACAGGAAAGCAAAAATGTTACCATACTTTACCGATAATAAAGCTCTATTCCGAATATTAAAAGTGAGTCTCCTACTCTTGAGTGTAGGACGATTTGCTTCATTTGGGTCAACACTGGATTCACCAACCTTTTGTTTGCCCTTAGCCCCCCTTGTTGCTCTTGAAGCCATGGATGAGTATGAAGCTTTTGTGAAATTTAGGGTTTGAAAGAGGATTTTCGGATTTGGGGTTAGAGAGGAAATTTGTGATGAGATATGGGAGAAGGAAGGTTGATATGGAGTTATGGTGTAGTGGGTGTTGGTGGAGGTGAGAGTGGGGTTTTGATGGAGGAGAGAGTGAAGGTTGAAGAAGATGTTGAAGTGAAGAGTGAAGAGGTTATGACTTAATTTAAAAAAGCACTTATCAACACAAATATATGTTATAAAATAAAAAGTAACAAACAATTTTTATAAAGAAAACGAGCAAAAACGCTACTGGACGCAGCGGTAATTGGTTCCCAGGTGGGGGTAACCGGTTACCAGTGTTAAAAAACGCTTTCTGGAACGAAAAAACAACGTGGGAACCGGTTCCTCCATATGGGAAACCGGGTTCCCCTGAAAAAAAATAGAAAATTCTTTTATTTTTGCAAAAGTTACAGTATGCAATCGATTTGCATCTATGTGCAATCGATTGCAGTCAGTGAAAAATGTCAAAAATGTTATTGTAAGTGCATGTGGGGGTTTAGAAACATATATACATTATCATTTAAGTATATTAAACATGAAACACACATATTTATGCACATGAAACACATATAAGAAGGAGTAGAAAAAGAGATGCATTTGATAAAAAATTTAAAAATTAATAACATGTGCACCTTAATTGAAGTTGAATATTTCATGTATCACTTTCATCCAAAATTCTGAGTTCTCTTCGAATCTTATAAAATGGTTCACGAGCAAGCGGCTTTGTAAAAATATCTGCGAGTTGATTATGAGTATCCACAAAAGTGACTTCGACATCTCCTTGAAGTACATGATCACGGAGAAAATGATGTTGAATGTCGATGTGTTTGGTTCTTGAATGCATGACCGGATTTTTTGTAATGCTGATTGCACTTGTGTTGTCGCATCGAAGAGGAATGCATCCGAGATCAAGTTCGTAGTCACGAAGTTGTTGCTTAAGCCAAAGAATTTGTGCACAACAACTACCTGCTGCTATGTACTCTGCTTCGGCCGTGCTAAGAGCCACACATGCTTGTTTTTTTACAAGCCCATGATACTAATGCATTTCCAAGAATGTGACAAGTACCACTTGTGATTTTTCTATCAGTTTTACAACCTGCATAATCCGCGTCAGAATAACCAATTAAATTGCAAATACTACCTTTTGGATACCATAAGCCGACATTGGTTGTTCCTTTGAGATACTTCATGATTCGCTTGACCGTCATTAGATGAGATTCTTTTGGATTTGCTTGAAAGCGGGAACATAGACAAACACTAAACATTATGTCAGGACGGCTTGCCATCAAATATAATAAAGAACCAATCATACCTCGATAATTTGTGATATCAATTGGAATACCAGATTCATCTTGATCAACATATGTACTGGAGCCCATTGGAGTATTTATCGCTTTGCAATTATCCATATCAAATCTTTTCAACAACTCTTTGCAATACTTGGATTGGTTGATGAAGATTCCATCTTTTAGTTGCTTAATTTGAAGTCCAAGAAAGTAATTTATCTTACCCATCATGGACATCTCGAATTCTCCTTGCATAGTCAATCCAAAAATGATATCATCAACATAGACTTGAACCAATAAAGTGTTACTTTTGATTTTCTTAATGAATAAAGTTTTATCAACCTTACCCTTTTCAAAACTTTTTTCACACAAAAAATTGCTAAGCCTATCATACCATGCTCTTGGTGCTTGCTTTAAGCCATAAAGAGCCTTTCTCAACTTAAAGACATGTGAAGGGTTTTTTGAAGTCTTCAAATCCCGGGGGTTGTTTGACATAGACTTCTTCATTGATGTAGCCATTCAAGAATGCACTTTTGACATCCATTTGATAAAGCTGAAAATTTAATGAACAAGCATAAGCAAGTAAAAGACAAATAGCTTCTAACCTTGCAACCGGAGCAAATGTTTCTTCAAAGTCGATTCCTTCTTCTTGATTTTAACCTTGAGCCACCAACCTTGCTTTGTTTCGAACAATTATACCATTCTCATCAAGTTTGTTTTTAAACACCCATCGGGTACCTATGATGTGTTTATCACTTGGTCCAGGAACAAGTTCCCAAACTTGATTTCTCTCGAATTGATTTAATTCTTCTTGCATTGCAATTATCCATTGATCGTCTCCTAAGGATTCATCAACTTTGGAGGGTTCAATTTGAGAAATAAACGCCATGTTTAAGCAAGCATCTTTGAGATTTAATCTTGTTGTAACTCCATGACTAATATCACCAATGATTTTGTCAATAGGATGGTCTCTATGAGTTCTCCATTCTTTGGGTAGATCATTGATATTTGAATCTTGTTGTGGTACTCCTTGTTGATGTTCCGGTTGATTCACGTTTTGATTATTTGAAAGTTCTTCCGAGGGTAAATCTATAATATCATCATCACACACAACTATTTCCTCCTTAGAGGTGTTAGTTTCATCAAAAGAGACATGCATAGACTCTTCAATAGTTAAAGTTCTTTTATTATAAATTCTATATGCTTTACTAGAAAGTGAATAACCAAGAAATATACCTTCGTTGATTTCTCGTCAAACTTACCGAGATTGTCTTTGTCATTGTTGAGGACAAAGCATTTGCATCCAAAGATGTGAAAGTGAGCAATGTTTGGTTTTCTTCCCTTGAAGAGTTCATATGGAGTCTTTTTCAAGATAGGTCTAATAATAACTTGATTTGCAACATAACATGCCGTACTAACCGCATCCGCCCAAAAATACTTTGAAATATTTGCATCACTAAGCATCGTTCTTGCAAGTTCCACTAGAAACCTATTCTTTCTTTCAACTACTCCATTTTGTTGTGGAGTTCTTGGTGCTGAAAAATTATGAGAGATGCCATGTTCTTCACAAAATTCTTCAAATAGTGCATTTTGGAATTCTCCACCATGGTCACTTCTTATGGATACAATCTTTAGTGATTTTTCATTTTGAATTTGCTTGGCATACTTCTTAAAGGCTTTGAAAGCATCACTTTTCTGCACAAGAAACAAAGTCCAAGAATATCTAAAAAAATCATCAACAATAACTAAAGCGTATACATTACCTCCGAAGCTTCTTGTTCTTGATGGACCAAATAAATCCATGTGCAACAATTGTAGTGGCCTTGTAGTGGACACCACATCCTTAGATTTGAAAGAAGATTTTGTTTGTTTTCCCTTTTGACAAGCATCACATAATTTATCTTTGACAAACTTTATCTTTGGTAAGCCAACAACAACATCATGTTTGGTTAATTTATTAAGTGCTCCATATGAATATGGGCTGCCCTTTTATGCCATAACCATGATTCATTATTGTTTACCATGAGACATTTTACTTTCAAAGATAAATCGTCTAAGGAAATCATAAAAATATTTATTAATTCTTTTACTTTTGAGTTTTACCTCATTGGTTACTTCATCAATAATCAAGCATTCATCTTTTGTAAATTTGATCTTGAAGCCTTTGTCACAAAGTTGGCTAATGCTAAGATTGTGCTTTAGTCCTTCAACATAAAGAACATCTTCAATGGATGTGAAAGGTGGTGCACCAACTTTGCCTTTGCCAAGAAGTCTCCCTTTGTTGTTATCTCCATAAGTGACATAACCCTTGGCCTTTAAGACTAGATTTGAAAAATGGTTTATGTCACCCGTCATATGCTTTGAACAACCACTATCAAGATACCATGAATTTGAAGTGGTTTTCAAGCACACCTACAAAACAAATTAAGTTTTGTTAGGTACCCAAATTGCTTTGGGTCCTTCATAATTAGTACCTTTCTTTATCCACACATAATGCCCACTTAGAACACTAAAGTTTCTTATATAGCAAGCATTAGGTGTGTGGCCTTTAATACCATAATAGAAACAAGTAGGTTCAAAATTACTTATATATCTAGGAGGATAAGATTTATTCTTAACAACTCTTTTCTTTTTAGGATAATGATGAACTACTTTAGGCTTATTCACTTTCTCTTGGATTGGTTGGTTATTAGCCTTAACAAACATAGTTTTGTTGGAACTTGGTTGAGAAAATTTTGAAAAACCAAGTCCACTTTTATCTTTAGGATATCTTTGTGTGCTAAGAACATTTTCCAATCCAACTTGTCCTTTTTCATACCTTTCTAGGACTCTTTTTAATTGAATAATTTGGAAAGAAAGTGATTCACAATTATTGCATACAAAATTGTTTTTGATCACTAATCATCTTTTCTTTTTCATCTTTATGTTCTTTTTCAATAGTTTTAACTTTTTCTTCTAAAGATGAAATTATTTTCTTTTGAGATGAAATAGTTCTATATAGAATTTTGCATTCATTTAATAGTTCATCTATAGCACCTTGTGCACCATTATCATAAAGAGATTTATCATAACTAACCTCGCCTTCTTCATCATCGGAATGGTGTGAAGCCATCAATGCTAGATTTGCACTTTCGTCACTATCCGAATCGGATGAAGAACTTATCTCATTATCTTCCCATGCAACATAAGCCCTTTTGTTTTTGAACTCCTTTTTGCCTTTGAATCCATTTTTCTTGGAGATTTTTGGACAATCCGGCTTTATGTGACCTTGCTTTCCACATTCATAACATGTGACATCTTGTGTTGATGTGGAGGCTTCTTTATCTTTATGCTTATAAAATTTCTTTCTCTTGACAAAGTTAGCATTATGAAGATTATTTTTATGACCAAAATATTTTCCTAACCTTTTTACAAGAAGCAAGAAATTTTCATCTTCCTCCGATACATCTTTATCTTGACTTTCTTTTGAATCAACTTTCAAAGCAATGCCTTTGGATTTCTTCTCATGATTCTCATGTTTTTCAAGCCTTCCAAGTTCCGTTTCATATTCTTGAAGCTTTCCGAATAATGTTGCGGAAGTCATAGTTGCTAGGCTTTTCTTTTCGGATATTATCATCACTTTTGGTTGTCATTCCCTAGTTAAAGACCTAAGCACTTTAAGATTTAATTCATCGTTAGTTAAAGTCTTACCAAGTGCCTTCAAGTGATTTTTCAAGTGAACGAATCTCTTTTGCAAGTCAAGGATTGATTCTCCGGGCAGCATTCGGAATAATTCATATTCTTGACTCAAAGTGTTCAATCTAGATCTTTTGACTTTGGCGGTTCCTTCATGAGTTTCTACAAGAGTGTCCCAAATTTCCTTTGTCGTTGTACATGCGGAAACTCGAAAGAATTCATCCATACTAAGAGCACTTTGGAGAATATTGATTACCTTTTTGTCAAAGAGAACTTTTTCTTGTCATCTTCATTCCATGATGCTTTAGGCTTTGATGATCCAACACCATTGACAACACAAACCGGAGCAAATGGACCATTCTCAATAGCATCCCATATTTCTTCTCCTTGCGCTTCAAGATGAGCCTTCATGCGAATTTTCCAAAAATCAAAGTATTCACCACAAAACAATGGAGGCTTGTTGTTACTACCACCATCTTCGAAAACCGGATTTTGATTTGCGGAAGCCATTCTGAATCTTTAGGAACAAGTTACCTATAACTTGCTTTGATGCCAATTGTAAGTATCAGATGCGCCTAAGAGGGGGGTGAATTAGGTGTTTAAAAAATTATCGGTTTTTATGAATACTTGAAATAATATTTTTGGGTTTGATTGATGGAAGTATGTGAGGATTCTTTCTTTTCTGGTTAAGGTATTTATGAAAGCGGTAAATGTTGAAAAGTAAAGAACACAAGGATATATCCTGGTTCCCCTCATAGATCGAGAGTACTCCAGTCCCCTTACAACATGCAAGAGATTTCACTATAGTTAGAATTATTGTACAACCTATTCACACCAATTGTGAAGCCTACTATCTAACCTATAGGGAGACCAAAGGTTCTTAAAACCTTTAAGGTCTAACAACACTATGTGCAAGAAGAACAATCCTCTTCAATGCACAACTTACTTCCAACAATCCTGGACAGCAAGAAAACAATAAGTATGTTTGAATTTATACAAGAGATTTTGAATTTTGTAGTACACTATATCAATCTTGGATTGATCTTCTTCTTCAAGCAAAATAATTCTCAATAATGGATGCAAGTGTTCACAATGATAATATGAAACTTAGAATAACTTCTCAATGAAAAATATGTATGGAAAGTTTCACAAAATATTTGATGTAGAACACTTGAGAGTATTTGAAAATATGAGAGTTTTTTTTTTAATGTAGAAATGTTAATTGAAGAAGGTGAATTAATTCTGAAAATTTTCAGTATTTATATGTTGTAAAACACCTTTACAAAAGTGTATAATCATATGAAAAGTTGTCATGGTTCCATGTAAAGATACCATGAACAATCTGCAAAAAATGTAAAAATATCTTTCACACTGGTTCAGGGGAAACCGGTTCCCACCTGGGAGAACCCGGTTCCTGCTGAACTGTAATACGGTGGAAGAACTGACTTTTGAGAATTTGTTTTGCTTTTTATCGCAAATGTTGCGGATAGCAAGAGTCGCCACCGACTTTTCTTTTATCCAATTAAGAGAAGGTGAAAAGAACAGAAAAGACCTTCGTTAGATTCTGAGTAAGGGAGAAGGTCATGAAAAGGGAAGGTATTAGCACCCCTTTCCATCCGTAGTTATCTACGGGCTCTTAGTTGCTTTTAGCTCATCTTTAAAAATTGCTTTCTGTGTGTGTGTTTGACAAAAATGTTTTGAAAAGGCATTTCTCTTTGACTTTGTAATGATTCACGTTAGAATGTATACAAAGTGTTCGGAAATATTTGTTTTGGAAAGTGTTTGAACTTTGACAAAAGTGTGAGGTGTGAAAAGTATTTTGATAGAGCAAGCAACTAAAAGTCTTATTACCTACTCAGAATGGTCGTTTTTGTGTTATTTTACGTTCCTTTAGAATAGTGCTATCCATACCATTAGTTGGTAGGTAACCCTATTCGTTGGATGTAAAGGGACATTAGAAGGGACATCGGATGGTCATAGAAGGCAACTTGTAGGAGTATCCTAGCACATTCGAAGGGACGATCATGTTTTCGTAGGCCACGTGAGGGACTATGATCTTTGTATCGAAGGGACTATGATGATATGTTTCGTAGGCAACAGTGCTAGGATACCTCTACGTTCGAGGGACTTGACCATTATTCGAAAGGCAATGAGAGATAAATACCCTAAGGGGTGCATGTGTGAAAAGAGTGTGTTAAATTCAGATATATTATCTTGGAATTAGAAGTGATCTATGTTCGTTTTTATCTTGCCATACACGCCTAATTACTAGCAGTTTATAAGGTGCGGAAAGTAAATTGCAGAAAGTAAAGTGCAGAAAAGTAAATGTCCTACGCTATTACATGGCTTTGGGGCAGTTACATAATATAGGAGTGCGGAAAGTAAAAGCAGAAAATGTAAATCTACGCTATTACATGATAAAAACTTTGCGACCTATACATTCTTTCTAGAATCGTAAATGCGGAATAAGAAATAGATAATCGGAAAAATAAGAAAATGTTAGCAAAATGTTTTGGAAATTAGTAAAAAAAAAGGTTTTTAGGTTAGTAATCCTAATTATATGATAGAGTAATTTTTGGGAATTTTCTGGATTGGTTTTAATAAGAAAAAGTAATTAAAAGTCAATTTAATGGTTAATTAATAATTAATTAAAATATGCATGCAACAATATTAATTTTTATGTCAAAAATTAAATAAAGATTTTTCTGACCTAAATGCAAAAAGAAAATATTTTTGGTGATTTTTAAATGCATGAGAAAACTATTTGAAAAGAAAATAAATTAAAATAGAAAAATATTAAAAGAAATAAGAAAAAGAGTTAGTTTGCAAAGTGTTAAAAAGAATTGTGGCAGCCAAGGTTCGAACCAGGGACCTCCTGGATACACGCGCGCTACCCTTGCCACTGAGCCATCCTGCAGATCGTGTTAGCAATATGGAATAAAATGATTATAAACGAAATTGATTTCTGAAAACCAAAAATCGCGCCAAGCTTCATCGTCTTCCTCGTTTGAATTTTTAAAACACAGGCTTTTACCTACGGTTTTTATTCGTAGCTAAAGCCTATAGCGACGGCTTTTTTCCGTAGCTACAAATCCTGCCAATCATAAAATTCATAATACACAATGGAAATTAATTGTGAGGCTATAGATCGATTGGAATCGATCTCCTAAGCATGATGACGATCTTAGTTTCTCCTAATTTTGCCTGGAACGCAAAGCCCTAAATTGGACCTGTGAACCCTAGCAATGGCAGATTCCAATTCCTGCACTGAAACTTAAATCAACCTATACAGAAAGCTTCGAAACATCATTAGAAACACAAATATGCAATCAAAATATGTTAATTATGAGTGTATGCACGAAACCAATTTCAAGTTTTTTGAAGCAAACCGTGAATGAAATTTCGTGATCCTTGATGTTTTTGTGATCTGTAATGGTCTGGAATGGATCAGTGAACCTCCAGGAGTGTGTTTGAGTGCTTAGCATTGGCTGAATCGAAGCAAAAACAAGGCTGCAAATAGCTTGTACCACACAATTTTTTTGAGCTTTGTTAGGGTTCTTAGAGGCAGAATATTCGTCCTTGTGTCATGTGAATGTATTGTGTACTTATAGGGGATGGATTTAGGTTAAGAATCATGAGGAAATAATGTACCAATCAATGAGAAAATATTTGATTTGGTATAAAACGAAATATTGCCATTTTGATCAAATTTCAATCAATTCCTTTGCCAATTAATGCAAATTTCGAATTTTCCAGCTTGTGTGGCTTGCTTGGACCTCAAGAATGAGAGAAAAATCCAATTTGCATTTAATTTTGATTTTCTATCCTTTATTTTAATTTAAATGGCTTTTACATGATTAAAATCCAAAATAAAAGATAAAATTTGTGGCCTTGGGCTTAGAGGTTCCAATTCAGCTGAGGAACAAGTTTGAACCAAGAAAAGTTAGGCCCATTTGAAAAATTTTGGCTTTTGTCAAGTATTTCTCTTTGTGCACCTCTTCAAAAATGCTCAACTTGTGCAAGGTGTATCTTGCTCAATTTTTAATATTTTTGGGTGTTCTTGGACTTTTTAGAAAGATCTATATGTCCTATAAACAACCTCTTTGGTTTAATCTCAATTGAAGTTTGCATGCGCAATAACACTTCTTTGCAAAAAGTTGACTTTTTGTTGACTTTGAAAAGGACCTGTAATGTTTTGATCCATATCTTCCAAATGAAACCTTTTCTGACCAAGCTTATGAGACATGAAGTTGTAGGGAATTTAATTCTCTTCAAAATGAGAGATGGTGGAAAAATTTCTGATAAAGTATGAGAAAGTTATGCCTGGTCAAAGTTCTGTTGACTTTTGTCTGAGAAAGCCCAATTTAGAAACTTTGACTTTTGATCAATTCTTGATTTTTCTTGATGAATCATGATCAACCCTTGATCAAATGATGAATTTTACTTCAAAATATGGATGTTGACCAAAAATTATGAAGTTTGATTGTATGTTGACCACAGTTGACTTTTTGTCCAATACAACTGATTTTCAACCATTTGAGCAATTGTCTGAGGAAATTTGACTTGTAAGGCTTGGAACTTGACATGGAGATTCTTTGAAGCATATGATGAGGTATGATGACCACTAGATGTGTTGGAGGCTCACCCTGACTTGAGGATAGCCAAACCCTAGTTTGGGTTGATTGCTTAGGAGAGGGTTTGTCTGGTCAACCCTTGTGAAATCCTTGAGTATGGATATGTGAAATATCTTGAGAAGTAAGAGGGCAAATTTTGGGGTATGACATGAACCAACGTTACAAAAAATTTGAAATTTACATAGGGGAACCGGTTCCCAGCTGGGAGAACCCGGGTTCCCCATACAAAAATCCAGACGCTTGTTTTTTCAGGAATTGGGTAACCGGGTTCCCATATGGAGGAACCGGTTCCCAGTGCATTTTTTCTCAAAATTTATTTTTCAAAAGTGTTCTAACTTAATTTGATATGTAAAATATTTTTAGCATTTTTTTATGGATGCATGGATTATTTTGTGAACACTTGTATGCATATAGTGAGATTGAATGCATAACCTTTGACATTTTGCTTTTGATTCTTCAAGACTTGATTATGATAATTTAGACATTTCTTTTTGCCATCAAAGTCTTCATTGTTTATTGTCTTCATCAAAACACTAGGAGGCAAGCTTGATATTGAATCTTGATTTCACATCCCCATGTCGAGGAAGTTGTTCAGGGCATTACGGAGGATGGTGAAGTGTTAAATCTGATTATGGATGTGAATCTGGTTAAAACCCGCTGCCTTTTGTGAAAGACTATTTGGTCAAGAGAGGAATTTTGGAAGTTTGTGCACATGAATGTGTTTAATGCGAAGCTTGTTAAAATGGTTGGGGAAATTTGAAAATTGGTATTCAGAATTTGATTACTAGTGGTGAATTGCAGTTTGACAGGATTAAGAAGGATAAGAAAGGTAGAGCTCAAGATGTCTCGGTGATTTCTATTCCTTATACTCCAATTGTTATCTCTGCACAAGCGAAGCCTGTTCCACTGATGATCACTAGACCTGGTCCTATTCCTTATATTAGTGACAAGGTCGTGCCTTGGCACTACGGATCAGATGTTTACTACTACAGAGTTAAATTGGATGAAGGATCCTCTTCTAATAAGAAGGATGTCGAGCAAGATGTTACTAATGTTGATAATTTCGCGGGCGTTGGGAGAATGACTAGAAGTGGTAGGATCTTCTCTGCTCCAGATGTGCCAACCAATGCAGATGCTTTAGCGAAAGCTAAAGGTAAACAGTCAACTAAAGAATCTAATTTGCTAGTTACTAATCCCGATTTAGAGAAGGATGTTGAGGAAATCATTAAGTTCATCAAAAAAAAGTGATTATCGTGTCATCGATCAGCTTGGTCAGACTCCTGCCAAGATTTCCATTCTCTCTGCTAAGTGATTCGGAGGCGCATAAAAATGCCCTCATGAAGCTGTTGGGTACTGCCTTTTTTCTGCAAAAGATATCAGTTTGTCAATTTGAAAACGTTTGTACAAGTATTTCCTCCAACAATGGCCTGGGTTTCACTGATTTTGATCTTCCCCTAGAGGGTAGGAATCTCAATTGAGCTTTACACATTTCTATGGAGTGCAGAGGCACTACTTTATCTCGTGTTCTGGTAGACACTGGTTCATCTTTGAATGTGATCCAGAAGACCGCCTTAATGAAGATTGATTATGCTGGTCTCGAGTTCCTCCCAAGTAACTTAGTGTTGAAAGCTTTTGATGGGTCAAGACGTTCGGTATTCGAAGAGGTAGATCTTCCTGTTAAGATTGGACCTCATCTGTTCACAACCACTTTCTTTGTGATGGAAATTCAGCCCGCTTACTGTTGTTTGCTTGGCCGTCCATGGATCCATAAAGATGGGGAAGTTACCTCCACTCTTCATCAGAAGCTTAAGTATCCAGTTAATGGGAAAAATATCACTGTATGTGCGGAAGAAGAGTATATGGTGAGTCATCTCATATCGTTCAAATATTTCAAGATAGATGGAGAAGTACACGAGACTCCTTTTCAAGGATTTGAAATAGTGCATATGATCAAGAATCCTTAGCACGAGGAAAAGAAGAAAGACGAACCAGAATCTTCTATGGCTTCTTTAAAAGATGCTAAAGGCGTAGTCGAAGCTGGTTTCCTTGAAGGTTGGGGTAGTGTGGTGGAGGTTACGCCAAAATTCAAAAAGTTTGGTTTGGGTTTCAATCTTGTGCTGCTCTGACAGGTCCTCAAAGCACCAAATCTGACTACTCTTTTCAAGTTCTCAAGCGTCGGTGTCCGTACTAATCAAGTGAATGTTTTGGGTGACTCCGATAGTGATTACAACATCGAAAAGTGGATTCTCCCAAGCGTCCCAGGTGTAGAGCTTAACAACTGGACTTCCATGGATGTTGTCCCGCTCACTATTGTCAAAGAGTAATTTTCTGTTTGTTTCTTTAATCATGCAATAATTCCAGTGCTCTGCCTAAGGCACAATGAATCATATGTAGGGCCCCTATGTTTTCATGTGCAAATTTTATCATTGAATAAAGAACGTCTTTTTTTCATTGAAATATTTTGTTCCATACCTTTCTATTTTACAACACAATTTTAAAACGCAAAATGGCAATGCTTTTATTTTTCTTTTATCATCCAAAATCTAAAATGAGCATAAAAATCAATCATGTAGATTTAATCCCACTATTCTAATGGATCCCTTCGATAACGAATCTGTTATCACTTCTTATGACTTTGATAATCCAATCAACGAAGTCGAAGAAGAAGGTGAGGAAGATTGTGAGCTCCCTGAAGAGTTAGCAAGGTTATTGAAACAAGAAGAGAGACTTATTCAGCCGCATCAAGAAGAGATTGAAAAGGTGAATATGGGAACCGCAGATGTGGTCAGAGAGTTCAAGATAGGGGCTGCTCTAGAAGACATTGTAAAGCGAAGGTTGATCTATTTGATCCGGGAGTATTCAGATATCTTTTCCTGTTCTTACAAAGATATGCCCGGGTTGGACACCGATATTGTTGTGCACAAGTTGCCATTGAAATAAGATTGTCCTCCAGTCAAACAAAAACTTCGAAGAACTCACCCTGCGACGTCTAAGAAGATTAAAGAGGAAATCCAGAAGCAGCTTGACACGAGATTATTGAATGTGATCTCTTTTCCTCCATGGATTTCCAACATTGTGCCAGTGCCTACGAAAGATGGGAAAGTCAGAATATGTGTTGATTATAGGGATTTGAACAGAGTTAGTCCAAAAGATGATTTCTCGCTCCCTCAAATTGATTTGTTGGTTAATAATACGGCTTATGCCAAAGTGTTCTCATTCATGGACTGTTTCTCTGGTTACAATTAGATCAAGATGGCACCAGAAGACATGGCAAATACAACTTTTATCACCCTGTGGGGAACTTTTTGTTATAAGATGATGCCTTTCGGATTGAAGAACTCCGGGGAAAATTATCAATGTGCAATGGTGACTCTTTTCCATGATATGATTCATAAAGAGATTGAGGTATATGTCGATGACATGATTGCAAAATCTCAAGATGAAGAAGAACACTTGGTGCATTTGCAAAAGCTATTTGACAGGTTGCAGAAGTTCAAATTGAGGTTGAATCCCAACAATTTTACCTTCGGGGTGCGATTCGGGAAGCTTATAAGCTTTGTTGTAAGTGAAAGAGGTATCGAGGTTGATCCTTCCAAAATCAAAGCGATACAAGAATTGCTTGAGCCAAGGACAAAAAAAGAAGAATGTGGTTTTCTATAGAGGTTACAATACATCTCTAGATTTATCTCTCATATGACGGCCACGTGCAAACCCAATATTCAAATTGCTGAGAAAAGATCAAGTGGTTAGGTGGAATGAAGATTTCCAGGTGGCATTCGATAAAATAAAAGAGTATTTACAGAAACCTCTGATCCCCATGCCTCTAGTGGAGGGTATGCCTTTGATCATGTACTTGATCATGCTTGAAAGCTCAATGGGGTGTGTGTTGAGCAAACATGACGAGTCTGGTCGAAAAGAGCATGCAATATACTACCTTAGCAAAAAGTTTACCGACTGTGAATCAACATACTCGCTGCTCAAGAAAACTTGTTGCGCTTTGGCTTGGGCTGCTCGCCGACTAAGACAGTATATGTTGACTCATAATACTTTAATGATATCCAAGATGGGTCCGATCAAGTATATCTTTGAGAAGCCAGCCTTGATAGGCTGGATAGCCAGATGGAAGATGATCTTGACGAAGTATAACATCCACTATACTACTCAGAAGGCGATCAAGGGTAGTGTATTGGCGGATTATTTTGTTCATTATCACGTGGACGATTATCAACCGATGAAACTAAAAGTCAAGCATAGTGAAGAGATCTGAGTCTTGAAGAAGCAACTCCGCATAGAAGAATATGATGCTAAAGAGTTTCTCCGATAAAAGAAAGAGTTTGAAGCTGAAGTCCAAGGTCGACAAAGGTAGATATCTATCCTCTCCAAAGAAGTTGAAGAGTTGAAGACTCAGTTGCAGACATCCAGAGACGAAGGATATGAGGTGCATGCTATGCTCAGAGGGTGAGATATTCATATGTCAAAGTTGATATCCGAGATTCAGGAGCTTAAAGCGCAAGTAGTCTCTTTTGAAATCGATGCGAACATTATCTGATGTTATTTGTATTTGAGTTGCTACGAATCACCTCCAGGATTGTTGGACGGGGTTCGCTTGACATTGTGTTTGTATTGATACTCTTTGATGGCGGGATTTTGTATGAACTTTTATTTCATCTATGCAACGAGCAGTTGATTCTCAAAATTGATTGTGTGTTCGGTTCTGATGATTATTGTTGTCAACTATCCTTTCATTATTTGATGCTTGATAAGAAACTATAGGAACATTCTGGAAATGATCACTTCATACATCATTGCATTACATGCATTCATAAATTGTGAACAAAAGGTTTTGATCAGAATTCTCATCCATGGCTTCTGCTTTTATTTAGCAGAAAATTGATAACTCAATCTTCCACCGTTACTCCACTCGAGACAACGAACGTCGATAGATGGAACAACTTCAAGCAGAAGTGGAGGCAATGAAGACGCAGATGGAGTGTAAATGACTTAGTTCATGGAAGTAATCACTAACATAAATCGGGGACAACAAGAGTTGAGGGCCTTAGTGGAAAGATCTCGTCCTGAGGATGATCGTCGTAATTCGTTTGATGATTTTCTGTGGGACAGCTACGTGTTGAAAATGAGGCACAGAATGTTGGTTTGGGTGTTAATCTTCATAATCATGGTCAGGGTCTACATCTGAATAGTGGTCGGTTTCCACCTCCACCACCTACTCCACCACACAAGCATTATTTCTATGATGATGAGATGCAGGGGCATCGTATCAGGGGTCGTCCTTGTTCCCAGGGTCTAGAATTTGATCAAAATGATGAAGCTTATTTTATCAACGGTAGTGAATCAAGCTTCCCAGCTAAGGATCAAAGGTATCGTTTGCTTGAAGAAAAGTTGAAAGCTGTTGAGGGATAGAAAATGTCAGGTTTAGACTTATCTGATTTAGGGTTGGCACCCAGGGTGAGACTTCCTCCAAAGTTTAAGGTTCCTACTTTTGACAAGTACAACGGGGCGACATGTCCAAAAACTCAAATCACTGCTTATTTACGCAAGATGGTAGTGTACAACGAAGATGAAAGGCTTCTTATGCATTTCTTTCAGGAGAGTTTGACTGGAGCGTCACTAGAATGGTACATGCATCTTGAGAGAAATCATGTCAGGACATGGCGTGATTTGGTGGATGCTTTTATCCAACAATACCAATTCAACATTGACATGGCTCCAAATTATACACAGTTGTTGAGTTTATCTCAGAAATTGGGCCAGACAATTAAAGAATACTTTTAGAAATGGAGAGAGCTCGCTGCTAGAGTTCAACCACCCATGATGCAGTGGGGAATGATTGATATGTTTACCAGCACTCTATCTGGACATTATTACATTTCTTGTAGCACTTCTTCTAGTTTTGCTGAAATGGTTCAGTACGGTGAGCGAATTGAGAATGGTTTGAAATCTGGTAAGATAAGTACACCGAGGGTGGAAGTTCTTCCGGTACGAAGAAAGCTTACAGTGGTCATCCTAAGAAAGAGAAAGGAGAAGCCAGTGATGTATATGGAAGCAAGGGCAAAGCCCAAGTCAATATTGTGACTATATCCGCTCCTCAATCACAGGCTCAACAAGCACCTCGCCAACAAAACCAAAGGCAACAAGAAGATCGTGCTCCTAGAAGGTTTAATGTTGTTCCGATGAGTTATGCTGATTTGTTTACCCGATTGACTGATCTCAAGTTGGTGGTCCCAAGGGCCGCATTTCTACCTCCTCCTCTAGATAAGCATCCCAGGAATTATGATGTTAATTCAAGCTATGAATTCCATTCTAGTACAGTGGGGCATAATATTGAAAACTGTTACACATTCAAATGTAAAGTACAAGACATGATTGATTCAAAAACCATTGAATTGGAAGCACAACCGCAATAGGCCAGGCCTAATGTTACCTAGAACCCGATGCTGCAACATGTCGGTGGGGTAGTCCAAGCCATCATGGAGGATGGTGAGGTCTTGAATTTGATAATGGATGTTGACCTGGTAAAGACACCACTTCCTTTTGTTAAAGAATACTTGATTAAGAAAGGTGTTTTCGCTGGTTGTGAAGCTAGTTGTGTGAGATGTGAACATTGTTCGAATGGCTGTGAAAGATTGAAAGATGGTATTCAGTCTTTGATTACTAGTGGCCAATTGCAATTTGATCTAATTAAGAAGGATAAAAAGGTTGGAATATAAGATGTATCTGTTATTACTATCCCTTACACTCCGATTGTTATATCTGCACCAACAAAGTCTGTTCCACTGGTAATCACCAAACCCGGTCCTCTTCCGTATGTAAGTGACAAAGTTCTTCCATGGTATTATGGATCGGATGTTTATTATCATGCTGTAAAATAGGAAGATGTCTCCTCGTCTTCCAAGAAGGATGACAAATTGGATGTCGCAAACACCGATAACTTTGCTGGTAGTGGTGGTATGATAAGAAGTGGTCGGATATTCTCCGCTCCTGTGACACAATCAAATGGATATGCTTTGGCCGAAGCCAAGGGCAAGCAGCCAACAAAGCAATTTGAACTACAAATTTCCAATCCTGACCTGGAGAAGGATGTTGATTCGCAAAAGTGATTTTCGAGTGATTGATCAGCTTGCCCAGACACCCGCTAAAATTTTTATCCTCTCTTTGCTGCGAGATTCAGAGGCACATAAGAATGCCTTAATGAAGCTATTGAGCACTGCTTTTGTGCCATAAGAGATATCTATGGGTTAATTTAAGAATATATGTGCAAATATTTCAGCTAGTAATGGTTTGGGTTTTACCGATTTCGATCTTCCGCTAGAGGGTCGAAACCACAACAAAGTGCTGCATATTTCTATGGAATGTCAGAGCACTACCTTGTCCCGTGTTTTGGTGGACATTGGTTCTTCTTTGAATGTAATTCTCAAATCATCATTGATGTAGATCGACTATGGTGGTCTTGAACTCTGACCTAGTGATTTGATTGTTAAAGCATTCGACGGGTCAAGACGATATGTCTTCGGAGAATTGGACCTCCCCATCAAGATTGGTCCCCAACTATTTACTACAACTTTCTTCGTCATGGACATTCAACCTGCCTACTGTTGCCTTCTGGGCCGTCCATGGATTCACAAAGCTAGATCAGTGACATCCACCCTTCATTAGAAGCTGAAATACCTTGTTAACGGGAAAACCATCACAGTTTGTGCTGAAGAGGAGTATGTTGTGAGTCACCTCGCTTCATTTTGGTATGTTGAGATTGATGGTGATATTCATGAAACCCCATTTCAAGGATTTGATACCGTTCATATGTTGAAGTCCCCTCAGCATAAGGAAGTTAAGAAAAACAAGTCGGAATCTTCCATGGTATCCTTGAAAGATGCTAAAGTTGTGGTTGAGGCTTGACGCCCTGAAGGCTGGGGCAGTGTGGTGGAGGTTACACCCAAGTACAACAAGTTCGGGATGGGCTTTGACCCCGTTTTGCGCCGCCAAATTGTTAAAGAACCCAATTTGGTTACTCCTGTGAAGTTTTCAAGCACCGGCATCAGTCTTGGGCAAGCGGATGGAGTTAATGACTCTGATAATGAATTCGAAATCGACAAGTGGATCCGCCCCAGTGTCCCTGGCGTGGAATTGAACAATTGGACTTTGGAAGACTATGTCCCAGTCACGATAAAGAGTAATTTCTTTTGTTTTTGTTATCATGAAAAATAATTCTTGTGCTCTGCCCAAGGCACAATGAATCATATGTAGGGCCACCATGTTTGCATTTGCAATTTTTTTTACCATTAAATAAAGAACGTCTTTTCATTCAAATATTTAGTTCCTTGCCCTTCATTTTACATCACAATTTTAAAACGCAAAATGGCAATGCTTTATTTTTCTTTTTATCATCTAAAAAACGACTAAAATAAGCATAAAATCAATCATGCAAATATAATCTCACACTCTTAATGGATCCCTTCGATAACGACTGTGCTATCACTCTTTATGACTTTGATAATCTGGTCAACCAAGCCGAAGAAGAAGGTGAGGAAGATTGTGAACACCCTGAAGAGTTAGCAAGAATGTTAAGAGAAGAGGAAAGGGTTATCCAAACGCATCAGGAAGAGATTGAGAAAGTGAATATGGGCAATGTAGAGGTGATTAGAGAGGTTAAAGTTGGGGATGCTTTAGAAGACAGTGTGAAGCAAAGACTAATTGAACTACTCCGAGAGTATTCAGATATCTTCGCCTAGTCTTACGAAGACATGCCTGGGTTTGATAATGATATTGTTATGCAAAATCTGCCATTGAAAAAAGATTGTCCTCCTGTTAAGAAAAAGCTTCGAAGAACTCATCCTGAGATGTCTAAGAAGATCAAAGAGGAAGTCCAAAAATAGCTTGATGCGGGCTTTTTGAATGTCATCTCTTATCCTTCATGGGTCGCCAACATCATGCATGTGCCCAAGAAAGACGACAAATTTAGAATGTGTGTGGATTATTGAGATTCGAACAGAGCTAGTCCGAAGGATGACTTTCCGCTTCCCCATATTGACATATTGGTGGACAACACGGCTCATGCAAAAGTGTTTTCATTTATGGTTGGTTTCTCCGGGTACAATCAAATTAAGATGGCACTGGAAGACATGGATAAAACAACTTTTATCACCCCGTGGGGGACTTTCTACTATAAAGTGATGCCTTTCGGATTGAAAAATGTCGGGGCAACGTACCAGCGTGCAATGGAAACTCTTTTTCATGACATGATTCATAAGGAGATTGAAGTGTATGTCGATGAAATGATTGCAAAATCTCAAGATGGAGAAGAGCATTTGGTACATCTACAAAATTTATTTGACAGGTTGAGGAAATTCAGGTTGAGGCTGAATCCAAACAAGTGTACTTTCAACGTATGATCTGGAAAGTTGTTAGGCTTCATTGTAAGCAAAAGAGGCATCGAGATTGATCCTGCTAAAGTAAATGTAATTCAAGAAATGCCTGAACTAAGAACTGAAAAAGAGGTCTGTGGCTTTCTAGGGAGGTTAAACTACATTTCTAGATTCATCTCTCACATGACTGCCACGTGCAAACCTATTTTCAAATTGTTGAGAAAAGATTAAGTGGTCAGGTGGAATGATGATTGCCAGGTCATATTCGATAAGATAAAGGAGTCTCTGCAAGAACCTCTGATTCTCATGCCTCCCGTGGATGGCAGGCCGGTGATCATGTATTTAATAATGCTTAAAGGCTCAATGGGGTGTGTATTGGGACAACATGACGAGTCTGGTCGAAAAGAGCATGCAATATACTATCTAAGCAAACCGTTTACCGACTGTGAGATAAAATACTCACTGCCCAAGAAAACTTGTTGTGCTTTAGCGTGGGATGCTCGCCGACTAAGACAATATATGTTGACTCATACTACCTTGTTGAACAGATAAACTAAACAGATAAATTGGAGAGCATATTGAAATGATCCCATAGCTTATGGAACCAAACCAAAATAGCTTTCCGACCAGAATATGTTGTATTGAGCATGTGAATCGAAGAATATCGATATCAGACTCAAAGTGATCTGAGACAACCGAAACACGCCATTTCTTTCACCACTTAGGATACTTTGAACCTGGTATCCCCATGATCAATGATATGAATGTGACTATATGTATGTTTAGGAATTCGAACTATAAGCCAGAAATATGGAAAAATAAGAGGGTAAATTTTGGGGTACAATAGCTTCCCCTATTCAATTATCCTCAAGCATGGAAGCAAGGTTGGCGTCTACCTTCTGAGCGACAAGGTGCGAAGTGATTGAATACCAAGATGGACTCAAAAATTTACGCTCTGAATCCCAAAAGTTGTATCAAAAGATGAGTGTGTACTTTTTAAATTCCAATGAGCCTCACTAGGGAAAAGGATATGTTGGGCCAAGGTATAACTGGGCCACAACAAGAGAGAGCACAAAATAAATGTTGAATTATGCGAAGACAGGTACAGGTGTAATCCTGACCTAAAGAGAATTAGCCTCTACCCAATTCAATCAACAATTCCAGGGGAGAACTGACATGCAAGCGGAGCAAAGACTAGATACGTTAACTAGATTAACCACATTACACCAGAGAATAACTGGATGAGCGTGATGCCAAGACTAGGAAATGTCGATTAGGCTTTACGAAGAAGAGAAACAAGTGTGTTCTTGTTCTCCAAAGTTAAACCACAATGCCAGGGGAGAACTGACATGCTAGGGAGGAGCAAAGACTAGGCACACTGACTAGACTAACCACATTACTCTAGGGGATAACCGAACGGGTTTGTGATGCAAAGGCTAGAAAATGCCGATTAGGCTTTACTGACTCAGAACGCTTTACTCTAAGGAAAGAAACAAGTTTATTCTTGTTCCCGAAAAAGGCGCAGGGGGAGAACTTGTCCTAATAATGTTGGACCAGGGGATGGACATGCAGTTTCAACAAAGATGAAGACTGGAAATGCTGACCAGACTCCACACATAACGCAAAGTATCCTGCATCATGCATATAGGAGAGAGCGTAAGACTCAGACCTAATCAAGAATTGGCAGCGAATCAACTCTTGTGGAAAGGGGGGAAACAAGTGTAGGGCTTGCCTTCAAAGTGAGATAGTGAGAACGTGTTGCACCAGGGTGAGAGATGGAAGATTCAACATCAAAGAGGACGATGGACATATTGCTCCAGGAAAAACTAGGACACAACGGATTCCAAAGAGATGCCACACATCAAAGAAATTATCCTTGTTGGGATTTCAGAGAGATACGGGAATGTTACTGGGGACAAAAATTTATTATTCCTGGCTTATAATTTTGTGCAATCTATGAATTTTCTAAGAAGTAATGCAAATGTGATGATGCATGTTTGCAAAAAATATAAAAAAGCGAGTAACCGGTGACCGCAGGTCACTGAACCATCAGGTTCAAAACGGGAAGCTCTACCGGGGAAGATAACATTGGCATGCTGTTAGAGATACAACCAAACTGCTGATTAAATAATCACTTGGGGAAATCAAATACGATCAGTTGAACATACTGAGGAATTGATTTCATGGGGAAATTGTCTACTGGACAACGACCTGTTGGGGAATGGCAGGGGCGCTTGCAAAACAGCTTCCACCGCTACACCAATAGAGTAGAGTAGATAAGTTTGGATCCCGTAAATATACACCAATAGAGTAGAGTAGATAAGTTTGGATCCCATAAATTACTACGAACGTGTGGAGTGCTAACATCTTCGCCTCGCGTAAGCGACTTCCTTCCTCAATCTCTCAATCGCAAGACCGTGATTTCTTACTCGATGTTCACCTTTCCCTCTGCGGGATGAAATTTTTTTGATGGAGACTTCATTAATACTCGATGATTTTTCCATTTGTTTCATCTTCCATAACCACACTTCTCAACTTTTCTTACAAACCCATCTCACTTAATGGCTTTTTTCTTGATGCATATATTGTTCGGGAAAAAATTACTGAATAAACCTTTTCACTTGCATTTTGATAGTTATTTTTTGAGGTTTTTAGAATGAACTCATCTCCAATAAACTCATTTACCACTCATACAAACTTGATTTGATGGATTTGTTTTGTTCTGTTGCAGTTAGATGGAGATTTGTAGAGAACCAGAAGAAGATGAGCATAGTTCTATCAACAAGCGTCGTAAATTATTTCAGTTCTCTCTAAATAAATATTGTTTCGATTTTGATTTTTAAACTAAAAATTTAGTGTTTCTGTTGTACGATTAATTTGTAGATTCAACACAATTTAGTCTTAAATAAACTTGGTTTGAATTATTAGATCTGAAGCTAAAACATCTAAAATGAAATATATCTTGTGGGTTAGTAACATAAAAAATCAAAGATAAATTCTTTATCGGTTAATTTTCATGAATATATTGTTCAGTTTATCTCCAGGTTGGTTTTTTTTCTCCATATTTTTAAAATAACCACTTTTGCAGGTTGCTTTTTCCCATCTTTTTAAGTTAAATGAAGCTTATTTCGAGAAGAAAAAAAATGTTTATAGTACTTACCTATATGACAAGAACAACAAATTCTTATTTGTTATTTGGATTTTGAATTTGATATCAAAATTTTCTTCTTATTATTATTGATACTGTAGGACTTTTAGCTCGGGGAGACTCTTAGAAGTTTACCTCATTGTCATTACATGTTTCACCTACCTTGCATAGATATGTGGCTCCTAAGACATGTTCTTGTCCATTATTCAGAAGGGATGTAATCTTGTATATGAAAGTTGAAAAGATGGCTCCTAAGACATGTTCTTGTCCATTATTCAGAAGGGATGTAATCTTGTATATGAAAGTTGAAAAGAGTTTTTCTAAGGTAATTTAATTCTAGGTCTTACTTACCCTTGATTATAGCTATTGAAAGGCAATGCATTAACTGTTGTATATATTAAGATCATATGAATAAATGGCTATTTTTTGGCTTGACCTTATTCTTTGTTTTGATCATCTATTTTATTTTTGGTTTTCTAAACAAAGAACATGAGACAATATATTATGGGGGATTGTTGTATATTGAAATATGTAATTGTTGGGAAAGTTATATGTATTGTCAGGTATACTTGATTATTGTGATAGCTTTGTTTAATGTTATATTTTTTTACACATTTTTAATAATTTATGGGGATTTTTAATGTTAGGATGTTAGATTAAACTCTAACAAAACTACAAGGAATGCAATGAAACTCTAAACTAGAAGACAAAGACAAAATAAAATAAGAAATAAAATACTTTTCATTTATTAGATAATTCTTCAATGTCTCAAAACAATACATATATAATAGCACTAATGGATCATTAACTAAAATGTCCAAATACAAATAAAGCCCAATAACCATACTAATAATATAAGTTCTATTATTACCCACTTATCAATAACAATACTATTAACTAATAATACCCTTCTATCATTGTCGCCCAGTTCACATTGAACCTTGTCCTCAAAGTTCTTAAATTACTCCCAGATCCCATTGAACCTTGTCCTCAAGGTTCTAAAATTACTCCCCGATCCCATTGTTTGAATATAGAGAAGAAGACCTCAGTAGAATAATTATTGATGATCTGAACAAGGTTCACAGATGAAGTAACATAGGCATGTGAGTGGAACTTCAATATATCAAGAATTTTTACAGTCATATGCAGTTCTGTTTGGCCTTTCCTATCTTTAATGCAAACAATAAGTTTATTCAAAGTGAGAGTTCCAGTTTTATCACTGCAAAGAACATCCATTCCCTTTTCTTTCATTTCCTTATACACTCTCAAGGCATCTTCTTTATACCTTCCTCTACAATAGGCATGTAAGACAGCTCCATAAGTTGACTGATGCAGTTGAATCACATTGTTTATCATTTTCTCATGCATAGCCTTTGCTTTCCATGCCATATTGGCTCTTCCCATGGCATGCAACATATTGTTGTACGTTCCCATGTTAGGCCTAACACCAAGAAGCTTCATATCATTGTAAACACTCAAGCATCCATCATAATTTCCCAACTTCCCATGCATCTTAATCAGCGCCATGAATGCCACTTTATCAACATCTCATTTCTCCTTCTTTGCACGATCATGTAATCTCAAAGCCACGCCAACACTACCAATACGTGCATAAAATGAAATCATACCCGTCGACAAATTTTCATCCGGCTCACATTCGAACAAAGGAATCATCTCAAAACTCTTCATTATGTAGAAAACAATTGGTAGAACTTTATTCAAAAGCTCCATTTCTTTATTTCTTGAATTAGTATGCAAAGTTACTTTATACTCGCTGTGACCACTACTAGCTTCATGAACATACTGTATAAGAAATCTCAGACCTGTAATATCAGAATCATAGCTAACTGTAACTTTATGTTCTACTAAATCCACTTCAACATGATTCACACCGGAAGCTAAATCAAGAGAAGAAACTATAACATTTAAATCTTCCGGTGAATCTACCCCTTCAAGTTTTAGATGGACTTTATTCGTATCAAAGAGTACTTTTGCTTCACCTAAGGCCAGACCAACTGTTGCTTTTTTCACTGTTGCCATTGCTCGGTCTAGACCAGTAATCACTTGTTCCTCATCAGTTACAAATTTCAAGGGCCGTGTTTCACCAATTCCTCTTTTCTCAAATATAATCCCATCTTCTAACATAGTTGTGTAACTGACAGTAACATTTGCACCTTCGTTGGCTGTGAAAGCACCATGGCTATGCTTCAATGAAAGACTGAAATGTCTAGAAGTTGCTCTACACAAAACCAAATTGTCCACAACATCAATAGGGGCAATAGCTTGGTGAGAAATATCTGTAGAAGCTTCTTCAGATGACTCAATGGACAAGCTAGCAGTAGCTAGTTCAACAGTCTCCTTAAAAGAATCTTTAGATACATCACCAGATAAGCCAACAACATCTTCTTGGTCAGCAACTTCCATAGAAGCATCATTAGACACCACATCGGTTGAAACGGCAATAGCTTGGTGAACAACTTCTAGAGGAGTATTGATACTAGCATCAAACAAGTCTAAATACTCACTTAGGATGCGAAGGCATTCATTTGGATCATCATCTCCCATCGTACTATTTGGGTAGCCCATAATCATCCTATGTCAAGAATCCATATTTTTGTTGGGCATATTATCAAACACTCTCCGTGCATCAGTCATACTATTACAATTCCCATACATCTCAATCACCTTGTTATGAAACTTGAAATCACTCCTAAAAGTATATTGCAAAAAGTAATCATGTACTTTCTTAGCATCTTCAACAGACTTCAACTTACCGCACAAATCAAACAGAAGCTCAAAGCAATTGGCATCAGCTTTAACACCTTTTTTCCATCAACTCAAGTGCCTCTTTAACCTTCACCTCACTGCAAAAACGTGTCAAGTCAATACTTGAAGGAGGCAGAGCTTGTTCTTGAACAGAACCTCGTTCATTCAACTGATTATGGTGCCCATTTTGGGGGTTCCACTCATTTTGATCGTCGTCGAAAGGTAAGTCGGACTCAGAACCAGAGTCGCTGCCGTTGAGTTCAAGGTGTTGTGGCGATGCTTCTTCGGATTCAGGGGAGGAATCGACTTTGACGAGAAGAAATTGTACCGTCAAAGCTATATCTGTGATTTTTCTGCAAGGCGTGGATACCGTAAAAGGTGAGCAGATTTGTTTTTGTTGTGAATCATAAAGTTTGAGAGAAGTTTGGGAATTTTTTTTGGCTTTTTTGAAACAAGGATGAAAAAGGGTGTGAAGTAGATCATTGGATTTAATGGGTGTATGAGAGTTTTTTTGTTTTTTTTAATCTGTTTTTAAAACATTTATGAGGTACTTGCAGATACTGTTCAAAATCTCCTCTATTTTTAGAATAGGTTTGATATTTATGATCGATTGTGGAGGAGGTGTTTCTTGATTGGAGTTGTGGATGAATATGGGTTAGACCATCTCCAACGCCAAGCAAATAGCGTTTCGTCCGCCAGCTGTCCAATTTTTTTAATAAACACAGTTCGCCACGCATGCTGCAAGTAAATTGTAATGCAACGGTACAATACATTAAAATAATATTAAAAATATAGTTGTTGTTTAACGGCTCTTTTACTTTTACTTTTTTGTTTTTTTTTATAAATATTTTGTTTGGTTATAAATAGAACCCAATATTTTTCAAATTGTATCTCATAAATTTATTTCTCTCACACAATTTTATCATCTTATTAGCCTTCAATTGATCATATATTTTACCAAATTTTTTATTTTATTTGTTCAAATTATTATTGTTAAGGTCAAATGGACCCTAACCAATATAATTTTCAACAATCTATGTTCCATCTCATACAAAATCAAAAAATTTAATCCTCAAAATTCTCAATTTCCCCCACCAACAAATTCTACCGTATTTTTTCGTCACCAAACAACCCAAATATGTATTTTAGACCACAAATAAATACTCATGGGATGAATTTTTCTCATCATGAACCCGAAACACCAAATGGGTTTATGTCCGAACGCATAAGTTCCACAATTTTCAACTCAAGTTGGTATTGAAAATAATACAATTGATAAAGAACAAAGGCGTCCAGTTAAAAGAAAACCTCGAGAGGTATTCACAAGGGAAGAAGATACACTTCTTATGCAATCATGGCTCAATGTTTCAAAGGATCCAATTGTGGGAGTTGATCAAAAAGTCGATAGCTTTTGGTTAAGAATCACCGATAATTATAATCAATATCGTGGGCAGTCACGAGAAAAGCTACAAGGCCAATTAAAATCTCGATGGCATCGAATAAATAGCCTTGTTCAAAAATTTGTTGGGTGTTACAAACAAGTGTCATGGAAAAAAAGTGGGGCATCAGAGAAAGATATCTTAGTCAATGCACATGCTTTTTTTGAACAAGATGAAGGTGCACCATTCAATCTTGAGTATGCATGGAGGCTTTTAAAAGATGAACCTAAATGGATGGGAGCATCCACTGAAAATTCTTCAAAGAGATCAAAGAATTCTACTAGTGGTGCATACACGGCATCACCAAACTCAGAGACACCTTCAAGTTATGAGTTTAACTCATCATCTCCAATGGAGCGTCCTATGGGACAAAAGGCGGCAAAACGAAAAGGTAAGGCAAAGGAAAATACAAATGCAACTGAACCTCCTTCTAGTGTTAATTCTGATACAATGACTAAAAGAATGAATTTAATGGAAAATCTAGCACGACTTAAGGAGGAAGAAAACAAATTAGTCAAGGAAAAGATGGAGTCTGAAGCACGACTTAAGGAGGAAGAAAACAAATTAATAAAGGAAAAGATGGAGTTTGAAGCAATGCAATTCATAATGTCAGACACTTCTAAGATGAATGATAGTCAGCGTGAATTTCATGAAAAACGGTGTAATAACCTAAAAGAAAAATATGGATGGTAATAATATACAATGTTCTAGTATTTATTATATTTAAATATTATGTAGTACTTGTTATGTATCAACTATTGTAATAAGATGCAACATTTTAGTATTTATTTTATTTCAAATATTATTCAAACTAGCCGTTATTCAAATTAAATATTATTCAAACTAGCCGTTATTCAAACTAGCCGTTATTCAAATTAAATATTATTCAAACTAGCCGTTATTCAAATTAAATATTATTCAAACTAGCCTTATATATACCTTCATTCTTTAATCACTTTTCTATCACCCTCTCTCATTCTTCAATCATTTTCCTACCATCCTTCTCTCATTCTTTTATCATTTTTATATCACCATTCCCTCACTTCAATGGATTCAAACACTTCAAACAACCTCAACAAACTTTTTGGGAGGTGATTGAAGAAGAACTAATGGACAACACGATGAAGAACTATTGTTGTCAATGCTCGAGAAGGAACGCAATCGGAAGTTCATCAAGGAAAAAAAGAAGATCAGTGATAAATCGGAATCGCGAAGAAGGGCATATACGATTAGTCAACGACTACTTCTCAGAAAATCCAGTATACACAGATTCCCAATTTCGTAGAAGGTTTAGAATGCATAGGCATTTATTTCTTCGAATTGTAGAAACCCTTGGAAATCATGATGAATATTTTCAAATGAGGGTCGATGCAACTGGTAAAATGGGTCTTTCACCATTGTAGAAGTGCACTTCTGCTATTCGAATGTTAGCATATGGATCTTCTGCTGACATTGTAGACGAATATGTTCGAATTGGTGAAAGCACTGCAATTGAGTGCTTAGAGAGATTCGTAGGCGTGAATGAGGTATTTGGGGCGGTATTTGCAAAGGCCTAATAACAATGATGTTGAACATCTTTTACAAATGGGGAAGTCGCGTGGATTCCCAGGCATGCTAGGTTCCATTGATTGTATGCATTGGGAATGGAAGAATTGTCCTGTTGCATGGAAAGGACAATTTTGTCGAGGTGATCATGGTAAACCCACGATCATGCTTGAAGCAGTGGCATCGCAAGACCTGTGGATTTGGCATGCATTTGTTGGTGTTGCAGGTTCAAACAATGACATTAATGTGTTAAACCAATCCAATGTGTTTAATGATATTTTGGAAGGACGTGCTGCTAGTGTGCAATATACAATCAATGGAACTCCATATAATATGGGGTATTATTTAGCGGATGGTATATATCCTGAGTGAGCTACATTTGTCAAAACCATTTCGATGCCACAAGGAGAAAAGAGAAAACTATTTGCACAACACCAAGAATCGACTAGAAAGGATGTGGAACGGCATTTGAGTGCTTCAATCTCGTTTTGCAATAATACGTGGTCCAGTAGTGCTTGGCACATGGAAACCCTCAAGCATACCATATATGCTTGCATCATATTGCACAACATGATTGTCGAAGACGAACGACATACATGGAGGTGATTTTGATTACTCTTACGATAATGCAGGTAACAACAACTCAACGACTGAAACATTTAACGGTCCTCATCCGAATCTTGCAACAAGACTACAAAGAAGAGCAACTCTTCGTGAAAAACAAGTTCATCGCAAACTTCAAGGAGATCTAGTCGAGTATATTTGGGAACGTTTTGGACATGAGGACGATGGAAATTAAATTTGAGTAATTTTGTTATGTAACTTATTTTTATTGTTTTTAATTATATTTTTATTATTTTTATTATTTTTAATTATATGTCATGTATTTGAGATTAATTTTAATTATTATTTTAATATTTTATGTTTAATTTTATTTATTTTATATTAATTTAATTTAAATAATTTAGGTTATTATTTTAAATCAAATAAAATTTAGTATGAATAAAATATTAATATACAAAGTAAAATTGTAGGACCCAATATGAGTTCTTTAGAATTACACCATTGGAGTGAAAATTGAAGTGAGTTGCTTCAAGATGATGTGGATCAATGGGTCCCACAAAGAACCAAATAATAGGTTTCACCATTGGAGATGCTCTTAGGATCAGGTGTATGTGGTAAATATCCATGATTTAGATATCAATTTGGTGATGATGATCCATCATGATTGTAATAAGGTGTACAAATTTCCTATGGGAATGATGGAAATGAGGGTGTGGTTGGAGAAGTAAAAGAGGGGTTTGTGGGATAGGTTCGAGGAATGCTCCATGGATGATATGAAGGTGTATGATAAGAATAATACATAAGAAGATTTGAGTACATTGATGAAATCACTAATGTTAGGATGCTAGATTAAACTCTAACATAACTATTCAATGAAACTTTAAACTAGAAGACAAAGACAAAGTAAAATAAGAAATAAAATAATTTTTTCATTCATTTGATAATTCTTCAATGTCTCAAAGCAATACATATATAATAGCACTAATGAGTCATTAACTAAAATGCCCAAATACCTAAAATCCAATAACCATGCTAATAATATAAGTTCTATTATTACCCCCTTATCAATAACAATACTATTAACAAATAATACCCTTTTATCATTTAACCTTCTAAAATAAAACTATACTGACTTAGATAAGGGATTAAAGAACTAAAGTATACCATTTATTAGATAAGGGATTAACATATAGTATTAAGGGTACTTAAAGTCTAATTACACAAGATTTTGTTAGAAAATTAATTCAAACCATATGGAATCGAGGCTAGAATCGTGTACGAAACATTTTCCTTAAAATATTTCAAGCACTCCCGTTTGCTTTGGAGTTTTGATGCAGGAATGCCCAGGATAATTCAGTCTTCTCGAGTCTGCGCAAGACCGACGAAAACTCGAATGTAGCGAAGAGTGTCTGGAATTTTAGTGAAGAAGATGTATGTTTTGTTATTGAATTTCTAAATCCGGAATGAATTATTTATAGGCTAAATTTGTATTATTTCACAAGGTAGCGACCCTTGGTGAAACACAACACTTCATGAAGTGTTGCCACTTTCAAATTCAAAGAACAACTTCACTTGCATAATTTTTATGTCATTTTAGAACACACCATAATTATTAATTATTGTTAATAATTTATAACAATCCCCCACTTGTTCTAATAATGACAAGATCAATTCCAGAAATAAACAGAAACAAAAGAATGTTAATACAGTTAGGTATCTTTCGATTTGAACTTAACCTTAGTATAGACAACGCAAAGACTAATCGGAATGTTAGGTAGATATGCTTTGAACCTTTATCCCATGAGACTAGACCAGTGTTACTATACACACACTCTTTAAGGGTTCTTCGCCTACATGTCTCACCTAGCACTCTTTATGGCCATGTGTTTTTCCTATATTCATGAATTTTCCATGAGAGAAACTCCAACTCTCACTTTGATACGACACCATCTCGAAATTCATATAGGTGAAGTTCAATTTGTATCTATTTCTTGAGATAGATATCCTCCTCGATATAGAACTTCATTAAGAGTTTTGAAAAACTCAACCCTCAATTATGTAATAGTCAACATTATCACAAAATGTTGCATCAACTTCCAAATCAACGACTTGTTGTTACCCATTGAATCTTAGGTTAAGATGTATTAACTTTATATTGGGTTGATATGATTGTCGGAACATTTATTCAAGGAGTTTAAACCTCACACCTCTCGAGGTTTTATTTACTAAATCTCTAGCTAGTAGTTTAGTAAATGAATCATTCAAATTATTAATCGATCGTATATATGTGAATGAAATGATTACATCTTTAATCAATTTTATCATGAAAGAATGTATAAGTCCTTTGTGCCTAGACTTTCCATTATACTCTTTGTTGAATGCTCTGGCTAAATTGGTTTGACTATCGCAATGTATCAACACTTTTGAAACATTGTCCTTTTCCAATGGAACTTCCAATAGAAGAGCCCTCAACCATTCAAATTTTTGACCAACAGAAACGAGATCCACACACTTTGATTCCATGGTCGAAATATTAATACATGTTTATTTCTTGTTCTTCCAAGAAATTACACTTCCATCTAGTGTAATTATCCATTCAATTGTAAATTTATGATCTCTAACATTGGATATCCGACTCACATTAGTATATCCTTCTAATATGATACCTACTATAATGGAGTGATGGCCTTACAATGCTCAACATTTAGATTGCTAGTAAATCTACTCATTTACTAACTGCAAATGCTATGTCGGGATTTAGTACATTGCATCAATTACTTTAGAAAACCAATTGTACTTGCATACTTTATTTGAGTTACGACTCTTCCATCATTCTTTGAATTTCGACACTAGGATAAAATAAAGTGATCACTTCCTTAAAGCGTAAGTCTTTGAACTTAACAAACATTTTCTCAATATAATGTTTTGACTAAGTTCATAACCCCCACTACTTTTCTTTACTTTGATCTCTAAAATTATGTCAACTTGTCCAAGATCTTTCATCTTGAATGCGGAAGTTAGAAACCTCTTTGTTTCTAAAATTTCATTCATCTTGTTGCAAATGATTAATCATATATAATCAATACCGAGACAAAGGAATGTCACAATATTCTCATGCAATTTTGAGTACAAATACTTGTCATAAGAATTAGATGAAGAAGATATTTAGATAATCATGCATGATGATGCAAGAAGGTTTTTAGATGAAGTGAGAGATGGAATTATGGGAAATTTAAAATAATATAATATAAATTGCAATGAGTACCTAATTTACGTTCACTTCTCTCAAATTTTCACTTGAATTTCTATGCTAAACCTTCTTGATCAACTTCATCATTGATGTGTATGATACTTTTGATCATTTTCTTCTTTGATAATCTTTGTCTTCATCAAAACTAGATATAAGATTTATTCTTAACAATATCCCCCTTTTTGATGATGACAAACACTTTGAATTCTTGTTTTGATAAGATTGAAAGATCTCCCTCCAAGTTGTGTGTCTCCCCTTAATTGGTGAATTTTGCAATGACAAATTCAAACTTTTGATGTCATTGTTTTAGTGCATATATATTTTAGTCTATGCAAAGATTTGACAAGCTTCCACCCCTTATGTTCATTTACCAAAAATCACATAACCTTCTGATTTTCCATGCAAACCTCCTCATCGAGATCTCCATTTAGGAATATCGATTTGACATCCTTTTGATACTATAAGGTCATGCAAGGAAGTCAAAGCAAACAAGATTCTAACTTCGTTGTGCTTCCTTCTAGTACATATATATGTGTCAAAATAATAAACACATTTCTTTTGTCTAAGACCCTTAGTTACTGATCTACCATTGTAGATGTTTAGTGTACCATCACTATCATACATCCTTCTAAACACCCACTTGCATCCAATGAGTCTTAATCTTTTAGATAGATCGACAAGTTCCCAAATATGGTTTGATATTGTTGAATCCATTTTATATGGATATCATCATTCCAAAAAACATAGTTCTTTGAAACTACTACTTCCATATAAGTCTTAGAATCGTCTTCCACTTGAAGAATAAAATCTTACAAACAAAATTCTCATTATTTCCTTCTATACAAAAAAAAAAACTCGAGAATCGATTTGTTCGGTCCTAGATCCTTAGTCTTTCATACTCTCTTGCTTATCCTAAGTCCTTTATTTTCAACAATCAGTGACAAACTTTCAATTTATATTTCAACAAATCCGTGAAGAACCTTTCTCACGAAGTTCTTTGAATTCCTTATCCTTCTTGATAAGGTTCTCAAAATTCCACATCTTATAATTCAATAGTTTCATTAGACTTCAAATCCAAAAATCTATATAAGTAATTATCTATTTTTAAATGATCTTTATATATCTTATAATAAATTTCTCATTGAACACAAACATATTACATAAAAAGCAAATTACAACTCAATTGCATAATTTAAAAATATGAACTTATTGATGCGAAATTTCATATGTCTTTCAATATACACAATTGAAAATAAATGAAATTATAGCCACTTTAAAATATATATTTAAGTTTTAAAATATATACATAATTAATGCAATGTTTCAATTATACATATTTATGTGCATGCTTCCTGGATCTAAAGACTCAATTGGGTATAGGAGTAATCTCTATATGTAATAAATTGCTTTATATGAAATATATATCAAGATGGAGCAATGCATTCTTTCTAAGGCAGTGCTTTGGTTCAAATAAAACTTTAAAAGTTATGCACAATTATCTAATAAAAAATATACTTACATATAGAGGCCGTGAAATATGTATATTAATGCATACATATGAAATTTCAATATAAACAGAAAATCATGCATTTCAAAGTCGTTACGTTAATTGATAACAATATAGCATATATATTTTGAAAAACAAGTATACATATTTGAAATTTGAAATATAATGTACACTTGCACCGGATTCATCATATTGATTCTTCTTATATTCACAATGATTCCACCACACAACAGTTTATTCTTTCAATGTTTGAAAATAAAAGCCTCAATTTTCATGACTTGAAATAGTATAAGATTGTTAGAAAATTAATTCAAATCATATCAAATCAAGGCTAGAATCGTGTACGAAACACTTTCTTTATAATATTTCAAACATTCCCGTTTGTCTTGGAGTTTTGATGCAAGAATACACAGGATAATTGTAGCGAAGAGTGTCTGGAGTTTTATTGAAAAAGATATATGTTTTGTTATTGAATTTTTGAATCCGGAATGAATTATTTGTAGGCTACATTTGTATTATTTCACAAGGTAGCAACCCTTGATAAAACAATTCTTTTTACCAAAAGTTACAATGTTTGGTCTATAGCAACATTTCCAGGAGTTGTATGTTTTTATTCTGAAGTGTTGCCACTTTCAAATTTAAAGAACAACTTCACTTACATAATTTTTATATCATTTTAGAACACACCATAATTATTAATTATTGTTAATAATTTTTAACGGATTTAAGAATTAAATACACAAGATTTACTTGTTGTTTATAGATTAGAGCTTAAATCACCGTGGATCGACAAAAGAGAAGCAAGGGATCCATCATATCATTATGAAGTCAATTTGCGAAGGTGTGAAAATTGTCTCCCAACCTACTCAAAATCCAACACAAAGTAAAAAGAATTACCCTTCTCCTCCACTTCTTTTGTTGTTATTGTGACTCCCATTAAAAATAATATTATTTCAGGCTTTTTAAATAGATTAGATAACAACAAGTCAAGCAATAAGATAACTTCCTCTATACTTAGCCCTATCTCCTAACAAAAGAAATGACATAAAAAGCACCTTGAGATCCCGGTGGGTCACTACTTGGCATCTTAACCAGCCAAAAATTATATATCACACTAACCAAACTATCTCACAAGTAACCAAAAAAAAAATGAAGAGCAGTCTTATATGAATACCCTCAAAAGGGACAAGCGAGACTACTAGAGTCCTATGACACCCCTCTCCTAAATAGGTCGACACTAGAAGTGAATCTACCATGGAGTAATTACTATCAAGAAAAAAAAGTAAAAAGAGATGACTCTAGAACAAAAGACGTGGCAAAGAGGAGATCAAACTACTCCTTTAGACTAGATATGTGTAGATCACTATTAAAGTGCCATCTCTAACTAGAATACTTCCTAATCTACTTATCCCCGTCCGTGGTCTAGATAACACCCTAAGCAAAGCACGTAAACTCTTTAAGAAAGTTCCAGGTCAGGATCTCATTGTTAACCTCCCTTATCTCACCCACTAACCCTAAATAAAGATCCACTCAAAAGGATGTCTGAAGTTCCAATCCCACTTTCCTACCAATACCATTGGAGAACCAATTGGAGCTACAATCCTCTTTAGCCAGAAGAAGAAAAAAAACGAAGAGAAGAGTTATTTTCAACGTGACACACAACAGTGATCCATTCTAGTGTATCAAAAATATCCAACCTCAAATATTTCCAGTTTGTAATTAAGGGTATGCAAATTTCACCTGATAAAGACTATTAAACTATGTATAATCTTCACATATATACTTGTTTTCTAATTATGTATCTCTTCAGACTATAGATGCTAAAAAACAACAAAAAAAAATAAAATGAATTTCAGATACTATGATATTAAATTTAAGTATATCTAACACATAAAATAAATATCAATGGTGAAAATATCATGTGCTATTTTCTTATATACTCAACCATAAAAATAAAAATAAAAATAAAAAACTTTATAAGAAAAAGTAATTTATAGTAAACATTTTAATTCCAAATTATTAAACTGGAATTAATCCATATTAAGGTGTGAATTGTATGATACACTAGAATGGATCACAGTTGCACATCACATGAACCAAATATAAGACGCAATGAAAAATGGTGTGAAGGGAATTTGTGTTGTTGGCATGAGAATGTGTTGATACTGGTGCTTATTTATAAGAATGTTGGATTTAAAATAATTGATAACTCTGAACCATGGTGAGTTATTTTAAATTATACTCGTTAACCATGCAAATTTATTCTCAACCGTTGGATTGCAGATGATCGAGAATGAAATATTTGAATGAATATTATAATCACCACGAGAGACTTACGGGATTCCCATGCTCAAAATAGGTTCAATATTTTATTTCAAATTGGTTTTTATTTATGTATTAGACATTGTGTGCCCTAATATTACTTTATTTGATCGTTTGATAGTAGACGTGTAATGAGAATGAATAGAATGTGTATTCGGTTAATTTTAAATATTTTTTATTTTAAGTATTAATGTATTTTTTTAAAATTATTTATGGTTTTTTTAACCAACCCCATAAGGGTGGAGCGCATCCCATAAAAATTTCAAAATGTCTTTTACAAAATCAGAAATTCATTTGCGATTCATACCTCTTACTGTAATTTTTAAGTGAAACCGAAATATATTTTCCGTTCCATACTAAATAATATAATATTAAGAATTTATTTCAAATTTGTTCTCACATACACGCTTTATTCTATCGATAAAATAAAATTATTTGATTTAATAAAATAAAATCAAACATTAGGATTTAATTTAGTCAGACAAAAAATTTACGTTATATTTGGTCTAAAAATCAGGCATCAATAATTACAGTTTTAAAAATATTGGAAAATTATGTAACACTGTAATTATTGATCATGATTTTGGCTGATTTTTAGACCAAAACATACCGTAAATTTTTTATCCCTCTAAATTAAATCTTAATGTTTGATTTTATTTTGTTAAATCAAATTATTTTATTTTAGCAATAGAATCAATAAAATAAAGCGTGTGTATGATATTGAATTGGGAATAATTTCCCAATATTTGATGAACAACTACATTCTTAAAAATTACACATAGGTTGAAACCTGAAAAATACTTCTGATTCACACTCAACCCTTTTCAACGTGATTTTTATGATATGGGATGCTAACTGGAAATATATTTTCGGTTTTTAGGGGTAATTTGAGAATTTCGTCGAGGTGGACAAGAACATCATGAGGTGGGTTAAGAAATTCACAATTATTTGGATGAATTTGAAAAAAGGGTTAATATCTATTTTGTCCTCTTTCATATAGGGTGCATTTGAAAAAAATCCATGCAAAAAAAAAAAAAAGTTGCATGGATTCCCTCAACATTTTGAAAAAGTTTGTTTTTAAACCTTGGTCAGGCCACATCACTAAAAATGATGATGTGGCAGCGTTTTTTATTTAGTTTAATTTAAAGGATATGCCACATGTGTAAAATGGCTCATGAAAAGACCAAATTGGCCTCTTGAAAAACAATCTGAAAGTTAACCTAGTTTGCCATTTCGTCTTCTTCTTCCGTTTTGGTCTGTGCGAACCACCACCAGCTCCTTTAGTGCTCTTTGTGTTCTTTCTCCTAATCCATTTCTTCCTCTGGACTCCCCCTGCAACATTGTTTCCTTGTTGTTGGCCATGTTCTGAAGACAGAGCCACCACTCCAAGCGATTCTACTACCGATTCAACATCCACAGATTTGGATTTTGCAACTTCGTCTAGTTCTGCTGTCTTGTTTTGTGGCTTATTGATACCGGAATTTTGCATAGCTTTGATTTCAGCGCTTTTCTCCTTCCCTTTAGCATCACAACGACTCTCACTAGATAAGACATTAAAGAGCTTTCGACTGCATATATTGGAACTTGAGTATTTCTTCTCCACTTCATCCATAAATTTGGGTAACGTTGACGCACGCAGCCATTGTCCAAATGCCAAATCTTGTTCTTCAAGTTCTTCAAATCCTTCTTCGTTCAGGTACTCCACCGCTTCACAATCTTTTATTTGATGCCCCGTTCTACCACACACAAAATTGAAAATGGTTAGTCTCTCATATTTGAATTGCACCCGGATCTTCTTTTCTTTAAAAGTTACCACCATCCCTCTTTTAAGAGGTTCCTTCAGATCTATTAAGATCTTCTATTCCTATGAGCTTCCTTGGAATCCTGTTATTCAAAGGAGCCGATGATGTTGCCTAGTTTTCTCGCCATTCTTTCAGATCTGAGCATGAGTGGGAGGTCGTACACTTTCATCCAAAAGAAACTAAAATGCATACTTAACTCAGAGGGTTGTTCCTAATGGCAAACGGAAGAAGAAGACGAAATGGCAAACTAGGTTAACATTCAGATTGTTTTTCAAGAGGGCAATTTGGTTTTTCCATGAGCCATTTTCCACATGTGGCATATCCTTTAAATTAAACTAAATAAAAAATGCTGCCACATAATCATTTTTAGTGAAGTGGCCTGACCAAGGTTTAAAAACAGACTTTTTTAAAATGTTGAGGGAATTCATGCAACTTTTTTTTTGCAGGGTTTTTTTTTCCAAATGCGCCCTATATGACAGGGGGCAAAATAGGTATTAACCCTTGAAAAAATGGTCCATGACATTGTTTATAATTCATTTTTAACTTATTTTATAAATTTATAAATTAAAATAATCTATAATTTAATGAAAGTTTAGTCTAGGTTCAACTAATATCTCTTAACATTAATTTCATTTTTGAAAATACTGTGTTAATAGAGAAGCTTTTAACTACTCAAAATGACAGGAGAAGAAGAACTGTAGTTTAAAAAGTGCTTAAAAACAAAGTAAAATAAAAAAGAAAAGTATTTAAACTTTTTAATTTTTTAGAAACTTTAAAATATATTAAAAGCAATTGGACAAAAGTAACAAGAGAGGTAAAAACCAAATCCGCAAGATTCAACAAAACCTAAAACAAGGTCTGTCTAATTTATTTTGAATTAAACCAAACAAAGTTATGAATAAAAATACCTAATGAAGCTAATTTGCCTGTGCACTGATTCTCTTTTCTATTAATTTTATAATATAATATCGTATTTATAAGAGATTTTTTTAAACAGTGCAATAAAAAAACAACCTATCATATTTTTTTTATAAGCAAAATATATTAAAAAGTACAAAGGGTGCTAATCCAATACAAGAAAAATCACTAAAAAAGAGAGGAACAAATAATAAAAAGTCGACAATCTCCAACAAAAAAATTACAAACTAACATAGATACTAGAATTAGTAAGTCAAATGACTTTATCTCAAAGGCAAATTTTTTCCGATAACAAAGAGAACCAATCCCATCTCAAGGACTTGATTAATACTAAGGTTTCATTATGACTCCAAGACTTGTTAAAAATAACATTGTTCCTCTCCAACCAAATGCACCAACAAATAAGAAGACAATATAAATAAAAAGAGAAGGTTTAACAACCTTACATAATCTCAAATTAAGATTCAAAAGAATGTGATTATCCGAGTCATGTGTTCACCCCGAATTTGTCGCAATCCCCAACTCCGAATCACTGGCAACCACTTAAAAATCTCCAACCAACCCCAGAATTTACTACAACAAAAGAAAAGAAGACTAATTAACTCCTCCCTCACCTCACATAAGGGACATAAATTATTGCTCAACAAATAAACCATTTCTCTTTTGCATAATTCGCTTCTAGTAGGTAATCCCTTAAGGATAAATCTCTAACCAAACAAATTCAGTTTGTTTTTGTTTCGAATAAAGGTTTTCCAAACACCCTTCAAAACACCTATTAAACTCTCCTCATCCAAAACAAAATTTTGAGATTTCAAGTCGCAAATCCTCCTACAGTTATTTTTCACCGAAAAATCATCCTTATTCCTCAACCATCAAAACCCAAATTCCAATGTCACCCAGCCTCGTCCCAAAAGTCTATAGCTGCCACTTTCAACAAAGGAGAAACACAAGAACCAAACAAAAGCGAGAAAAGATCCTTTAGCTCCACCTCCCCTAACCAACAATGATCCCAAAAGTTGATAAATTCACCATTTCCCAAATTGAAATATATACTATTTGGGAATCACAAATGACCTTCAATATTAAAGTTACCTACATCCCTCACATCCCTCCACCAAAGTGAAGACTTCTTCAACTCCCTATTAGAAACAACACCAAACAAATTGTTCAAGCCATCACCATACCTAACATGCAAAAGATTTGACCAAATCAGATATTTTTTCGATAAAAGTCTCCGACCCCACTTACTAATCAAAGAATAATTGAAGAAAACAATGTTTTTGACTCCTAAACCTCCTTCCTCCTTAGATACATAAATATTTTTCAAACTAATCCGACAAACTTTTTGATCATCTTTGAAGGTGTGAAGAAAACCCAAGAATGGGGGGTTTGAATTGGGTGTTGCACCTCAAAATTCGCCCTCTTTATTTTGTTAATAAATAATTGGCTAACACTTAATCAATAGGTGCATTGCATACATATCGTTCATGCATTAATCATGGGATCTGATTTTTCGATTATGAGAGTGTATGAAATTCTAAAGAAGAGGTTTGGTTCCAGAAGCTGAATATCTGAGGTTCTGTTATTTCAAGCGTCATCTCAATATACAAGATGTGTGCATCCAGAAGCTTCTGGTTGTCTCTCGAGGATCAAGGTTTTGGAGTTCTGATTTCCTCTCATGTAGATATTGATTAAGGTTTTCGAGTAAGAGCAGGTTGTGGTCGAATATTTGAGCCAAAATTGATTCTATGACCTTCTATGAGTCTTGAAGTATCTGTGTATGACTTATCGATCCACGCGATTCATCAGAAAATCAAGAACAATCAGATGAAAATTATATTTGAGTGTGTGTACTAAAAAGTCAACAAAAGTCAAAGTTTGACCGGGTGGAATTTCGGGTCAAATTTTTTGTCAAACGTCGACATTTGAGAAAATATGATCATTTGTTGAGAAAATTCGGAAGAATCGGGTGAAAACAAGATTTCTTGCAATTTAAGTAATCTTAGACTTAGGAAAACTTTCTAAGTTTTAAGTACTTTGTGTTCACGGAGCTATGTTGTCGACTCTCTATCTCACCCATCTGTGGTTGGAAGTTTGTGAATTGGTAGTCGTTGGAAAGAGCGCATTTCGTACTCCGAATTTGTCCTTGTGAGGATTACTCCAGAAATGCCCGAATTTCGAGTTATGAGGCTCCGAAGTTTAATGTTCATAACTTTTGAAGTTTACACTTAGTGAAATTTTAAGTGTTTTTCAATGTGTTCAAGTGCTCGATTTCGGAGGTATTTTACACGTGTTTCAAGGCGTCGATTCGAGTTGAGTTCAAAATCAAAGTTATTCATTTCGCAGCAATCTAGAACTTTGTTGAAGGAATCGAATTAATTCGGAGCTTGGATCAAAAGTTACGAGGCTCGGAAGTTATGAATTCACTATGTTAAAATATTCAACATAGAAATTTTTCGGAGTGTTTGTTTACATGGTCAAACTGACGATTTCGGGTTCGATTTTATCATAGTTATTGGCTCCGAATTAAAAAATGTTCAACTGTAAAGTTGTTCATCTCGCGACAATCTACAACTTTGCTGAAGAAGTCGAATTTATTCGGGACTCGGATCGAAAGTTACAAAGCCTAGAAAATAAGAATTCACCATGTTTGCAATATTCGAATGGTTGTTGTGCACATGTTCGAGATCATTTTTATCATCGATTTGATCTCCGCATGGAAAAACTTTGAACATGAGAGTTGGAGTTTGTCGTGCACTCTACAAGTTTCGTTCACGAACTGTTTCGTTTCGGAAGTCGGAGCGAAAAATATGAAGCCCCGTAGTTGACAGTTTGAAGTTGGAAAATTGCTGCAAGTCATGCTTGGAATTTGCCCAGCCCAGCCAGGACTTTCATCGAACAGTCGTGGGGGAAAGTTCAAACACTTTTTTTTCCAGTGATTAAGGTTTCATTTGGATTTTTGTTGAACTACATAGTTGTTCTATCACACGTGCTCTTTTCAATGGCACTAAGTTTGCGTTATTTGATTGAGTATCGAAGAAGTTACGAAGTCATAAAGTGAGGCGTTTGAAGTTGGTAACTTGGCATTTTTTTCTATTAGGCGTCGTGAGGCATGTTGTGGTACAGAGGTCTTGCAACTAAAACTTTTGAAAAAGAGAAGTTTTTTCCAAGGTTTTCAAGCTGGAACGTAACGGAAATGGTAACTAACTCTCTCCAACGCCTAACAAAAAAAAACTGTTACAAAACCACCTCTTTCTCTCTGATCACGACTCTTTTTTTCTATCACGCCATAACCACTTTCATCCATTCTGATAGAACAGAATCCTCACCATTCACTTTTTCTTCTTTCTCCCTCTCCTCCATAACTCTCATCTCCCACCTGTTGCCACACAAAAAAATAATAGAAAACTAACATGATACTTTCTCCTTCTTCATTCTCCATGCTAACAACCTCCAACAAACTTCCACAACCACACTTCTTTTCATTCTTCTGCCAAACCTTCTTTCTTTCTCGCCACTAACGTAACAGAATCGCCACTTCCTTCTTCCACCTCCTTCATCTTTCATTCTTCCATAACCATCCCTCCCTAACAACCTCATAACAAACTTTCACTCTAAAACTCCAGGATCCTCCGTCTCTCCTTCTCACCCTTTCTACCACCAATCTCTCTCTCAACTTCTCTCACTCTCCATCTCTAATAGAATCCATCAAAAAAAAACTCTTGAACCTTCAACGAGCTATCTTCATCTTTCATCTCTAGCAAATTCTAAAAAACGGTAATGCTGTTCGCGTTAAAAAGTGACGCGCGAGGGAATCGAATCTGAATTCGAATTCTCTAGCTCGAAACGATTTACTCTTTTGATTTGTTTATAATGATGACGCGAGCATCAAGCTTTATTATTTTCAAAACAAGAAAAATGAGATGAAAAAGGGGAAAGCTGCAATAGCCTCAATTGATATGATATGCATTACGACTAGTGCGAACTAGACGCAACACATTGGGGAGATTCTGGGCAAGGGGGTTTGTTATATAAAAGGAATAGATGTGGCACGCTAAATATATATAGTTATCTATAGCTTTATATATGAATAGTTTGATATGTTTGTGTGTTTTAATTTGCTATTTCTATTCTTGGGAAAGTTTCTCCTTTGGATTTTAAGAAAGGTAGTTTATGTGGGATCCTAGGTTTTGTTATTATTGTGCTCGCAAAGATCATTGGGATCTTCTGCGTACATATCCCTTAATGGGAATCAGAGCATTTGTAGCTCGGATCTAAAGGGAGCTATGGTTTTGTTTGGTTTGAGACCTTGTGCCTACGTATTCTCAAAGGGAGGTTGAGAAAGTCAGAGCAATCGTAGTTCCCACTTATGCTAGTGGAAGCAACGGGATGTTATTAAGCGATAAAGACAAATGTCATCTTAATGAAAAATGTATCTAATCTATTTCATCACATACATTTTGAATGTTTGATTGATTGGATCTTTCATCGTAAGTTATAGGGGTTTTGCTTGAGTGTACAAGCGTTACCACTTACGAGTTAAGAAAGATGTTTGAAAGATGATTGAATTTATAATTGTAAGCATTGGGTGTTTTGCTTGAGTGTACAAGCGTTACCACTTACAGTTTAAAAGATGTTTTTGTTTGAAAAAGAGTGTGAAAAAGAGTTTGATTGTATGTGATGTGATAGATGAGATACTTCTTCCATAGAGATGATAAATGTCTAAATCTCTTAGGAGAAATTGATTAGATTAGGGGATGCTTTTAAGAAGCCTGTGGGTCCTTGTATTGTAAGCCCAAGAGGAGGCATTCTGAGGGTCATCGAGGGTCCTTGTATTGTTAGCCCAAGAGAAGGCATTCCAAGGGTCATCGAGGGTCCTTGTATGAAGCTCAAGAGGAAGCTATAGGGTATGGCTGACTTTGGTTTTAAGAGTGGTTTCACTGGGAAACCATCCTCTTAGGATTTTAAGAGTGATTTCACTGGGAAATCATCCTCTTAGGGTTCTATCCTAGCGCGGGTGATTCTTTGTATTGGAAGCCCAATAGGAGGCTGTTAAGAGATTTCCTAGTCTCTTTCTTGTTTGATGCCCAAGAGAAGGCTAAACTCAACGAGGAGTTCTTTTGAACGAATCCCAAGAGAAGGCTAACTCAGCAGGGGAGTGTTGTCTTATATGAAGCCTAAGCGGAGGCTAAACTCAGTAAATGTGTTTTCTTATATGAAGCCTAAGAGGAGGCTAAAGGGGCCTAGTTGTTAGGCTAATTGTTATGTTATAACTGAACAGTTATATAAACAAGTGTGTGATGTGTATTCACAAGAGTTTATGAAGGAAATATATAAACAAGTGTATAAAACGAGCGTTTAAAGCAAGTGTAACTTGAATATATACAAGGTTTGGGACTTACACCTTAAGGGAGGCCCATTGGTTTAAGAGTAATTTCACTGGGAATAATGCTTCTCTTAATACCAATGGAATCGGTGTATAAACAAGCGCATGAAAACAAATGAAAGAAGTTTGTTTATGCTTGAATATTTACAAAGATGATTGAATGTGTACAAGGAAATGAATATGTACATGAAGGGTGTTTATGTACAAGGAAATTAATTTGTACATAGGAGGGTTGGAACTTACACCGTGAGGGAGGCCCATGATCAATTAAGAAATTCGAGGAAAAAACTGGTTCGGTTTTATCTTCAAATCGAGTCGACCGTGGAAAAAGGTGTGTAAGTTTGTTGAAATGTCTTTGAAAAGGGTTTGAAAATGATTTTGAAAAGTGAAATATATTCACAAGAAGTTTTGAAAAATATTTTAGTTTGAAAGTTGGAAAGAAAACATTTTTGTAAGTATTAAGAAATGCTTAAAATGTTTCATTTTTTTGACTTAATAAAAATATAATCAACAAAAAATATTTTTGGATTTTTTTGACAAAATCATAAAATAGGTATATTAAATGACAAGTGTGCAAAAAATCATCTCAAAATGAGAAGTTTTGATTGGTTTTTGAAAATGTTGAAGTTTGATAGAAAAGGTGAAGAAAACAAGTAGTAAAAATTTTATTTTGGTCCTAAGGAGGTTTGAACTCAGGACCTTTGGCTTAGAAGTGAAAAGCTTTACCACTGAGCCATGTGTTTAACTTGTCATTTACACGCCTTCATTTAATTATATTTAAAAACAAGTTTTTGAAAATGTTTTAAAAATGAAGGAAAAGTGGAAAAGATGAAAAAAATGGTCTCAGGGGGATTCGAACCCTGGACCATAGGCGAGGCAAAGGACATGAAAAGCGCGCTGACTACCACTGGGGTGGCTATACATCCGTGAATAAAACATGAACCATTAAATATATTCTAAAACAAGAATTTGAATTTTCCAGAAAACTGAAAAACGCGCGCATCTCCATCTTCTTCCTCAAGCTTTGATTTTGTAACTTCTTCATTTCTCAATGAAATTGAAAGATGTAAACATCAAAGTTGCTCATTTCAATCCCAGGAACACGATGGTGATGATTAATTTCATTTATTTCCAGTTTAGAACTATTAATTTTCGCAAGAACACGAAGAACCCTAGTTCTAATAATTGATCACGAAATCGTGTATGGGTATGGAATTAAGCAATTGATTGAGGGTTAGTGATCAGTATGAGTGCAGAAACAAGATGGCCAAGAAATTTTTCATCTATAATGCATGAATCATAGAGTTCAAAGTTTGAGCAACTTACCTCTTCGAACTGAAATCGAATTCTTAGTTAGAGTGTTTTCAGTTATGTTTTGAGGATTGCTATAGCTTCACTGGACCTTATGGAAGGTGTGGAAGTGCTTAGCATGATTTGAAATGTCCTGGATCGTTCCACCCAAGTCCAACTGCAGCCACTTAGAGTAAGTTTTGAATTTGAAGTTAAAGATGTTACAGGTCAGTGATGAGTACTTGGATCACTCATATGAAGTGTATGGAAGGTATTTGAAGTGATAAATCAAGGCTAGCACAAGTAGATTGAGAGATGGCAAGTTAAGTCTCAATTTGCTAATTTATGGATTTTGGAGTATGATTCTGAGTTTGGATAGTTTTTATGGTGGTTTTAAGTTTAAAACTACCTCTAAATGATGTTTAGAACATGTTAGAAACTTAAATTTGCTCAGATTTTGCAAGGTTTGAAGATTGCAAAATTTCCCTCTTTGAACTTTGAAACTTGGAATTTAAGAAAGAAAGAAGGAAAGCTTGATTATGATAACTTTGGTGTGGTTTGAACTTGAAGAAATGAACTCTATTTATAGGCCAAGAAATTTGAATGACAAGGCATGGCTATCATTGAGAGAGCTTTGCAACTTGCTTAAGTGGTAAGAAGGAATCTTTTGCATTTAATGCAAAAGTTACTTTCTAACCATGGTTAGAAATTTCTCTTTGATTCAATCCTCTTCTCAATCATGCAAAACTGATATTTATCAGTTATAATCTATCCCTAGATGATGACAAAGCTTCTAGAAGGGAGATTTATGAAACATGACTCATAATGTTGAAGAATGATCTGAGAATTCCATGGTTTTGGAGCTCTATGTTTCAAAATCAAAAGCATATCTAGACAAAGTGTTTTTGCAAGTTCTTGGATATTTTGGAAAGCTTGTAACAAGGGCTACAACTTTCATGTTTTGAGTTTTTTCTAAATCCAAATGGATCTAGGTGAAAAATGGCCTAGAAAGTGAGGAAAAACCATGTTTCTTAACACTTGAAAATTTTTCTAAGTGTTAGAAAAAATTCAAATCTTGACTTTTTATTGACTTTTTCACATTTCTTGATTTTTTATGATCATGATGGATTATTTGAAATGTTTTTATGATTGAAAAAGTTTAGTCTTGAAAAAGTTGACCAAAAGTCAAAGTTTGACTTTTTGAGCAGATGAATTTTCATCAGATGGTTCAGAATTTGTCTGATGAAGAAACATGGTAGTGAGTTCTGAAGATATTACCAATTATCAGCAAAGTGATAACTATAACAAGGTAATTCTTGAGAATTTTACTGAGTATTCAGCCTTGTGAATAACAGACAATGATGGAAACAGATCTCAAATGAGTTTCTATTTTCACAGTTACAACCTTGCCAGGGATCTCTCTCTTGAGGAGATGCGGGCATTTTGATTGTAAAGACACAGGTTTTTCTTTAGACAGAAAGGCAATTGCGGAGATTTCTTGAACTTTCATGATTGGACTTGCTGAGAAGAACAATCATTTATGACAAGTTTCAAGATGAAAAGGAAATAAACAACTCGGATGACGAGGTTATTGCTTATTGTTTGCAGGTAGATTTTTTTTGTGAAATCTAAACCTGAATTGATTAGAGACGAGGTTCTACCCAGGAACGAACTGGGAAGAAACTGTTAATCAAGACTTTGTATCCAATGAGGAATGATCTCATTTGGAGGACAGGAGAGAAAAATGTATTTTTCTGCTTGGGGATAATCTACTGGAGAGATGACACACCCATACTTGTTTTTGGGAATAAATGCAACCTAAACAAGTGATGTTGAAGCAAACATTGAGAAATGCAGGAATGCATTAATGATGCTATTATGTATGAATGATGAATGTCATGAATGTCATATGCATGCTGATAATTCTTGACAAGACAACAAAAAGTATTTGGGAAAAGGACTACGTCACAGTTTAAACAAATACTCAGCAAAATCTGCAGCAATGGTGTAGACGTTACTGATGATGAATCTGAGTTGCATGCTTTAAACTTTTATGGAAAAGGCATTTCATTGGCAACCTTGTTAATAATTCTTTTTTGGATAAGAATACCGTCCTTTGATGATCTCTTTTGAGGAAAAGAGGACTTCTCAGCAGTTGTTTTATCTTTTAGAGGTCGAAACACTCATGGAGAAAACTGTTGAAGTTCTTTCTATGTTCATAGTTCACAGGAAAATTTCGCTTTTATTTCAAAATTTTGAAGTAAAAATTCATTTAAAACTTTTTTTTTTAAGTTTCAAAAGTGATTTTCACAAGAAAAAGCGTTATTTTGCAAAACAGAATAAAGCAAGAATTGCAAACAAATGGGCACAAGGCTCAAATTTTATTGATAGAATGGTAATTAGCCAAAGGCGTGATTCCATGAACTATTTACAAAAGTTGGAAATGATAATTTATTGGGAAAAGGCTACATTGAAAGCAATAACCACTATTATCCCTAACAACTTTGAATTCCAACTGTGCTTGTTGCTTTAGAAGATTTGATTGAAGATCCGTTGATGGAAGATTCTTCAGATTGACGAAGTACGGACTAATGCAGTTACTTTGTCATTTTGATCCTTAATTTTGCCTAGATTGCCTTTTCAAGTTTTCAATCTATCAGGATAAATTTCTATTTATTGTCTCTAATTTTTGCCTAGACCGCCTTTTCAGGTTTTTAGTCCACCAAGACGCTCATTTTTGCCTAAGCCGCCCTTTTCGGGTTTTCGACTTACCGAGTTGTTATTTTTTTTTAGACAAAGTATTTTTTGACTGCATTAGCATTCACAGGATGCGGGAGTTCATCACCATCCATGGTTGTGATAGTCATAGCACCGCCAGAAAAGCTTCTTTTGACGATGTATGGGCCTTCGTAATTAGGAGTCCATTTGCCCCTAGAATCTGGTTGAAAAGACAAAATCTTTTTAAGCACGAGGTCGCCTTCTTCGATTAAATTAAGCTGGTCGTATCTGCTTTGACACCATTCTGCCTCAGATAACTTAGCTTCCATAAGAACTCTCATTGATGGAATTCCAACTTCTACGGGGAGCACTGCTTCCATGCCGTATACTAGAGAAAACGGAGCTTCCCCTGTCGAAGTACGTACTAAAGTACGATACCCATGTAGAGCAAATGGCAGCATTTCGTGCCAGTCTTTGTAAGTGATGACCATCTTCTGGACGATCGTTTTGATGTTCTTGTTGGCAGCTTCAACGACGCCGTTCATCTTTGGTCGGTAAGGAGATGAGTTATGATGCTCGATCTTGAATTCCTCACACAGTTCTTTCATCATTTTGTTGTCTAAGTTTGATCTATTATCTGTAATGATCTTACTCTGAACTCCATATCGACAAATGAGGTTATTCTTGATGAACCTCACAACCACTTGTCTTGTAACATTAGCGTAAGATGCTGCTTCGACCCATTTGGTGAAGTAATCGATAGCCACTAAAATGAAGCGATGTCCGTTGGACGCTTTTGGTTCGATCATCCCAATCATGTCGATGCCCCACATGGAGAAAGGCCACGAAGAGGAGAGAATGTTGAGTAGAGTCGGTGGCACATGGATCTTATCTGTGTAGATCTGGCACTTGTGACATCTCTTGACGTGTTTACAGCAATCAAATTCCATTGTTATCCAATAATATCCTGCTCTCAAGATCTTTCTGGACATTGCATGCCCATTTGAATGGGTTCCAAAGGACCCTTCATGCACTTCATGAATTATCATATCTGCTTCATGTTTGTCCACGCATCCGAGCAGGACCATGTCGAAGTTTCTTTTGTATAGCACATCTTCATTCAAGAAGAAATTTCTAGAAAGCCTCCTTAGAGTTTTCTTATCTTTGTGCGATGCCCCGAGTGGGTACTCCTGAGTTTGAAGGAAGCGTTTGATATCGTGGAACCATGGTTTATCATCGATGACTGCTTCAGTTGCAAACACATATGTAGGTCTTTCAAGGCGTCTGATACTGATCTTAGGCATATCGTTCCAATGGTTGACTTTGAACATGGAAGATAGAGTGGCCAAGGAGTCTGCCATTCGATTCTGATCTCGAGGAATATGATGCAATTCAACTTTGTTGAAGAAAGTCAACAAACGTCTTGCATAATCTCTGTAGGGAATCTGTAATACGGTGAACTGACCTTGTAGGATTTTTGTATCCAAATGTGCGGATAGCAAGAGTCGCCACCGACTTTTATTTTTATCCAATTAAGGGAAGGTAAAAGTAACAGAAAAAGACCTTCGTTAGATTCTGAGTTCGGGAGAATGGTTATGAAAAGGGAAGGTATTAGCACCCCTTTCCATCCGTAGTTATCTACGGGCTCTTAGTTGCTCTAAATCACTTTTTAAAATTGCTTTCTGTGTGTTTGACAAAAATGTTTTGAAAAAAGGCATTTCGCTTTGACTTTGTAATGACTCATGTAGGAGTGTATACAAAGTGTTCGGAAATGTTTCGTTTTTGAAAAGAAAGTTTGAACTTTGAAAAAAAAGTGTGTGGTGTGAAAAGCATTTGATAGAGCGAGCAACTAAAAGGCTTACTTACCCACTCAGAATTGGTCGTTTTGTTGTACTTCTACATTCCTTTAGAATAGCGCTAGCCATACCATTAGTTAGTAGGTAGCTCCATTCGTTTGGATGTAAACGGGACATTCGAAGGGACATCGGATGGTCATAGAAAGCAACTTGTAGGAAGTATCCTAGCACATTCGAAGGGACTATCATCATTTTTCGTAGGCGACAATCGAGGGTCAAGATCATGTATTCGGAGGCGACATCGTGGGTCTTATGATCTTTGTATCGAAGGGACTATGATGATTTGTTTGGAAGGCGACGGTGCTAGAATACCTCTACGTTCGAGGACATGACCATTTTGAATCGAAGGCATCGAGAGAATTACCCTAAGGGTGCGTGTGTGAAAGAAGTGTGTTGAATTCGAGAATATGTTATCTTGAAATTAGTGTGAGCTATGTCCAATTATTATCTTGCCATACACGCCTAGTTACTAACATTGATAAGGTGCGAAAGTAAAATGCGGAATGTAAAGTGCGGAAAGGTAAATGTCCTACGCTATTACATGGCTTTGGGCGATACATAATTTAAACTTGCGGAAAATAAAAAGCCTAATTAACTATTACAACCCATGAGCAATTACATTATTGGAAAATAAAAGAAAAAACGGTAAAGAAACGTCTGAATCGGAACAACCTGTGAAAGAATGAGAAATCGGAAAATATGATGAAATTGAAATAAGAGAAAATGTTAGAAAAAATGCAATTTTTAATATGAGAAAATTAATATATGCTGGAAATAAGATAAACAAGTTAAAATAATTTTTTGGGATTTTTTGGAAAAGATTTAATAATTAAAATGCAATTAATAATGATTTAAATGCTAAAATAAAAATAAAATAAATATGCATGCAAAAATTATATTTTTTTAATTTATTAAATTAAATAAAGGTTTTTTATGAAAATAATGTAAAAAGAAAAAAAAATGTTTTTGGTAATTTTTTAATGCAGAATAAAATTATGAAAACAATTAAAATTGAATGGAAATATTAAAATAAATTGGAAAATAGAAAAAATATGAAAAATAGTTAGAGTTTGTAAAGTGAAAAAGGGATTGTCTGAACCAGGAATCGAACTGGAGACATCCCTTTCAAACCTTAAAACCAATGCGCTGACCGCTACGCCATGTGTGCATCTGTGTTTGAAAAGCTGGAAATAAATCAACATAAGTGATGACGCGTCAAGAAAACTTTGAATTCAAACTGAGTCAGCGCGAGGGCCCTAGTTATTTTAAATGGACGAATCAGAACGCGTTTTCTCGCCACGCATGCAGCTCGCCGGTCAATACGAGTCAGCGACGCCGGAGCTAGGGCTCCGGTCGTCTTCTCCGGTGGCCCGATTCTCCGATCCTGCAAAATACACAAATTCGAAAGCAGGGATTAAAGCTACCCCCCCTAAATCGGGGTCTGCGAGTTCAATGGTGGTCTCCGTTTTTCCTAAAAGTTCCTCTAAATGCCTGTTCGAAGGTCAACAGTTCTGAAACCCTAAACATGGCATCATGAGTTTTGGACGTTCAAGCTCAGCAGCGATGGCCCAGATCAACTATATGGACCCTCATGAACACATTAGAATGGTTAGAATCAATTAAAACACACGGATATTAAAAATGCAAAATCAAAAAAGTTTTGAATATGAATGAATGTATATGCATCGATCCGGCTTGTTTTAAACCATGGCATGAGCGTATACTTACTCAAACTTACCCACTGAGCATGATGGAATGATGTTTGGAGGCTGAAACCTGCTGGAAATTGAAATTCGAATTTCAAAGATTCTTGGAAAATTTGGCAAGGGTTTGGGTTTGTTTTTAGGTTAGGGTTTCCTTTTTTTGTGCTGGCTGCAATGCTGAGTATTTATAGAGGAAAATTGGATGGCAAAAGGAGTGAAAAAAGATTGCTTATTGATTGTGCAAATATTTTCCAATAAAAACAAATCAAATTTTGAAGAAAATATGATTTTCTCATCAATGCCATGGCTTGCACGAATTTGGTAAATGGTGTGGGCTTTCTTGAACATTAAGAGAGATATAAATCCAACTTAATTGAAAAAATAACTTAATTTTCATATTTTACATAATTTATTTTTGAATTAAATGTTGTAAAATTCAAATATAAACCATGAAAATAGAAAATCACTAATGCCAAGCTTTTATGGGTCAAGAATAACATCATGAACAAGTTTGGATCAAAAGATTATAGGCCCATTTGGAAAATTTTGCAATTTGACCAAAATGTCCTTTTGTGCAATTGTCCAAAATTGCCCAACTTCTGAATAGTGTATCTTGCTCAATTTTCCACATTTTTGAGTGTTCTTGGACTTTTTGGAAAGCTCTAAGAGTCCTCTAACCAATGTCTTTGGTCTCATCTCATTTGGAGTTACCATGCTCAATATATCTTCAAAACAAAAAGTTGACTTTTGTTGACTTTGAAAATGACCTAATGTTTTGAGCTATACCTCTCAAATGAAGCATTTTTGGACATTCTTGTGAGACATGAAGTTGTAGAGAATTGAATTTCCTTCAAAACAAGAGGTGGTGGAAAATTTAGAAAGTATGAGAAAGTTATGATCAGTCAAAGTTCAGTTGACTTTTCATCTAGAAACCCTAATTTAGAAAGTTTGACTTTTGGGCAAATCTTGAGTTTTCTTGATGAATCATGATCAACCCTTGATCAAATGATGAATGTTACTTCAAAATGAGGATGTTGACCAAAAATCAGAAGTTTTGACTGTATGTTGACCACAGTTGACTTTTTGTCTAATACAACTGATTTTCAACCATCTGAGCAATTGCCTGAGCAATCTTGACTTGTGAGGCTTGAAACTTGACATGGAGAATCTTTGAAGCATATGAGGAGGCATGAATACCATTGGAGATGTTGGAAATCCATCTTGGCTTTGAGAGATACCAAACCCTAGTTTGGGTTGATTGTCTAGGAGAGAGTTTGTCTGATCAACTCTTGAGGAATCCTTGAGTAGGGGTGTATGAAATCTCTTGAGTAGATGGAGGGCAAATTTTGGGGTATGACAGAATCAAACCAAGATGATTAGTTTCATACTTGTCTTTGATTTGATTGATCACAAGGGCTGAATCTCCATATATGTCAAGGATCTTGATCCTCAAGTCGATGGCTTCTTCGAAACCCATGATACAAGCTTCATATTCTGCAATGTTGTTGGTGCAATCAAATAGTAATCTGGCGGAAAACGGGATATGAGACCCCTCGGGAGTAATGATGACTGCCCCAATTCCATTGCCAAAAACGTTAACTGCTCCATCAAAGATTAAGCCCCATCTAGATTCTAGATCAGGACCTTCTTCAGGTAATGGTTCATCTCAATCTTTCATCTTTAAGTACATAACATCCTCGTCAGGGAAGTCGAACTTGAGAGATTGGTATTTGTTGATCGGTTGATAAGCTAAGTGATCGGCGAGAATGCTTCCTTTGACCGCTTTTTGGGCGCGGTACTGGATGTCATATTCAGATAATAGCATCTGCCATCGAGCAATTCTCCCTGTTAAGGCAGGCTTTTCAAAGACGTACTTGATTGGATCCATTTTGGAGGTTAACCAAGTCGTGTGATTGATCATGTACTGGCGGAGACGTTTTGAAGCCCACACCAAAGCACAACATGTTTTCTCGAGCATGGAGTAACGAGTTTCACAATCTGTGAACTTTTTACTCAAGTAGTAGATGGCGTGCTCTTTCTTACCGGTTTCATCTTACTGTCCAAGTACGCAGCCCATGGAATCTTCTAGCACGGTAAGGTACATGATTAATGGTCTTCCTTCGATTGGAGGAATCAATATTAGAGGTTCTGACAGGTATTCCTTGACACTGTCAAATGTAACACCCCTTCTAAAATACCCCGAATAATATTAATTATATCAACGATTTAAGTCATAATTCATCAGAGTTAACACGGAACAGGGATGCCACAATTATTAAATAAAATAAAACTTCCAAATAAACAGTAGCCATGCTACACTGAGGATCATTACTCAAAATAATTCAATTAAATTAAGACCATGTCTTACACAGCGGAAAAATATCATAACCAAAACGGAATAAACCAATCATTATTATTCCCAACAAAATTTAAAGAAACAACTGAACAATATCTAATTCCTCAACTAACGTTCCCCAATGTTACAATCTAATCAGAGCATGACACTGACACGCGGACTTAAATGACAAGCTCTAAAGCCATCCTCATTGATTCCTGAGCTGCTAACTTTAATCTGAAATTGTAAAGTAAGGGTGAGACTTCTCATAATTAAAACACATTATAAGCTTTTCAATCAATAATATATCACAAGCATATTATTTCACCCATTTCATCATAAATTCAGATTTTAACACTCAGACACAATCATACAAGTCAGTATGTATAATCAATAACCAACCAAAGAATTGTAACACTGGAAGACATCCTAACATGTTACAATCTCATGCAAACACAAATGCAGACTCAATGCATGTGGTACCAACACGTGACCAAGTCACCCAACACTGATCCATCATCAACCGGATACAGTAACCATCGATTCGTCCATAAACACCCGGAAACGAATCCAGCCTAACCACCCATCCTCACTCGGGTATCGGTTATCGGTAATACAAGTCAAATTCCTCACAATGGGAATTAACTTCACCAAACAATGCATATGCATGCACAACACCAGCATGCAATATTCAACACAGGTTATGACCACATCAGACATCATAAACCATCATCAACCACAACATGATATCATCAACTATCATGAAATAAATCATCACAAAGCATAATAGGCCAAACACTTACCCTTCAATTGGTAAGACTATTCACCAGTATATACCACAACAACAACAACTAAGATCAATAACTATCAGGCATATACAACACCAACAAAACACATGGTATCAATACAATCATGAACACACCGATTATCATAAACCGAATCAAAACCAAAACATGATATCTCAACGATCATGCACACCATCATTAGCAACATAAACATGCTTTTCATTCACGAAATACGAATACATCCATTCCTCACAGTTTCCCCGCTACATACACACCCATGTGCATCAGCCAATAATCACTTACTTCGGAAATTCGACTCATTTTCAAAATAATTTCAAGTTTTAGAAAATCTTTTCATTTTATAAAATAGAGCATTAAATTTAAGAAATAACGTCCAAAACGGCGCTCAAAACGGACTTACGGTTTGAAAGTTATGAATTTTCAAAGTTTGATATTTTTCAAAAAGTTGCTGCAGAACCCGGTTCCTGCCTATGTACAACCCGGTTCCTGAGTTCAAAAATTCACGTTTCTGGAAAAATGTATGGGAACCCGGTTCCGACACATACAGGAACCGGTTCCTGAGTGTATTTTTGCCTTTTTTCATAATTTTTCACTGTGGAACCCGATTCCTACCCACTGGGAACCGGTTCCTACGTCCTAAAAAGTCAAATTCTGCACTTTTGACAGCATTTATTCATTCTCAACCAAAACCAAACATACCCATACGAATTGCAACATGAGAAACACCAAAATAAATCTATTTTGCACCATTATAACATCAAACCACAATATTCCATCATTCCTATTCATCAACTGACACTCTAATTGTTTTCGATCTATAATCCGACACAATAGGGATAATTCTACGGAACCCTAACATTCTAAATCGGGATTCCCTAACATACTATGATCATACCATTGAATATCTAAACCGATAATATGCATTAACTAATCAAAATCACCCCTTACCTTGTGAGTTCTTCGAATTCTGACACTTTAGGTTTTCTTCCTTCCTTTTCCTCTTCTCAACTTCACGTATTCTTGTTTTCTTCAAAATGACTCTTTCTTTTCTCTTTTCCTTATTTTATTCCTTTTATTCCTTTAACATAAATAAAATGAATTAAATAATGTGAGTAGAGTCTTTTACTCCTCACACCTTCACTTTACTCAACCCACCTCTGATAATTCCATTCTTTTATTCCATAATTAATCCCAATAAATCCAATATATTAATAAATTATATTCTCAATTAAATTAATAATTAAAAATCATAATTATTTAATTATCGAATTATTTGGGGTGTCACAACTCTCCCCAACTAAAAGAGTTTTCGTCCTCGAAAACATACATTAGACGAACAGCTCGGGATACGAGTCCTTCATCGACTCTCCGCTCCCAGTGACATTTCCATCTGCTGGTCCTCCCCAAGCCACTATTACCAATGCGATCTCTTTGCCTCGCAACTGTTTCAACTCTTTCTGATCAAAGAGATACTTCAGGCTCTTATGATCACTAATACCTCAAACCGAGAACCATATAAATAATGCCTCCCCAACTTCAAAACAAATACAACAGCTGCCAACTCTAAATCATGAGTCGGATAACTCCTTTCATGCACTTTCAATTGTCGTGAAGCATAAGCCACAACCTGCTTATCTTGCATCAACACACCACCTAATCCCATTAATGATGCGTCACAGTACACAACAAAAGACTTAGTCGGATTCGGCAAAATTAAGATCGGAGCACTAGTCAACCTCCTCTTCAGCTCTTGAAATCCTTCCTTCCAACTATCACGTCATGTTTGACATCATTTCCAATATCACTAACAAATATCCTTCTTATTCAACCACTATAATCCCACACGATCCATTGCTATCGGGTTAAGAATGCATCAGCTCATCTCACTTCTTACCCCCTTCACTCTAGAATACATGATTTATCACTTCATTACACTGCAACACAATTATAAGAACCTCCACATAACCGCAATGTCCCCAACATTTATACACAATGCCAGTACCACGAGGCTACGTTCCAACGTTCGAGCTTGCAAATGAGTACATCTATTATAATGGATGTAACACCAATAAGACATAGAACCCTTCACCTAACAATTCTATTTTGAAATTTCTAATAGTTTCATAAACTCCATACCTTCTAACGTTTAATTTGTGACTTCCAAAAATCATACTCGCATAACAAAGTGCATCACATTACGCTTTCGCTACGCGACTCTGATTATTTACCTTAAGTCATTATCTTCATTTGATTCTCATCAACTACCAACTCTACAAGTTTCATATTTATCTTTAGACTCTCTTTAGTATCTACCAGAAAATCATTGTCCACCTTTTTACATTCTAAACCTTCCACTCTGCGGCTTCAACTCGCATACACACTCAAATCTCCGACCTGCTGAATAATTTCCAAGTCTTTTTCATAGCCCTTTTCCTCTTAGTTTCATGCGAACTGATGAACTACTATCCTCTCAATAGAACGTCCACCACTTCACACACTATCAAGCTTGCAAGATGAGTCTATTCAATCCAACACGATCCCGTCTATTATCAACAAGAGATTAAGGGTGATCAGTTCCTCAATTTGTCAATAGGTAGCCGGCAATCACAATGGAGTATAAACCACCGTACCAAACTATAATAGCGTTCCTTTAGAACTCGTGCTCGAAGTCACCCAAGCACCATGGTCCAATCATCTTCTTTTAAGGTTTACAACTTCTTCCACACTTATTTCTCATTTGATATCGACGATGAGATACCATCGATCAAACAATTTACATAATCTTCTTCACACTCACTTAGCATCACACGATTGTTAAGTATTTCCCCCTCATGAGATGCTAACATACCAAATACACCATAACTCATTTTGTTCCCATTTGAAGTCCTTATCCATGCGGAGAACTTTAACGACATTCATAACTCTTAGTCTCCCTTTAAATCTCATAACATCTAGGATCCATATATGTTCAGTCTGAATCTTATTTCAAATGCAATCTCGGTAATACATCTCATCATATGATCGGTAAAAGAAACTTCCAACATTTTCTTAACACATGTCAATATTTTGACATCTTAAACATGATTGCATTTCCTATCAATTTATTTTCCTCTAACATCACTTATCTTTTCCTCAGAAGCTAACGTCACTTATTCATCCTCAATCGACATAAGTTGCATCTCTAATACTTTCGCATTCTTACTAATACCAACATCTCATTCATTAAGAATATATCATTCTTGACCTCGTCTCAAATAAACTGCGACTGTTACTGGTTATATCCATAAAATCTTCTAATACCCGCAACTAATTTTGGATTTTCCCACTACAACACTACGTCAGCCTCAGATGGGTCTACCGCATTACCGTCACTTGAGATAACATGATAAAGAAAACTCATATCCTCATACCGTAATATACACCATGAAAACTTAATAAAATTCTACTCCCTTTCGAAGTTGGAATTCCCTCACAACATTCAACATGCCTATACCGAGTTCTAGAAGCTTCTCTCTAACTATCTTCATCCTTAACCTGACCACGAAGGTAAGTTAACCTCAATTCGACTGTACTGAAGACATACTTTCCAACCAGTTGATCCATCAAATCACCAATAATTTGAAATAGATATTTAGTCTCAACCACCACTTAAATCAGTTTTCAGAAATCCACACGCAATTCGTGCTACTTTCTTTCTCCTTGACTAAGGAAATTAGAGCTCCCTAAACAATACACTTGGTTTTACAAATCTATTTCTCTGTGTATCTTCCAATAGCTTCTTCAATTTTCCTAACTCAAAAGTTGACATCTTGTATGGTGTCATAGAAACAAGTTTTGTACCAAGAACGACATCAACAACAACTCCGATTCTCCTCAAACATCACTACATGATAAATAAATTACTTCCAGGTGCTGGGACCATTTTTAAAACAAAGTTCATCACATTATCTTTCCAACGCTTCAAACGGAACTCAAATCAGACATCCAAAACTCAAGTTATGAATTTTACAAGTTTTCGGAAGAAATGTTGTCAGCTTCAGGAAATCAATTCCCTGTGATAGGTAGTCGATTTCCACCTTGTGGGAGTGAGAAATCCCAAAACATCATAGAATACAAAATTTGAGATCCTAACTTCAACATACCGTAACACACATCATTCCCCATGATTAATTGCGTCAAGTTACAACTCCAATAGTTAATTCACACCATTGCATACTTTATATCAACCATTGACACTGACACAATTAATCTTTTCAAGAACACAAAGAGGTAACTCACACAGAGAGCTCCACAATCAACCGGAAGTGTTGCAACATTCCAACCACACCAGCTTCATCTTCTCAGAGTCATCCTTCTTAATTACCAAATATCTTCTAGGCCAAGAATATGCATCGACTCATCAAAACGATTCATAATCACTTGGTTTAACTTCAAACATTCAACCCAAGGATGACCTCAAGCTAATCCAACATCTTGCTCAAACGATGAGTCGCTATTATTCCAGGGAACATTAGAACTCACACCTAATGGGACACCATTATCCATACCATCGTCCTCCACTCTCAGTGATCGAACAACACAAGTACTTAATTGTTACCCTTAAGAGAACTTGATCGACCGTTATCTGAATTTCTTGAATTTGTAATCCCTCCAAATTCGGAAACTACACTGTCTAACCAACATCGCACTCATGTAACCAATAGCACATCGATCCAACTCTTCACACCGAATATCTCGGAGTAAAGTTTCTCCCCAGCTTCTAAACCACTCCTGCAATCCGGTAGTTAGGAAAAACAAGCAAGTACCGACAGTGTTTCACACACATGTCGTATACAAAAGGAATACTCACATTAAGACACTTTGGTCAACGACCGACTATGCTCGATACCACTATTGTAACACCCTTCTAAAATACCCGAATAATATTAATTATATCAATGATTTAAGTCATAATTCATCGAGTTAACACGGAACAGGATGCCACAATTATTAAATAAAATAAAACTTCCAAATAAACAGAGCCATGCTACACGAGGATCATTACTCAAAATAATTCAATTAAATTAAGACCATGTCTTACATGGAAAAATATCATAACCAAAACGGAATAAACCAATCATTATTATTCCCAACAAAATTTAAAGAAACAATGAACAATATCTAATTCCTCAACTAACGTTCCCGAAATCTAATCGAGCATGACAACGACACGCGGACTTAAATGACAAGCTCTAAAGCCATCCTCATTGATTCTGAGTGCTAACTTTAATCGAAATTGTAAAGTAAGGGTGAGACTTCTCATAATTAAAACACATTATAAGCTTTTCAATCAATAATATATCACAAGCATATTATTTCACCCATTTCATCATAAATTCAGATTTTAACACTCAGACACAATCATACAAGTCAGTATGTATAATCAATAACCAACCAAAGAATTGTAACACTGGAAGACATCCTAACATGTTACAATCTCATGCAAACACAAATGCAGACTCAATGCATGTGGTACCAACACGTGACCAAGTCACCCAACACTGATCCATCATCAACCGGATACAGTAACCATCGATTCGTCCATAAACACCCGGACACGAATCCAGCCTAACCACCCATCCTCACTCGGGTATCGGTTATCGGCAATACAAGTCAAATTCCACACAATGGGAATTAACTTCACCAAACAATGCATATGCATGCACAACACCAGCATGCAATATTCAACACAGGTTATGACCACATCAGACATCATAAACCATCATCAACCACAACATGATATCATCAACTATCATGAAATAAATCATCACAAAGCATAATAGGCCAAACACTTACCCTTCAATTGGTAAGACTATTCACCAGTATATACCACAACAACAACAACTAAGATCAATAACTATCAGGCATATACAACACCAACAAAACACATGGTATCAATACAATCATGAACACACCGATTATCATAAACCGAATCAAAACCAAAACATGATATCTCAACGATCATGCACACCATCATTAGCAACATAAACATGCTTTTCATTCACGAAATACGAATACATCCATTCCTCACAGTTTCCCCGCTACATACACACCCATGTGCATCAGCCAATAATCACTTACTTCGGAAATTCGACTCATTTTCAAAATAATTTCAAGTTTTAGAAAATCTTTTCATTTTATAAAATAGAGCATTAAATTTAAGAAATAACGTCCAAAACGGCGCTCAAAACGGACTTACGGTTTGAAAGTTATGAATTTTCAAAGTTTGATATTTTTCAAAAAGTTGCTGCAGAACCCGGTTCCTGCCTATGTACAACCCGGTTCCTGAGTTCAAAAATTCACGTTTCTGGAAAAATGTATGGGAACCCGGTTCCGACACATACAGGAACCGGTTCCTGAGTGTATTTTTGCCTTTTTTCATAATTTTTCACTGTGGAACCCGATTCCTACCCACTGGGAACCGGTTCCTACGTCCTAAAAAGTCAAATTCTGCACTTTTGACAGCATTTATTCATTCTCAACCAAAACCAAACATACCCATACGAATTGCAACATGAGAAACACCAAAATAAATCTATTTTGCACCATTATAACATCAAACCACAATATTCCATCATTCCTATTCATCAACTGACACTCTAATTGTTTTCGATCTATAATCCGACACAATAGGGATAATTCTACGGAACCCTAACATTCTAAACCGGGATTCCCTAACATACTATGATCATACCATTGAATATCTAAACCGATAATATGCATTAACTAATCAAAATCACCCCTTACCTTGTGAGTTCTTCGAATTCAGACACTTTAGGTTTTCTTCCTTCCTTTTCCTCTTCTCAACTTCACGTATTCTTGTTTTCTCCAAAATGACTCTTTCTTTTCTCTTTTCCTTATTTTATTCCTTTTATTCCTTTAACATAAATAAAATGAATTAAATAATGTGAGTAGAGTCTTTTACTCCTCACACCTTCACTTTACTTAACCCACCTCTGATAATTCCATTCTTTTATTCCATAATTAATCCCAATAAATCCAATATATTAATAAATTATATTCTCAATTAAATTAATAATTAAAAATCATAATTATTTAATTATCGAATTATTTGGGGTGTCACATCAAACGCTCTTTGGCAATGTTCTGTCCACACAACCTCTTGAATTTTGCGGAGAAGTTTGAATATTGGTCCACAAGTAGCAGTCATTTGAGAGATAAATCTGGAGATGTAATTCAATCGTCCAAGAAATCCTCTTACTCGCTTTTCTGTATGTGGCGTAGGCATTTCTTGAATAGCCTTGACTTTGTCAGGGTCAACTTCAATACCTCTTTGACTGACGATGAAACCTAGGAGTTTTCCAGATCTTACCCCAAAGGTGCATTTGTTAGGATTCAGGCGGAGCTGAAATTTCCTTAGTCACTGAAACAACTTTAAGAGATATTCTATATGCTCCTTTTCAGTGTCAGACTTTGCTATCATGTCGTCCACGTAGACTTCGATCTCTTTGTGCATCATGTCATGAAAAAGAGTAGTCATTTCCCTTTGATAAGTTGCGCCTGCATTCTTTAATCCAAATGGAATTACTTTGTAGCAAAATGTGCGCATGGCGTGATGAAAGATGTCTTCTTCATGTCTTCGGGAGCCATTCTGATCTAATTATAGCCAGAGAAACCATCCATGAAGGAAAATACGTTGAACTTTGCAATGTTATCCACTAGCATGTCGATATGCGGTAGTGGGAAATCGTCTTTTGGACTAGCTTTGTTCAAGTCCCGATAGTCAACACACATTCTGACCTTTCCGTCTTTCTTTGAGACAGTCACTATGTTGGCTAACCATTGAGGATATTCAGAGGTGACGAGGAAACCTGCGTCGAGCTGCTTTTGAACCTCCTTTTTGATTTTGTCGGCCATATTTGGGTGAACTCTTCTCAGTTTTTGTTTAACTGGCGGACACTCCGGTTTTAATGGCAAGTGATGCTCCACGATGCTGGTATCTAAACCTGGCATATCTTGGTAGGACCAAGCAAACACATCGACGTATTCTTTGAGAAGATCTATCAGTTTGCCCTTGACGTTGTTGTTGAGTAGAGCTCCGATGTTTACTTCTTTTTTGTCTTCCTTAGAACCTAAGTTGATTGCTTCCAAAGGTTCTTTGTGAGGCTGAATGATTCTTTCCTCGTGCTTAAGTAGTCGGGAAATCTCATCCGGGATCTCTTCTTCATCTTCTTCCTCGGTGTCAAATACAGGGAATTTAAAGTTGAGAGAGAGCGTAGAGTTATTGCATTCAATGGATTTGTCCATTTGTTAATCTGCATGTTTGATTTATGTTTGATTAATGAACTCTTCTTTTTTTCTCTTAGAAAAGTTAATGTGAAAGTGTATGCAATTTTTTTTTTTTGAAGATGCTTGTTTTTATTTGGGTTTTTTAGGATTACCATTTCTAGAAAAAGGGTAAAAAACGAAAAACAAACACAAAATGTGAGAATCAAAACAACGCTTTTATTTATGATTCACAATATGAAACAGGGCCCTAAATACAAACTCATTTGTCTTGGGCAAGACAAAGAGAAATTATTTAAAAGCTAAACCCTATAAAAGATCTCTCCGCCTTGGGCGAGGCGAGAGTTCAAAACAAAAGCAAAATAAACTACTTAGAGCTATGAACATCAGTCTGAGCTTTAACAGGCTTCCAATAGTGGCGAACTCCTTGGAAGTCTAGATATTCTGGTAGTTTTCCTTTTGGCTTATTTCTTGTGTAGACTTTAGTCGTTGGTCAAACAGGCTTTGAAGATTCTGGTCGGTTGACCTTGCCTTTTGTGCTGCTGAAGCGATCTTCTTCTGCTTGATTGACAGGTCGAGGAGCATAGTATGCAGCATATTTGCTTTCAAGTGGCATGCATTCTGGATTCTCGGGATGTTCTTCCCAATCTTCTGGGTGAAAAGACTCATTGTCTACGACGCTTTCCAACTCGTTTCCAGAATTGTCTTCCTATTCTTCTTCGGTAATTGCGTTGATGTAGTGATAATCAAAATCTGGCTTAACAAACTCGGCAGGCGTATTAAAGCAGAGATTTTCATTTGGGATCTCAATTTGATGATGAGATCGAGAAGATGTGTATGACTCTTATGGTTGACTGGGGTACTCAAGATGATCGTCCCATCTAGTTGTTTGGATGTCTTCAATTCTGATTCTTGAGCTTTCAGGTGCAGTGTATCTTACCATGAAGTCAAATTTTCCACTTGGTTCTCCCAAGGTATCCCAAACTTCAGAGGGGATAGGTGGAATTTCATTCTCATTCTTTTGTAGGAACATGGCTTTGAATTGGTCTGTAGGAGGATAGAACGGCGCGTGCGATTCTTCCTAGGACACATACTCAGAGTCATTAAGATAAGTGCTCCACTCTTCGGATTCGGAGAGGTTGTCTTCATTAACAAGAACATAATCTTCTTAGGGAATGGTCACTTCTTGCTGTGGAGTAAATACTAAGTTCTGTAAGGTAGGAACCTCAATCGTGGTTTCCTGTACTTCAGAAGTGGCTTGACGAAATCCAATGCTGAAATTGAAAGGCATGCCCCATGGATAGCCTTCTGGCATACTGAAAAGAGGATTACTGACTACAATAGCTGAAACTGGAGTAGTAGTGATCTCTGAAATCGTCGCTTGATTTTGACTGTTTTATGTTGTTTGCTGATTTTGTGTAGTTGTCAACGAACTTACCAAATAAGTGAGTCTCTCCACCTCTTCCTAAAGTGTTGTCACTGTGCCACGAAGCTCAACATTTTCTTGCTCAAAATCTTCCATTGCTTTTCTCCAATTTGCGCGAGTATTATATCTGCGAGTTGACTGTGAACGTAATTGAGAAACTCTAAGACACGACAGCTTGATGATCTTTCTCTCTGGAAAAAATTACAAAAGATAAGACTCTAAACAAACAAACTCGAGATGCAAAGTAAGATGCATGATTATGAATGCAAAGAGAAAAGAATTTCCAAAGAATTTACGCTAAAAGAGAAATTTCTAGTAAACATTTGGATGGAAAACTCTTATTTTATTAATATTGAAAGAAGATTACAACAGTTTTTTTTAGAGCATAGCTCTTACAATGATAAAATAAATGATAAAATAAAGCTAAATTAATTAAGCGTCTTCGTCTGATGAAGAACCAAATGCTTGATGCAGCTTCAACTTCAGGATTTCTTTCCCATAGAAAGCTTTCAGTTCAGCTTTCTCGGCTTTTAGGTTGTTGATGACTTTCTTCCAATCGCCAGGAGCAGGATTGCTAGTCGTCATTTCTTCAAGCTTTCTTTTTCTTTCTTTGATGTATCTTTTGATCGCATTATCTTTCCGACGAATCTTCTCATCTTTCTCCATGAGCCATTCATCTTGGAAGTAGAGCGTTTTTTCATGATCTTTGACCTGCTTCTTAAGCTTTTCATTTTCAAAGTCAGTCTTAAGAAACTTGTCTTCCAAAGCTTCCTTCTCTAGCCTCATCTTGGCCAAAGCTTCTTGGTATTCTCCCATAGTCTCAATGGGAATGTAGGTCAATTTAGATACCACTGGGAACATGGGTTCTTCATAAGCATAAGGCATTCGGAATTCCTTCGCTCTTTTCTTTACCCAAGAAGTGTAGATTTCCATGGCTACACAATTCTTTGCATTACCCTTTTCTTTCCTTCGAATGTGATGCCAAGCTCTTATCATTCTGGCTTTCAAACCTTGGGAATCTTCCCCTTCATGATAAAAGTAATTTTCTACTGTAAAACCAAGGGGTTTACTAGAGTTTGCGTACCCGAGTTGACGTCTTGCCAAGAATGGGTTGTAGTTGATTCCTCCTTTCGTACCGATGAGAGGTACGTTGGCAAACTCTCCACAGCTTTCAATGATTTCCAGCTCATTGTTTGCCAAGGTATACCAATGGATATCGCCGTTTGTAAGAGACATGAGTCTTCGAGACCAATGCCAACCGTTTTTGTTTTCGCGGAAGATAGGAGATTTAGGAAAGTGTGAGACAATCCATTTGAATAATAGAGGTACACAACACACAATAGTTCCATCTCCTTTATGATTCCTATGATGAATGGAGAAATACGTGTCACCAAGCAAAGTGGGAACGGGATTTCCAATCAGAAAGATCCTTATGGCATTGATATCAACGAAACTTGGGACGTTGGGAAACAACACCAATCCATAGATGAGCAAAGCTAAAATAGCTTCAAAGGCTACCATGCTACCGGCTTCGGAAAATTTAAAAGCCTTCTCCATTAGGAACTTTGAAGTTAGTCCTAAGAGTTTTCCTTTGGTAGTCAGGTTTTTGTCTATCTCAGATTTCCTTAAGTGAGTCATTGCTGCAATGACTGGTGGCTTAGGAATGGCTTCCAAACCATTGAAAGGCACCTTTTTTGACACTGAGATGCCTAGGATGTGTGCATACTCTTCCAAAGTAGGAATCAACTGATAATCAAGGAAAGTGAAACAACGATAGACTGGATCATAAAACTGAACGAAAGTTTTGAGAAGTCCTTCATCAACGTTAGTGTTCAGGACAGTTAAAAGAGTTCCATAGCATTTTCTGAAATCCGAGGGATCTTCTACCAAGGATGCTAACTCTTTTAACTTTCCTACATCAGGAATTCTAAAACTGTATTTCTTGGTAAATCTTCTTCTGACGTCCATTACTCTAACCTAAAATGTTTACAAAGAAAATCTCTAAATTCTTTGGAAATGGGAAGAGAAATGAAGTTTTTTTTGAATGAATGTATGAATGCCACAAATATACAAACATGGTTAGTGGTTATACACACGTTCAAGCGTTTGAAGTCACGAGCATGAGGCCAACGATAAGAACCAAACGTGGGTAAGTTCTAAGGGCTTATTCATCTGTGAAACAGGTTTTACTGATAATACAGGTTCAACGCTTCTCTTTGAAATATTATCGGATTTGTTGAATACTCGAAGTCCAATAATATTTTTCAAGAAAAACTCGCCTGATCGTAGTCTCGCATGACAACTATTCCAAGCTTACACCTGAATAGCTTCTGCACTACATCCTACATGGCCAGGATGGGTTATGTGTTCTACAGCCACTCAGCTTCGTAAGTTCTCTCAAAAGCAAAATATCTTCGCAAATACTTGCTAAACACAAATACTCCCAAGACAGCCTCCACTGAGAGAGGGATCTCAAATTAACTTAGTAAGTAATGAAACTTCCCACAAGTTAATAGGACTATACCCCCACCTAGATCTTAAAATGTTTCTTAAATCCGGGTTAGGATTTCTTTCCATCAGATGAAATTGCGAAAACACACAATAAAGAAAAACAAACATATACACATATGAAAGCTTAACCCCTTTTTTTCTTTTTTTTGAAAACAAAAAAGCTTGGTGCTCTTGAGCAGAGTCACAATTTTTTTGAAAATAAAAGTTTAGCGTACTCCCCAGCAGAGTCGCCATTTTTTCTGTTCGCGTTAAAAAGTGATGCGCGAGGGAATCGAATCTGAATTCGAATTCTCTGGCTCGAAACGATTTACTCTTTTGATTTGTTTATAAAGATGCCGCGAGAATCAAACTTTATTATTTTCAAAACAAGAAAAATGAGATGAAAAAGGGGAAAACTGCAATACCCTCAATTGATATGATATGCATTACGACTAGCGCGAACTAGACGCAACACATTGGGGAGATTCCGGGCAAGGGGGTCTGTTATATAAAGGGAATAGATGTGGCACCCAAATATATATATAGTTATCTATAGCTTTATATATGAATAGTTTGATATGTTTGTGTGTTTTAATTTGTTATTTCTATTCTTGGGAAAGTTTCTCCTTCGGATTTTAAGAAAGGTAGTTTATGTGGGATCCTGGGTTTTGTTATTATTGTGCTCGCAAAGATCATTGGGATCTTCTGCGTACATATCCCTTAATGGGAATCAGAGCATTTGTAGCTCGAATCTAAAGGGAGATATGGTTTTGTTTGGTTTGAGGGAGAAAGAAGAATGCTCGCCAAGGATGAGACCTTGTGCCTACGTATTCTCAAAGGGAGGTTGAGAAAGTCAGAGCAATCGTAGTTCCCACTTATGCTAGTGGAAGCAACGGGATGTTATTAAGAGACAAAGACAAATGTTATCTTAATGAAAAATGTATCTAATCTATTTCATCACATACATTTTGAGGGTTTGATTGATTGAATCTTTCATCGTAAGTTATAGGTGTTTTGCTTGAGTGTACAAGCGTTACCACTTACGAGTTAAGAAAGATGTTTGAAAGATGATTGAATCTTTCATTGTAAGCATTGAGTGTTTTGCTTGAGTGTACAAGCGTTACCACTTACAATTTAAATGATGTTTTTGTTTGAAAAAGAGTGTGAAAAAGAGTTTGATTGTATGTGATGTGATAGATGAGATACTTCTTCCATAGAGATGATAAATGTCTAAATCTCTTAGGAGAAATTGATTGGATTAGGGGATGCTTTTAAGAAGCCTGTGGGTCCTTGTATTGTAAGCCGAAGAGGAGGCATTCCGAGGGTCATCGAGGGTCCTTGTATTGTTAGCCCAAGAGAAGGCATTCCAAGGGTCATCGAGGGTCCTTGTATGAAGCTCAAGAGGAAGCTATAGGGTATGGCTGACTTTGGTTTTAAGAGTGGTTTCACTGGGAAACCATCCTCTTAGGATTTTAAGAGTGATTTCACTGGGAAATCATCCTCTTAGGGTTCTATCCTAGCGCGGGTGATTCTTTGTATTGGAAGCCCAATAGGAGGCTGTTAAGAGATTTCCTAGTCTCTTTCTTGTTTGATGCCCAAGAGAAGGCTAAACTCAACGAGGAGTTCTTTTGAACGAATCCCAAGAGAAGGCTAACTCAGCAGGGGAGTGTTGTCTTATATGAAGCCTAAGCGGAGGCTAAACTCAGTAAATGTGTTTTCTTATATGAAGCCTAAGAGAAGGCTAAACGGACCCAGTTGTTAGGATAATTGTTATGTTATAACTGAACAGTTATATAAACAAGTGTGTGATGTGTATTCACAAGAGTTTATGAAGGAAATATATAAACAAGTGTATAAAACGAGCGTTTAAAGCAAGTGTAACTTGAATATATACAAGGTTTGGGACTTACACCTTAAGGGAGGCCCATTGGTTTAATAGTAATTTCACCGGGAATAATGCTTCTCTTAATACCAATGGAATCGGTGTATAAACAAGCGCATGAAAACAAATGAAAGAAGTTTGTTTATGCTTGAATATTTACAAAGATAATTGAATGTGTACAAGTAAATGAATATGTACACGAAGGGTGTTTATGTACAAGGAAATGAATATGTACATAGGAGGGTTGGGACTTACACCGTGAGGGAGGCCCATGATCAATTAAGAAACTCGAGGAAAAAACCGGTTCGGTTTTATCTTCAAATCGAGTCGATCATGAAAAAAGGTGTGTAAGTTTGTTGAAAAGTATTTGAAAAGGTTTTGAAAATGATTTTGAAAAGTGAAATATATTCACAAGAAGTTTTGAAAAAGATTTTAGTTTGAAAGTTGGAAAGAAAACATCTTTGTAAGTATTAAGAAATACTTAAAATGTTTCATTTTTTTGACTTAATAAAAATATAATCAAAAGAAAATATTTTTGGATTTTTTTGACATAATCATAAAATAGGTATATTAAATGACAAGTGTGCAAAAAATCATCTCAAAATGAGAAGTTTTGATTGGTTTTTGAAAATGTTGAAGTTTGATAGAAAAGGTGAAGAAAACAAGTAGTAAAATTTGATTTTGGTCCTAAGGAGGTTTGAACTCAGGACCTTTGGCTTTGAAGTGAAAAGCTTTACCACTGAGCCATGTGTTTAACTTGTCATTTACACGCCTTCATTTAATTATATTTAAAAACAAGTTTTTGAAAATGTTTTAAAAATGAAGGAAAAGTGGAAAAGATGAAAAAAAACGGTCTCAGGGGGATTCGAACCCTGGACCATAGGCAAGGAAAAGGACATGAAAAGCGCGCTGACTACCACTGGGGTGGCTATACATTCGTGAATATAACACGAACCATTAAATATATTCTAAAACAAGAATTTGAATTTTCCGGAAAACTGAAAAACGCGCGCATCTCCATCTTCTTCTTCCTCAAGCTTTGATTTTGTAACTTCTTCATTTCTCAATGAAATTGAAAGATGTAAACATCAAAGTTGCTCGTTTCAATCCCAGGAACACGATGGTGATGATTAATTTCATTTATTTCTAGTTTAGAACTATTAATTTTCGCAAGAACACGAAGAACCCTAGTTCTAATAATTGATCACGAAATCGTGTATGGCTATGGAATTAAGCAATTGATTGAGGGTTAATGATCAATATGAGTGCAAAAACAAGATGGCCAAGAAATGTTTCATCTGTAATGCATGAATCATAGAGTTCAAAGTTTGAGCAACTTACCTCTTCGAACTGAAATCAAATTCTTAGTTAGAGTGTTTCCAGTTATGTTTTGAGGATTGCTATAGCTTCACTGGACCTTATGAAAGGTGTGGAAGTGCTTAGCTTGATTTGAAATGTCCTGGATCGTTCCACCCAAGTCCAAATGCATCCACTTGGAGTAAGTTTCAAATTTGAAGTTAAAGATGTTACAGGTCAGTGATGAGTACTTGGATCACTCATATGAAGTGTATGGAAGGTATTTGAAGTGATAAATCAAGGCTAGCACGAGTAGATTGAGAGATGGCATGTTAAGGCTCAATTTGCTAGTTTATGGATTTTGGAGTATGATTATGAGTTTGGATAGTTTTTATGGTGGTTTTAAGTTTTAAAATACCTCTAAATGATGTTTAGAACATGTTAGAAACTTAAGTTTGCTCAGATTTTGCAAGGTTTGAAGATTGCAAAATTTCCCTCTTTGAACTTTGAAACTTGGAATTTAAGAAAGAAAGAAGGAAAGCTTGATTATGATATCTTTGGTGTGGTTTGAATTTGAATAAATGACCTCTATTTATAGGCCAAGAAATCTGAATGACAAGGCATGGCTATCATTGAGAGAGCTTTGCAACTTGCTTAAGTATTAAGAAGGAATCTTTTGCATTTAATGCAAAAGTTACTTTCTAACCATGGTTAGAAATTTCTCTTTGATTCAATCCTCTTATCAATCATGAAAAATTGATATTTATCAGTTATAGTCTATCCCTAGATGATGACAAGGCTTCTAGAAGGGAGATTTATGAAAAATGAATTATAATTTTGAAGCATGATCTTAGAATTCCATGGTTTTGGAGCTCTATGTTTCAAAATCAAAAGCATAGCTAGACAAAGTTTTTTTGCAAGTTCTTTGACATTTTGGAAAGCTTGTAACAAGGGCTACAACTTTCAAGTTTTGAGTTTTTTCTGAATCCAAATGGATCTAGGTGAAAAATGGCCTAGAAAGTGAGGAAAAACCATGTTTCTTAACACTTGAAAATTTTTCGAAGTGTTAGAAAAAATTCAAATCTTGACTTTTTGTTGACTTTTTCACATTTCTTGATTTTTTATGATCATGATGGATTATTTGAAATGTTTTTATGATTGAAAAAGTTTATTCTTGAAAAAGTTGACCAAAAGTCAAAGTTTGACTTTTTTAGCAGATGAATTTTCATCAAATGGTTTAGAATTTGTCTGATGAAGAAACATGGATTTTGAAATGTTTTGAATTAAGAAATTAGGTCAAGATGTTGCATTAAAGATGTTAAGATCAATCTTCAAGAAAATAGGTCATCCATTGAACAGAAAGTCAATGATTCACTATCTTCGATCGAAACCCTAATTGGTCGATTCATGGTAGATCATGAGAAAAAGTTGGGAATCTGAATATCAAATGTTGATGATTGATTAAGATAGGTCAATTGAGGTGAGTAGAAACTCAAACCCTAATTGATCATATCTTGAACAAATGAAATTTTGAAGAATTCCTAATTTTGACTTCTAGAAGCCACGCACGATCTATTTTGTTCTGAAACTGTTAGTGATGCAGTGATGCATATGTGAATAATGTAAGGTGGTATCTTAGGTCAAAAATTGGGGTATGACAAACGCCATACCTTCAACGGAATCTCCGTCATCATTTTCAACGTCTTCAACGCCATAGCACAAAGAGTTATCGTTGTATGCGTACGTCGAAGAACCTAAAACACCATAATCAATGGGAATTTTCATTTCTTGTAAGCTTCAGATTTAGATTTGAGGATTGTATCAAGGTTCGAAATAACATAACGCGTGGAGTAAATTTTTGTGTCAAGAGCAATCAAGAACGCAACAAATCGTTCGTTCGTTCTTGTATTAGAACTGAAAATACAGTTTATGTTCAAATTGTCTCCGTAAGATTTCTTGAGTTTGGAGTGAGTTTTAGAGAAAACTAAGGTTGGATTCTGACTCAGTGGCCGAAATCGAACGAGAAGGTGGTGTTGGTGTTTTGATTCTGTTGGCTGAAGATTTTGATACGTATGGCTCGAAATAGAAATCTTAAGTTCGAAATGAAATGATGTTAGTGTTCGTTGGAACAAAGTGAATGTCACAGTTCGGAATGGGAGAAATGGCTCTTCGAATGGACATACTAAAGCTCGGAGTTTCGAATGGCAGTTATGATGATATATATAAAGGAAGCTTCGAAGTGGTAACAAGGTTGTGTCTGTGAAGTGAGTTCGAAACGAAGATGGCCAAAGCATTTGAAATTCAAACGCGAGCGGGATAAATGGAAGTTAAAATATATGCGCTGGAAACGGTTCGAAGACACATGGAAGCTAGAGAGGAGCAGTGTTCTGCATGTTCTGAACGTGGCAAGATCTCATAAGTCAGACCGTTATGGTCGAAGTAGTATAAATAGAAGTATTAGTGTTAGGATTTCGTGTGTCATATCTGTTGTACAAAATTCAGTAAACATTCAAAATACCACATGGCTAGGGAAACGAATGCTCGAACAATGTACGTATGATAGCACCAAACCTTTATAATTCAGTAAAACTCTTTATCTTTCCAGTTTATCTCTTAATTCCACATCAATGTCATTTAAAGTTCTTTACACTCAAAGTCATTTAACTCCTTCTTGCATTTAAACGCTTTTCTTCTATTTCGAAATCCTTTACATTTCAGAAACCTTTTACATTAACGTTTTACATTCATGTCTTTTACATTCCATGCTTTTACATTAAAAGTCTTTTACATTTAAAGTCATTTACGTATTTCTGCATTTATATACTTCTTTGTAAATCGAACCTTTACTCATTCAAGTCAGTTTTTATTTCTTTACTTGATCATGTAATTTCTTTAACATTGTAATCGAAATACATCAAACATATATAAAACACTCTAAATACAAGTCTTAACCATGAATACTAGTTTTGTTATTAAATTTATCCAAACGACCAATACCCCATAGGATCAATCTAGTCGATCCTGCAAGTTACCAGAGAAATTGAATAACAGTCATTAAGATTATTCGATAGTTTGGAGGACTAGCGGTTGTTTTACCAGAAATCACTGTAAACAAATTGGCACGCCCAGTGGGACAGTCATTGGTCGTTACAAAATTAAAATAAAATAAGGATTGTTAAGACATAATCATTATAAAGTTCTTTCTGAGTGTTAAGTTCGTTGTTATATGAACCTTAGGAGTGGTAGAATAACTAATAGCAACCAACCCTTACCCAGAAGAAAACGTAATAATAGGATGTCTAATCCAAACAATCAACAAGGGGAACAAAACGCCCCACATGGAACAGGCATTAATGCGTCTGCTTCAACGGGAACGTCTAGCGCGATCCCTTCGAATGCACAGTCTGTTGCATCTTCTACTAGTAATGTGGCCACGAACGGAACAAGTGGCATGTCAACTAACAATTCGATCCTAGGGGGATTTGTCCCACCATCAGGGACACAAACCCATTTCGCTACCCCACCACCAACTAGACCACCCAGTTTCGATGGTAATAGACCCAGAAATCCCCCTGATGGGATGCCAACATCGTTTATGGCAGGTTTGCAGACTTCGACGTCGAACGCGTCACCACAATTAGGGTCTGGTTCTGGGGCTAATCAATTTATGACAAATAATCAGGGGTCAGTAGGTTATAGTGCATTGCCTATCCTAACCACAGAAAATAAGATAGCTTTTAGGCAGTTAATGGATGATAGTAACCATAATATGATAGGAGTGTTAGCGCAAACTATGCAGGAAATCTTCGCCCCAGTAGTTCAAAATGTAACTGTGATAAACAGAGAAAACGTAGATAACATGAGTCGAATAGCAGATTTCTTCGCTCCGCCAAAAAAGGCGTAGGCAGAACCAGGCATTGGTTCGAGCGAACATACCTATCAAAGAACAAGTTGCTGATTACCCACCCTATAGGCCAGTCAGAGAGGAAATTAATTTGGGGGCAAGGGCACAAAGGTTAGATGTACCAGTGATTCGAGAGGAACCACAAAGGGGATTTATAGAACCAATGGCGAGGGTCGAAAGATTAGATGCCCCAGTGATTCGAGAGGAACCACAAAGGGGAGTTATGGAACCAGGGGCAAGGGTCGAAAGGCTAGAAGTCCCAGCGTTTCGAGAAGAACAACCCAGAGGAGTTGTCATGGTGGGTCGAAACCAAGATGCTGATGCAGTTGTTCATAGAATTCGAAACGACAATATCTTGGCAGAAAATAATCTAACCACCATGATAGAGAGGATTATGGCCCAAAACGGTCTTAATACAGGGATTAGAAGGCCAAATTATGCCTCTCCTATAGCAGATTATGTAATGCATACTGATTTACCAAGGGGATATAAGATCCATAAGTTTACAAAGTTTGCTTGAGATACCAATGAATCAACAGTCGAACACATAGCCAGGTATCTGACTGAACTGAAGCAGGAGACATAGCAAATAATGAGAACCTTAGGATTAAATATTTCCCAAGTTCCCTCACTAAAAACGCTTTCACATGGTTCACTACTTTGCCTCCTGGATCCATAGATACCTGGACCCTCTTGGAGAGGTTGTTCCATGAACAATTCTATATGGGACAATCCAAGATAAGTCTAAAGGAACTAGCCAGTGTTAAGAGGAAGTTTACTGAACCCATAGATGAGTACTTAAATAGGTTCAGACTCTTGAAATCTAGATGTTTCACAGTAGTTCATGAACATGAGTTAGTCGAAATGGCCGTTGGTGGCCTGGACTATTCTATTCGAAAGAAATTAGACACACAATACTTGAGGGACATGGCTCAGTTAGCAGATAGAGTTCGACAAGTCGAAAGACTAAAGGCCGAAAAGGCCAGGGCTTTTAAAAGTAATAAGAAAGAGAGAATTTCCTATGTCGAAACTGAGGAAGTTGAAGACTATCCTGAATTCGAAGAGGTCGAAATAGATCTCGCTGAATTAAAACAGGCTCCACCTTACTCTTGTAAACTACTAGTTCCCACAAAAGGGAAAGAAATTGTTGAAAATGAGAAAAGTGACAAATTCCCAAAGAAGGTATATACCTTCGATGTAACAAAGTGTGACGAGATTTTCGATTTGCTTGTCAAAGATGGCCAGCTAATTGTGCCATCAAATGTCAAAATACCTCCTTTAGATCAAAGAAAGAAAAGAGGATTTTGTAAATATCATAGTTTCCTAGGCCACAAAACCTCACAGTGTTTTCTTTTCAGGGATCTGATTCAAAACGCAATTAAGGATGGCAGATTGAAATTTGCTGACAAACCAAAAATGAAAGTAGATGAAGACCCTCTGGATGTTGCAGACACCAACTACTCCGAGCCTTCGTGCATTGGAGAAATCAATATGGTGGAAGCAGACCAAGAGGCCACTCCATTAGGAGAAGAAAGCACTGAGAATGGAAACTGGGTGTTAGTCGAAGTCAACAAGGGAGTCACTGAGGACGTCCACAAACAACTAGAGGCTTCGATCGAAGCAGTGCCATTTGCTGTTTCGAAAGAGATCCGGGCTACTGAGGGCCAGGAGAACCAGAAGCAAGAGTTGACACAAGCCACTGAAGGCCTAAGGCTAAAATTGGAGAGAGTCCAGATCACAAAGCCAGCCTCCCCTCAAAAAGAAATCTGGGATACCTTGGGAGAGCCCAGTGGGAAGTTCGACTATCTGGTGAAATATTCTGCTCCAGAGAGTTCGAAAATCCCAATCGAAGACGTCAAGCCTACAGGATGGGAGATGATGACATAAAGGGGGAGGATGTAGATGGTAACATTCCTCAGAAGGAAGTCTGGGATACTTTAGGGGAACCCAGTGGAAAATTTGATTACCTGGTGAAATTCTCTGCCCCAGAGAGTTCGAAAATCCAAATCAAAGATGTCAAACCATCAGGATGGGGAAATGATGACGAAAAAGGGGAAAATGTAGATGTCAACATGGTGGATATGGAGAGACCTCGTTTTGAGATGGAAGAGATGGAAAGATACCTAGAAAAGGAAAAATACAAAATGGAGGATGGCTATGCTGCAGATACCAGCCTCAAAGATTATCTCATGCTGTGCCACAAGGGAAATGCTGAAATGATGCTATGTCCCAGATGCAACATTATCTGCAACCATAAAATTGTTGCAGACTTCGAGAGAAAACAAAGGGCTCGAACTGGCATCAACTGGCGCCAAGACAACTAATTATTCAGATGTTACCCTAGAGCTGGGGAGAGTTTATTGGAGTTCTTAGTTCGCTGTCATAAAGGGGAAACCAAGTGCCTAATATGCCCAAGGTGCTCTGCAGCATATGACCAGAACATGGCTGGAGCGTTCGAAACTATTCCCTTCGCCCCATGCTGGAATCACAAGGAAGTTGGTCAGATGAGTCAACACTTCGAGGGTAATCATACTCAACGAAATCCTGACAGCCCCTATCCTAAAGGTGCTCGAAGGGTGACGTTCAAAATCCCTACTACTGAAGTACCAACAGACAAATGGCTGCAAGTCAAGAGCTAATAAGGGGAAAGATAAATGGAGAGGCAATGAACGAAATGCACGTCACGCTATGATATATAGGAGGAAATTCAACACTGCGAAGAGGGAAGAATTGAGACTGGAAAATTACAAAGGAAAACACCCCATGTCCAGATCACAATGGCGAAGGCAACAGCGAATTCGAAAGGCTGAAAGGGAAGCTTTGGCAGACAAAGGAGCGGCTTCGACCAGTAACAAAGAAGTGTCAAGTACCAACAAACCAACAACAAACAATCAACCTGAAGACAAACCTCCAGTTAGTAGGAGACTCTTCTCTCAAACACAACAAGATGAATCGAAGGAGTACACTCCAAGTCCAGAAGAAGGCGAGGATATGCTGACAGACAACTTCGAATCAGAGGGGGAGTCTTCACTCAACTTAAATTGCAATGTGGTATCTGTACTACCTTGTGAGTTTGGACAGGAAACCGAGATCGAAGAGCATGAGGAGGATGATACCATAGACTTGACGAAGCACAGACCAGTTTGCTACTACGTAATGGATAACGGCGCGGTCGAAGAGCAGAATGCGTTCTTCGAACACCCAGAGCCAGCCATGAAGAATCATCTGAAGCCATTGTTCATTCGAGCAAAGGCTGGAGCCCATGGCGTGAACAAGGTCTTAGTGGATGGAGGCGCTGCTGTTAATTTAATGCCTCACTTCATGCTGAAAAAGTTAGTAATACAAGAGGGTGATGTCAAACCACACAACATGGTCCTATCCAATTATGAAGGGAAAGTAGGTCAGACGTTGGGGGTAGTTCAAGTGGATTTAACCGTCGGATCAAGCTGCAGGCCCACCATGTTCATGGTGATCGAAGCCAAAGCCAATTATAACTTGCTGCTGGGAAGAGAATGGATCCATGGCGTAGGAGCAGTTCCTTCGTCAATGCATCAGAGGTTGGTTCTATAGAGAGAGGATGGTATAGTGGAGAATATCGAAGCAGACCAGAGTTACTTTATGACAACAGTCAACTTAGTCAATAAAAGGAATTATGACAAGTATCTAGCCAGAATAGCCCCTTGTACCCCAAGTGATGAAATAAACGAAACCAGAAATGCACACTATTATATGACCCTTCGACATGATGGCATGTACTGGGATAGAAAGATAATTAAAGGAGACGAGGGAGTCGAAGGCACTTCGCAAAGACGGCCAGTAGGCTGGGAATTCGACAACCTTGCTCATGACTGAGTCCTCCTTCTTCGAAAGGATTTCGGCCTATATGGCTGAGAATGAATGGAAAGCGGCCTCAGAGGCCGAAATGGATAATATGGTTGAAGTAAACGAAATAGAAGGGAATGGTTCGAAAGACTCACCCTGTGAAGAACACGAAATAGATCAAAGGCTAGATGCCATCTATGACAAGGAACCCTTAGGCTTCGAGAAGGACCCTGCAAACTCAGGTGCTAAAATGTTAGCACAGGATCCGCTCGGAGAGGTGAATTTGGGGGATGACAATACAAAAAGAATAACCTACATAAGCGCAAAACTCAACCCAAGCTTCAAGCAAGAGGTGATCGAAGTCCTCAAGAGAAACAAAGATTGCTTCGCGTGGGATTATGATGAAATGCCTGGCTTGAAGAGAGAGTTAGTGGAGCACAGACTTCCAATTAAGGATGGCAAGAAGCCCATCAAACAAACTCCTAGAAGATTCGCGCCAACAGTTCTCACAAAGATCAAAGCTGAGGTCGAAAGGTTGCTGCGCTGCAAATTCATCAGAACCACAAGGTATGTCGAATGGTTAGCAAATATAGTACCTGTTATTAAGAAAAATGGTTCTCTGAGAATGTGCATAGAGTTTAGGGATTTAAATACTGCAACCCCCAAAGATGAATATTCTATGCCTGTGGCAGAAATGTTAATAGACTCTGCTGTAGGATTCGAATACCTAAGTATGCTAGATGGATATTCTGGTTATAATCATATTTTTATTGTTGAAGAAGATGTTGCTAAGACAGCATTTCGTTGCGCAGGAGCCTTAGGCACCTATGAATGGGCAGTGATGCCTTTTGGTTTAAAAAATGCTGGGGCAACTTACCAAAGAGCAATGAATTCAATCTTCCATGATTTTATTGAGACATTTATGCAGGTGTATATTGATGATATAGTCATCAAATCTATATCTGCAGAAACCCATTTGTATCATTTGAGCCAATCATTCAAAAGAATGAGGAAACTTGGCTTAAAAATGAACCCCCTTAAATGTGCATTTTTTGTGCAGGCTGGAGATTTCCTTGGCTTTGTGGTTCATAAAAAAGGAATCGAAATCAACCAGAATAAGACCAAAGCCATCATGGAGACAAAAGCACCCACATCAAAAAGGGAGCAGCAATCTTTGCTGGGGAAGATCAACTTTCTCAGAAGGTTCATTTCGAATCTAAGTGGAAGAACTCAAACTTTCTCCCCACTACTTCGTTTAAAGCAAGGCCAAGCCTTCGAGTGGAACGAAGCACATCAGGAGGCCTTTGACAAGATCAAAAGATATCTCTCTCAGCCTCTTATCTTGTCTCCACCTTCATGGGGAAAGCCCATGAGACCATATATCTTTCAATTTACTATAGGTAGTATGTTAGCACAAGAAGATAGTAATGGCATCGAAAGAGCCATATATTATTTAAGTAGGGTGTTGAATGATGCAGAAACTAGATATAGCAATATAGAAAAGCTATGTCTTTGTTTATACTTTTCTTGTATGAAACTTAAGTATTATATAAAGCTTGTTGATGTTTATGTTTCATCTCATTTCGATGTTATCAAACACATGCTTTCAAAACCAATAATGCATAGCAGAGTTGGTAAATGGGCTCTAGCCTTGACAGAATATTCTTTGACTTTCATGCCTTTAAGAGCTGTGAAAGGTCAAGTGATTTCTGATTTCATTGTGGATCATTCACTGGTCGAAAAGGCTGTCATGGGTTACGTTGAAATGCAACCTTGGAAATTATACTTTGATGGTTCGACCCACAAGAAGGGTAGTGGTGTTGGAGTCCTCATAATTTCTCCTGAAGGAATTCCAACAAAATTCAAGTATAAGTTAGATGGTCCTCGTTGCTCGAACAACGAAGCTGAATACGAAGCGCTTATTGTTGGACTTGAAGCTTTGTTGGAATTGGGGGCAACTAGAGTCGAAATTAAAGGTGATTCAGAGTTAGTGGTCAAGCAAATAACAAAGGAATACAAATGCATAAAGGAAAATCTGATGACATACTTTGTCATAGTTAACAGGCTACTCAAAAAATTCGAATACATGGATATTCAACACATACCAAGAATAGAAAATCAAGAAGCGAATGACTTAGCACAGTTGGCTTCAGGTTATAAAGTTTCTACCAAAAACTTTAAAGAATTGGTCGAAATAAGAGGTAGAGTTATGGCTACTAGACTCACACCATCAGATTTAGAGAATATTAAATTAGGTTGTGGTGATAAAGATAGATTCGAAGTATTAGCCATAGACACCTTATCATATGCAGATTGGCGAAGCCCATTAGTGAGCTATTTAGAAAATCCAACATTGAATGTTGATAGAAAAATAAAATATAGAGCATTATCATATGTCCTTATGGGAAATGAATTGTTCAAAAAGACCCAAGAAGGCGTATTACTCAAATGCCTAGGAGAAAAGTGAGGCATATTTAGCATTGTCAGAAGTCCACAATGGGGCATGTGGGGCACATCAAGCAGGCCATAAAATGAAATGGTTGTTATTTCGATATGGTATGTACTGGCCTAGCATGCTCAAAGATTGTATAGATTTTGCTAAAGGGTGTGAAGAATGCCAGAAACATGCAGGGATTCAACATGTTCCTGCAAGTGAGCTGCATTCGATTATTAAACCATGGCCCTTTAGAGGATGGGCATTAGATTTAATAGGAGAAATCAATCCTGCTTCGTCTAAAGGTCAAAAATATATCTTGGTAGGAATAGACTATTTTACCAAGTGGATCGAAGCAATACCTTTAATAGCTGTAGATCAAGAGGCTATTATTGAGTTCATACAGAAACAGATTATCTATAGGTTTGGATTGCCAGAGAGCATAACCACAGACTAAGGTTCAATGTTTACTGGTAAGAAGATGCAAGAATTTGCCCAAGAGATGGGGTTTAGATTACTAACATCAACACCATATTATGCTCAAGCAAATGGTCAGGTCGAAGCAGCCAATAAAGTGATAATAGGTTTGATTAAGAAACATGTTGGTAAAAAGCCAAGGAATTGGCACAAGACTTTAGACCAAATACTATGGGCCTGTAGAACATCTCCTAAAGAAGCTACTAACACCACGCCTTTCCAACTAACATTTGGTCATGATGCAGTTCTACCAGTAGAAATTCATCTGCAATCAGTTCGAATTCAAAGACAAAACGAAATCCCATCTGCATTGTATTGGGAGATGATGATGAACGAGTTAGTTGAGTTAGACGAAGTTAGATTGCAGGCATTGGAAATCCTAATGAGGCAAAAGGAAAGAGTAGCCAGGGCATATAACAAAAGGGTGAAAGGTAAAACATTCAATGTTAATGACTTAGTTTGGAAAGTTATATTGCCCATGGCCAAGAAAAATAAAGCATTAGGTAAATGGTCACCTCATTGGGAAGGACCTTTTCGAATAGTAAAAATATTTTCAAACAATGCATATGAAATTGAAGAATTGAATGATGATAAACGAATCTTAAAGGTTAATGGGAAATATTTAAAGAAATATAAGCCACGCCTGCAAGAGATTCAAATAATAACAGCGTAATCGAAATATAGTAAAGGTATGCCAAAATGGTAATATAAATTGCCAAAATGGCATTGTTTGGGTATTACAGATCAAAGTTAAATTAATATTCCAAGCAAATTAAACAAACAAAATCTAGAAATGGGTATTGTTCCTTAATTTGTCGAAAATACTCCGAAAGGACTCAAGCCTTTGCTGAGTAAAGCGCCTCGCTCCTTCTAAGGTGGCAACTTCACCTTTAAGTTGCTCAGCTGCTTCCATTTCTGCAAGTCCTTTATTGAGGAGCTCTTCGAATTGAGTGCCAGCAGTGTTGGTGTCATATGCCAATTGTTGTTCTTGGGCCTCCCTAACTTTTTGTTGAAGCTCTTGAAGTTGCTGTTCCCAGAGAAGAATAGACTTAGCCCGAATCTCATAATCAGTCTTGGCTTGCTTTATGTGCATGGCTTGATCTTCAGCTTCCTTAGAGAGCTTCGAAGCATGCTCATAAGCAGCGTCCATCGCAGTTCGCTTCTCTTGGACTTTATTGGTAGCAAATTCATCCTGAAGGAGACACCCAGTCACGTTGTCTAGCAAAGTTTGAAGTTCGAATAAGATGGTGCTAACTTCCAGAGAGCAGGTGGCAAGGTTGACTTGAGTTAGAAGTTCTTTCATAGTATAGCAAGTTGTACTGTCTTTCTTGAGCACTTCGAACAGATCTACGTCAAGGATTGTTTTCCTAATTTTGTGAAGCAGTACAACCCTATCATCTGAAGGCATTGAATCAGTAGTCGAACCAGTACTAGTCCTAGGAAGAGGAGTATCTCTTTGAGCTAGTTTAGCCTTCATATACCCAATTGGGTCATTTCGTTTTAAGAGGGCTAACTCCTATTCAGCTGTTTGAGATTGGGAAGACTCAGGAAGTTCCATACGCAATGGAGTAACATCCATCTCGACTTCCATTGGCTCATTGGTAGGGGCACCATCACCTTCGTTATTTTCTTGCTCATCATCTTCTTCATCACCAACCAGGTCCACCACTTCGATGTCATTGTCTTTACCACTATGAGCATCAGACTCTGTTTCTTCGCTCGAACCGCCTGGAGCTTCTTCTTCTCCTACTTCCTCAGATCCTTCCTCACTAGATTCTTCGCTCTCCTGAGAAGGGTCAGCCGTTTCCTCTTCAGCTTGGGTGACCTTTTCACTCTCTTGAGGGATTTCGAGAGGGGATTTTGGATGAGAAGTTTCTGGAGGAACTTCTGCAGCATCTTCAGGCGTTGTTTCGTTTGTTTCCTTGAGAGGGGGAGAAGTGCCTTGGTCATCTGGTTGCTCTGAAGCCCCAATTGGGACTGCCATGTTGGAGGATCCCTTGTTCTGCACCAGATTACTCGAATCCCATGAGGAGAAGAATGGATTGGAGTAGCAGTTTGTGATGGAGGAGTCGAAGTGGTAGGGATTGGATTCGAAGTGTCCTACACAAACAAAAAAAGATTAAAAACATGCACTAAGGTACGAATAACTAGTTTGTTAAAAAATTCGAATTCAATTTACCTGTAGATTATCTGAAGAGAGATTGCTATCTATATATTCCAACATTAAATTGGAGGTCGAAGGTGGATTTTTGGATTTTGGTAAGGGAGCAACATCCCTGGAATCGAGTCCAGAAACGTTAGTTGTTTCAGTGTCCTTGGAAACATTTTTCTTCAGCTTTTTCTTCGAAGCTGTTGATGAATCCCCTCCAGCCTTGGGATTCTTCCCAGTGGTACTAGGTTTTCGTTTCTTTGGAGTGGTTGGCGGGAGTTTACTAGTCTGAAATGGTTTAAACATGAGTTGGACTTCAATCATAAATTTAAGTCCATTCGAAATATCAGAATAAACTGATTACCTTTGGAGTTGGAGCAATTGTTGGAGTTGGAGCAATTGTGGTTATTGGTGTTGTTGCAGCAGTTGTTGTTGGCACATCATCATTGGTTTCGATGGTTTGTTGAGAGCTACTCCCTTCCTTAGCCTTCGAACCAACAGTCTTGATCCTGATGGCTGAAAATCGAAACAATTAAGGTAAATGTTAAAATAAAGAAAGTAAAAAACATTTGGGATTTCCCAAGTATTCGCACCTGCGCCTTGATTAGATATAATCGACATGGCAGAAAGGTCATAGCGAAGATGCCCTGGGAAATCATGGAGCCAATGACGAGCCCATGTCACAATCTTAGATGGCTTTGGTTTCTTTTGAGATTTGTATTTGAACATCTCTTTGCAAGTCAACCACCAAGGGTATGGAGGAAACCAAGCCAGAGCCAGTTCTGAGGTAGGTAGTCTGGGAAACTTAGGTGGATGCATTTCGAGTGCCACCCTATACCTATCCTCAGGTGACAACCCTGAAGGAAGTTTGAACTTAGAAACTTTTTCTTTAAATTTTTCCTTCAAGGTTTGGGACACTCGATACACAGTGGTCTCCAAGCGTGTAGGATCATAAGTTGTTTCGAAGTAATTCTGAAAAGCCCTAATCTCTTTGGCATGAGTAAATATACCTTTCTTCGAATGTACCTGCACATCAAACGCATCAGTTAGTTTCTTTCGAATAGTGAGGGTATCGAACATATTAGATTGGTAGAACTTAGTCCACCATTCCAGAAAACCCTTTGCAGTAAAATGTGTTGGCTCGAAAGGAATTAGTTCGAACTGAGCGAAGCCTTGGTATTGTTCTTGTTGCAGCTTGGCTTCTCTCACTTTGAAGGTTCGACCAGAAGTGATGGCACTCTGGGTTTGAAAAAGGGGTTCAAGAATTAACTGACATAAACCAAATTGTCTGGAGACAAAATTGGGTTGATAGGCGAAAAGGAAAATTTGGTTCTTAGACGAAGTGATTCTTGAGGAGATTAATCTTGGGAGTAAAAAGGCTTTCCAAATGTCTTGGATCTCTTTGCTTTTAGCAGCCTCTGAAAGGGACATGGTGAACCATGATGGTCCATGAGTCCTCGAAGCGAAAGGTGCCATAGTCTCTTCAAATTTATGCCTTTTAGAGAAGATCATGATGTACTGTGAGAAGAGGACTTGGAAGTCAGCTTTATCATCATTTGGAGTAAGTCTTCTCAGCCTTGTACCTTCAACGATTTGATCCGCTATCTCTGGATCTTGTTCACTAATGGTGTCAACAGTGGACAATAAGGATTCAAACATGGTATTAAGCCATAATTGGAGTAACCAGAAGGGGCCAGCTAACAGGATGTTCTTAGGAGTGTGAGATTTCAGACTCGAAACAGCTGATCTCAAGCTTTCATAGAGATCAACAAGTAACAGCTCACTCAAACATACTCTCCTATTTTCATGTAAATCTCTAGCTAGAGGAATAAACCTACTGGCTACTTGTAAAGACCTGCTACATAACACGTATCTTGATAACCATCGGGTAAGAAAGGCAATATGCTCCACATCTGACACACTATCACCTTCAGTGTGATAATGGCTAATAAATTTAGAGAAACTGGCCAATTTGACATCGAAGTCAATGATACTTGAGTGTTCTTCAGAGTCAGGAATGTAAGTCTCTCCTACTGGTGACAAACCAGTAATAGCTGCTATGTCGAAAAATGTAGGTGTTATCATTCCTCCCGGAAGGTGAAAGGTGTTGTAAGTACTGTCCCAGAAGTATAAGGATACAAATAGTAAAGGATGGCTATAGGTGAAGCCTGGTTTCGATAACTTGATTAAATTATAGATTCCTAGCTCCTCCCATTGGTGTGATTTCTTAGCTTCTACCTTAGTAAGCCAGTTCTGGTAAGCTACGTCAGGGGTAGGGCAGGATCGGAATGGTTTAAAATTGCTTTTAACATAATCCAAGACAAAAGGACCTTTTGGGGGAACGTTTGGGGTTTCTGTGGTTTTCGAAGCGGAGGATTCACTCATATTCTCAGTTCCTAACCTAGGGATTTCCATCTTATTAAACAAAGGTTTAAAGTTATAACAAACAGGGAAGATTGTTCTGGTATCTTTCAGGATTTCAAAAACTGTAAGAGGGCCCATTAGAGCAAACCTCTTTCCAGCAGCATTAGTTGGAATCAGTACCTGAGAGGAGTATAGAAGTTCTTGTTCCTTGGAGATTGCTTGGGGGATAAGTATAGATTGACCTTGATGAGTACCGACCTTGCTTTCCAGAATCTTTCCTGCGTTCTTGCTTTTCTTCTTGGAAATCTTCTTCATTTGGGATGTTATTGAAGACATTGTTGGAAATTGTTGAGAGCTTTAGGGTTTTTTCAGCGAGAAGAGAAGAAGAAAAGAGTTTCAGAGTGTGGAAAAAGAATAAAAGACTAAGCTGTTTAGTTTTTATAGTGAGGAAGTTGAAGCACTCACCAACTAAGGCTAGGATACGTGGGGATCGTGGGTTGGATATGGAATGAGGTGGCGTAAATTTAGCATTGGTAATAAGCGTGATTAATGATAATCATTGTTTTAGTAACTGCACCATGCTGTGATGACTGCTTTGAGACGGTTAAGGGAACCAAGAGGCGTCTTGATTGACATAATTGAAAGTCATACACGGTAGAGTATCATGATTTCTCAAAAGTCACATCAAAATCTTGTGAATATGTTTAAAATAAGTATTTCTCAGAAAGAGGTTCGAAATACATATTTTAAAGGGGCATTTTGTTGGCTGAAGATTTTGATACGTATGGCTCGAAATAGAAATCTTAAGTTCGAAATGAAATGATGTTAGTGTTCGTTGGAACAAAGTGAATGTCACAGTTCGGAATGGGAGAAATGGCTCTTCGAATGGGCATACTAAAACTCGGAGTTTCGAATGGCAGTTATGATGATATATATAAAGGAAACTTCGAAGTGGTAACAAGGTTGTGTCTGTGAAGTGAGTTCGAAACGAAGATGGCCAAAGCATTTGAAATTCAAACGCGAGCGGGATAAATGGAAGTTAAAATATATGCGCTGGAAACAGTTCGAAGACACATGGAAGCTAGAGAGGAGCAGTGTTCTGCATGTTCTGAACGTGGCAAGATCTCATAAGTCAGACCGTTATGGTCGAAGTAGTATAAATAGAAGTCTTAGTGTTAGGATTTCGTGTGTCATATCTGTTGTACAAAATTCAGTAAACATTCAAAATACCACATGGCTAGGGAAACGAATGCTCGAACAATGTACGTATGATAGCACCAAACCTTTATAATTCAGTAAAACTCTTTATCTTTCCAGTTTATCTCTTAATTCCACATCAATGTCATTTAAAGTTCTTTACATTCAAAGTCATTTAACTCCTTCTTGCATTTAAACGCTTTTCTTCTATTTCGAAATCCTTTACATTTCAGAAACCTTTTACATTAACGTTTTACATTCATGTCTTTTACATTCCATGCTTTTACATTAAAAGTCTTTTACATTTAAAGTCATTTACGTATTTCTGCATTTATATACTTCTTTGTAAATCGAACCTTTACTCATTCAAGTCAGTTTTTATTTCTTTACTTGATCATGTAATTTCTTTAACATTGTAATCGGAATACATCAAACATATATAAAACACTCTAAATACAAGTCTTAACCATGAATACTAGTTTTGTTATTAAATTTATCCAAACGACCAATACCCCATAGGATCAATCTAGTCGATCCTGCAAGTTACCAGAGAAATTGAATAACAGTCATTAAGATTATTCGATAGTTTGGAGGACTAGCGGTTGTTTTACCAGAAATCACTGTAAACAGATTCCTGCTAGCGTGGTCGCCGCCGCCTATGAAACGCGATCGGAGAGGTTGATCGGATTTTGTTTTCCGGTGAGTATCTTCGTTTCAAACCCTATGCGTGTCACAATATCGTTGGTTCATGATTTAATCCATGATCCTCCAATCAAAGCTCGACACCTGTCCTTTTTTTATGAATTAAGTAAAAAACAGGACCATTTGATATAAGTCTACATATATGTGATAAACGTGACATAGCATCAAAAGAAAATAATAAAATCTAAATGTTTTTTTGTGGCAATTGGACTTAGTGAAATCAAGATATGGGCCTAAGAAATTCGTGATCACACCCCCTGTGTATTGGGCCCTTAGCGCCATTTTAACTAATTTTAGTTCATTCAGAAAGTTCGGCTATACACCCTCAGTGTTGTATATATGCATATTAATACATAGCTCAATTTTGTTTTCGATTTCGATTCTATTGATTCGTAAAAAATGTAAATAAATTAGTTTCTGACATTTTAGGATCTTAGAATATTTTTGATATTTTTTGTGAATTTTTAACAATTAATTTCTTTTAGTTTTTAATCAATTTTTGTTAACATGTTTAGAAATGACTTGTTCTGTGATACCGTGCAAGTTGCGATGTGGTTTTCGATCGTTTCTCGACAATAAAAACATGAATAAAAATGCTCCTGACTTTAGAGATTCTTAGGAATTTTTCCATATTTTTTTGGGAATTTTGGTAGTTGTATTTGAATCCTTTTTTTAATTGTTTCGATAAGATGTTTAAAGGCGATTTTTTTCTATAATGCTTCGCATATAGATTAAAATTTTTGATTATTCCTTAATCACAAAAATTCCTAAAATTGACAATGCTGGTTCTATTAGATGTTAGTAGCCTCTAGGATTTTTTCTCATAATTTTTTAGATCTTTTTTGAGTTTTTATTCAATTTTCCTTTTGTACAATACAAACATAGGTAATTGTTGGCTAGTTCACCTAATTAGGAATCGATTTCTTTGCATATAATGTCTAATATTTGTTCTAACTTTCATGTAACTTTTAATTAACATTTTGACATGTTTAGGTAGCTGTTATCTTGATTTAGAAACCATGATTGAGTCATATGATTAGGGTAACATGCTAATTAACCCTTAGAGCGACAATTAATCGTTTTAACTTCGTTTTGTGCACAAATATGTTTCAACCATGATTTTTTTTCTTGTTCATTTCATTTGAGATTATTTAGTATGAATTAGATACTGACTTATAGAGTTTTACATCTATTTTAATTCAATGCTTACTTAATTCTCAAGTTTCGATTATGTTGTATGGTTTAAAAGCGTATTTCTCATTTGCCATGTGAATCGACTAATTGTAGGAGTGTAATGCCATGTGTTTCTTAGAAACTTTAGGAAATTTGTTCCCATTTTAATTGTAGCCTAATGTAAACCTTATCATTGTGTTGTAAGTAGAATTTTAAAGCTAACTCTTAGCGGTATAACTCTTAGGCACTAGTTCGATACTTGTATAGTTCTCCTAGGTTCCTCTTGCATGTTTGTTTGCAACCTTTCCCTCTATTTTTTAGAGATGTTTAGGTAAGCATTAGGACATATAGTTTCTTCCCTTACTAGGAAGTCATCCTTCATGCATCGATTTCATTGTGAATAATCGCTTTTGCAGCTTGTGCTTTCTTTAAAGCCTATTTCTGACACTTTGTTTCATATGCGAGGTACACGGAGCATTATACTTGTGATTTGGATGTGTAGGATCCATATTGAAATTCCTGGCAGCAGATACGTGATGTCACAGAGAATGTTATGACACAGTATCTGACACTCTGTTAATAATTCACATAGTAATTTTAAACAACAGTAAAGAACACAATAAATTGTTTACCCAGTTCAGTGTGTAACTACACCTACATCTGGGGGCTACCAAGCCAGAGAGGAAATTCACTATTAGTAGAATTAATTCAGGAATAAACCAACCAGTTTATCTCCTTCACTTAAAACCTACCCAATGCAACTTCAATCTAAGTCCTACTTAGACCTGAGTTCCTACTCACTCCCCCTCAATCACAACAGTGATATCAACCTATTGATTAATTGAATTGTGAAGACACTCTTCAATAACAAACTTGATTTTACTTCAAAGCTTTAATCAAGAGACACAACACTCGTGCTTCAAAGCTTTGAGTGATAAAACAACCCTTACAACCAAATCCTAGTCCAAGGCACTTATCAATTGATAATTGCTTGGCTCACAAGAGTAACTAGAATTACACAAAATACAACCTGCTAAATCTTCAAAACAGTCCAGAGGCGCAACAGCAGTGTAAGGGTTCTATTCTTATTATAAAAGCAGTCCTGTAACTTCAGTTTTGGGCTTCCACAATAATAGCTAGGGTTCACTTAATTAATCCTAAAGACTTGGTCTTTTTAACAACCAATTTAGGTTTAACTAAGATCAACCAATTAGCCACGTGAGCATGTAATCTAATTAACATAGAACATAATAAAACAACTCAACAAACTTCCTGAAAACACTCAGAAAAAAAAACAGATTCTGCAGAACAGTAAATGTCACACAGAATGTCATAACATCGGTTATGACATTAGTCAATCTTCTGCAGAATTCCAAAGACAAGATTTGCTTCCGCCGAGTGTACTTAAACATCCTTCTCATGTAGAATTTATCTTCAACTCTGAATGTCATGACATCAATCAAGACATTGTCATATCCTAGTTTTACCAAAAATTAATGCCAACATAAAAACACTTACAAACTCTCCCTTTGGCACATTTTTGGCTAAAACAAACTAAGTTATCAGAGTACCCATGCAGCAGAAAATAAAACCAGTTTAAGCTAATCTAAGCTTAAAAACCAGATCCTAGAGAAGATAAATTCTACCCACAATTTTTCATACAATTGCCCATAAATACTTCTCCCCCTTTTTAGCCACAAAAGGGCCAAAGGTACCAGTACAAATGCCCCAACGTTCATCATATTTAAAAAGTACCACCAAAGTTAAAGATTACACCTCTGTCAAAATAATACAAATATCCAAAAGCAGCCAGAATTAAAAACAACAGCAGAAACAAAGTTAACATTAGAACAACAAAAAGAAACAAGCAATCAAATAGCAACAGGATCACAAATCAAGTGCTTTCTTCTCCTGAAGAAACACTATGGAAAGAAGCATCTTCAGAACTTCCCTCAGCACCAGTCATTTGATCAGCATCAACATCATTTTCAGCAGCATTATCACCAGCTAACCCTTCATCCTCAACCTCTGTGTCTTGCTCCTTTTCCAGTTGAGAGATCATCTCTTCAAGGCTTTGCTTTCTTGCTTCAAGCTCCTTGCAAGTTGCTTTCAGCACAGCTATGACAGTTGCCTTCTGAGAGTTTTCCTTGACATTGGATGTCTCAGCAAATGTCATGACAATGTTTGGAACATGTTTTCCATGAAAGAGCTTGTAATGAAATCCAAGTGCAGGGGCTCTTTTGCATACTGAATCTCTTTCAACTAGAATATCAGGGTATTGATCAATTATGATTCCACACAGGAGGGAGGGAAAGGCTATTGGTCCCTTGATTGCATAACTGTCAGCATGTTTGAGGGTTTGCTTAAAGATGTAGGTTCCATAATCAAACTTTCCTTGAGTGCCAACTGCAAAGATGAATCTGCCCAGACCAACAGAGATGGTTGACTTGTGATTTGTTGGAACCCAATTTGCAGCACCTATTTTGTGCAAGATAGCAAACTTTACACTCAATTTGTTGGCAGTGAGCTTTCCCTTCATAGGCCAATGCTTCACTTGCTTAGCAGTAATTGTTTGACATATTTGATTATCAGTTTCTTCTAGCTCAGGTTGAGCATCATCTGATCTTCCCAAATATTTATTTATCACACTTGGGGAAAACTTCACTCTTCTCCCTCTCACATACATAGTTTTGAAATCAGCTGACCTGCCATCAGCACATCCACTTGACAAGTTCCCAATGAACTCCTTCACCAGCACATCATAACAGTTTGAAAGCTTCACCACAGTTTTCATCAGTCCTGCTTCCTTAATCAGATCAATCACATCCTTGCATTCAAGGGCACTCTTGTTCAGTTCCCTTTCTAGTGCAATTCTCTTCAAGCACACATATTTCCACCTGTTTGCATTCTCAGGGTGGTGGAAGGATATGTTATCAATAGCCACTTCAGGGACTTTGGGCAGTTTCCCAAGAGATGGCTTCTTCCTTGGATGAATGTATGAGACATTCTCCTCAACATTAAAATCAGAGTCTTGATCAGACTCTGAAGGTTCAGGTACCTTCCTCTTCTTAACAATTGGGGTTCTCTTGGATCTAGAGGTACCACCAACAATCTTCACCCTACTCTTCCCTTTAAAGGGTCCAACCTTGTTATCCTTACTAGATTTTTCTTCAGCCTTATGAACAGTCTCAGCTACCTTTTCCTTGACAGGGCTCTGAGAGGCAGCCTGTTTCCTTTCCATTTCAACATCCTCTTAGCAATGCTTGGATTGACATTGGCAATGAGATCATTATCAGAGAATTATTTATCCAAGTCAATGACAGGGGGTTCCACAACATTTTCAGAATCTTTCACTTGAGAGTTTTCTAGGTTATCAGCAACTTGTTTCTCTGGAGTTTCTTCAAGAATACCATCAGAGATATCATTAGCAAAATTGACATGGGACTTATCAGCAATACATTTTTCAGGGGTTTCTTCAAGAATTCCATCTGAAATATCATCATCACTAATCACAGGGGGCTTATTAGTGGTATCAGCAACACCAACTTCAGGAGTTTTATCAACAACACATTTTACAGGGGAATCAAGAGAAGGTTCAGTAACAGGATTCACAGGGGTTTTCTTGACTTGATCATCAGATGTCTTGACATTCTCAGTGACATCTAGATCAGCTGTTAAACTAGGGCTGGCAGATTTTTGATTTAAAGGGATAGAAACCCCAGGCATAGAGTGGTTTTCATTCAAGATTCTGGTTACTATTCTAGCAATGGCTTCATGGACATACCTAGAACCTTCCCTGTTTGCTATTTCAGAAGGAACAGAGGAAGTTGGTTCAGAGGTCTTACCAGAAGGAGATGCTTGTGACCTTCGTGCATTCCTGGTGCAAAGTTTCTTGACCCTCCCAGGATCAGTTCCCATTGCACGTAGAGGGGTAACCTTCAGAGCTTCAGTCTGCATGGCTTCTGCGTTTACCCTAATCTCCGAAATGGTGGGAGATGAAGAGCCAGATTCTTGAGATGATGAAGAGGACGAAGACAAGTTTTGTTGAGACATCTTGAGGAAAACAAGAAATTTTTTACAGAGAGTTTGAGAGCTTCTGTTAATGAAATGGAAAGAGATACTTTCAAATGAAGAAACTAAAATATATATATGCCTCTTCCTATTCTTGGACTTTTGAAAAGTAAGAGGGAAATAATTAATTACCCCACTTAAAATTAAATGAAATAAAAAGTCTCTTCCATTCCTTGTTGTAAGCAATTTTAATTGCTACAATTCCTCATATTGGCAAATACCCAACTTGCCCCTTAAATTCTCAAACTGACTAGCATCAAGAGCTTTAGTAAAAATGTCAGCCAGTTGAAGTTCAATGGCTACATGCTCCAATTTAATCACTTTCTCTTCCACAAGGTCTCGATGAAGTGATGTCTAATGTCAATGTGCTTAGTCCCACTGTCTGTATAGGATTCTTTGAAATATTAATAGCACTCGGTTGTCACAAGATAATGTCATGACATCCTGTGACATTGTACTCAATCAAGATCCTTCATCCGCATTATTTGAGAACAATCGCTACCAGCTATGTATTCAAATTCAAAGGACAAAGACACAGCTTTGCTTCTTGAACCAAGAAACAAGATTGTTCCCAAGAAGAAGCATCCTCCGTAAGTGCTTTTTCTATCATCAGACTACCAGCCCAATCAAAGATCACAATAGCTGCATGTAATTGGTTCACATCCATGAGAATACAGCATACCATAATTGAAAGTTCCACTCACATACTTCAGAATCCTTTTCACCTGATTGATGTGACTCACTTTAGGTTCAGCCGGGTATCTTGCACATACCCCAACAGCAAATGCAATGTCAGGTCTGCTGGCTGTTAAGTACAACAAGCTTCCTATCATGCTTCTATACAAGCTTTGATCAACATTTGCTCCACTTGTGTCTTTGGACAACTTTAAATGAGTAGGAGCAGGAGTCCTTTTATGGCTGGCATTTTCCATTCCAAATTTCTTGACAATATTCCTTGCATACTTGCTTTGTGAAAGGAATGTTGAGTCTTCCATCTGTGTGACTTGCAATCCAAGAAAGTAATTCAGTTCTCCCATGAGGCTCATTTCAAACTCAGCTTGCATTTGGTTGGCAAAATGTCTCACCATTGTATCTGACATTCCTCCAAACACTATGTCATCAACATAAATTTGAGCCACCATTATCTTTCCTCCTTCATTCTTGACAAAAAGAGTTTTATCCAAGGCTCATTTCCTATAACCTTTATCAGTAAGGAACTTTGTCAGCCTTTCATACCAAGCCCTAGGAGCTTGCTTCAGACCATATAGGGCTTTCCTCAACTTGTAAACATGATCAGGAAAATTTGGATCCACAAATCCTTTAGGCTGCTCTACATATACCTCCTCATTTAAGTAGCCATTTAGGAAGGCACTTTTCACATCCATCTGAAACAATTTGAATTTCAGAATGCAAGCAACTCCTAGTAATACTCTGATTGATTCCAGCCTGGCCACAGGAGCAAAGGTCTCATCAAAATCAATCCCTTCAACTTGAGTGTATCCCTGAGCAACAAGTCTTGCTTTATTTCTGGTGACAACCCCTTCTGTATCAGACTTGTTCTTGTAGATCCACTTTGTGCCAATGATGTTTGTTCCTTCTGGTCTAGGAACTAACTCCCACACTTCATGTTGCTTGAACTGGTTCAATTCATCTTGCATTGCTCCAATCCAGTATTCATCAGTTAGAGCCTCTTTGACATTCTTTGGCTCAATTTTTGACATAAAACAAGAGTTTGAGACAATTTCTTTGGATCTTGTAATGACTCCACAATTAGGATCTCCAATGATGAGTTCCTTTGGATGATCTTTCTGAATTCTGATGGAAGGATCTTTGTTAACTTCCTCTGGTTCAGACTTTGGTGAAGTAGGAACAGGCACATCATCCTTATCAGACACTTGTGGTGATGTCTCAACATCATATGGGACATTGTTTTCCTGATGGTGATCATCAACTATGACATTAATAGACTCCATCATAACTTTTGTCCTGGAGTTGAATACTCTATATGCTCTTCTGTTTGTAGAGTATCCTAGAAAAATGCCTTCATCACTTTTAGAGTCCATCTTTCTCCTTTGATCACGATCTGTCAGAATATAACATTTGCTACCAAATACATGGAAATATTTCACAAGAGGGTTTTCTTCCTTCCATATTTCATACAGGGTGGAAGATGTTCCTTTCTTAAGTTGACCTCATAGAACATAGCAGTGTGTTTATAGCTTCATTTCAAAATGAATAGGAAGTTTCTTAGCATGAATCATTGCTCTGGCAGATTCCTATATAGTCCTATTCTTCCTTTCCACAACTCCATTTTATTGAGGAGTTATAGGAGAAGAGAACTCATGATTGATTCCTTCTGAGGAACAAAATTCATCAAACTTGCTATTCTCAAATTCCTTTCCATGATCACTTCTTATTCTGACAATGCAGCCTTCCTTTTCTCTTTGAAGTCTTTTGCATAATTCTTTAAAGACATCAAACACATTAGATTTTTCCTTGATGAAGTTTATCCAGGTGAATCTGGAAAAATCATCCACAACAACGTAAGCATATCTTTTTCCACCAAGACTTTCAACCTGCATAGGCCCCATCAAATCCATGTGCAACAGCTCCAGCACCTTAGAGGTGGTCAGATGTCTTGACATTGGATGTGACATTCTGGTTTGCTTTCCAACCTGACATTCATCACAGACTCTCCCTTCATCAATATGGAGTCTTGGTATCCCTCTGACAGCCTCCATGGATATGATCTTTTTCATCCCTCTAAGATGCAAATGACCAAGTTTTTGGTGCCACAATTTCACCTCCTTTTCATCTTTGTCTGTAGAGCACACAGAAGACAGGTTGGTGTTCTCAGACTCCCACATGTAATAGTTGTCCTTTGATCTGACTCCTCTCATAACCACTTCTTGATTTTCATTGATTACAAGGCATTCAGATCTGGTGAAGTTGACTTTGAATCCCATATCACATAGTTGACTTATGCTTATGAGATTAGCAGTCAAACCTTTTACCAGCAACACTCCATTTAGGTTTGGAACTCCAAAACAGTCTAAGTTTCCAACATCTTTGATTTCTCCTTTAGCTCCATCCCCAAAAGTAACAAAACTGGTAGAATGAGGTTTGACATCATTCAGAAGGTTCTTGATTCTATTCATATGCTTAGAACATCCACTGTCAAAGTACCAGTCTTCCTTGGCAGAAACTCTAAGGGAAGTGTGAGCTATCAAGGCTACAGTCTTCTTCTTCCACTGTTGAGTGTATGGTACCTTGTTAGTCTTAGGCTTGACATAAGGAACCTGATTAGGATATCCATGTAGTCTATAGAAAAAAGGCTTTATGTGTCCAAACCTTCCACAATAATGACATCTCCATCTTTGAAACTTTTTCTTCATGTTTCTCAGTTCTTGATGTTGAACCCAATGTTGTGACATATGCTTTGACATTGGTTTATTATGTCTGTTCTTCTTCTTGTTATCAGCAAATTTCTTTGCAGCCACATATCCTGAGCCAGACCTATTTCCTGCCTTATATTGTGACATCTGCTTTGACATTGATTTGCCAGGCCTGTTCTTCTTCTTGTCACCAACAGGTTTCTTTGCAGCCTCATATCCTAGACCATGCTTATTTCCCCATTCTCCAAGTCAAGGATTTCCTCCAACTTATCAGTACCAGATGTCAGCATCTTGACAGACTTAGACATCTGATCAAGTTTGGAATTCAACACTATAATTTCACTGTTGAGGTGACTTATAGTAGCAGTGTTTTCCTTCTTCTCAGCCTCCAACTTCACATTTTCAGCCTCCAACTTCACAATCAGCTTTTTCTGTTTCTCATTCTGCTGACATACTTCACCACTTCTTATACACAGCTTCTTGTAGGTTTCAGCAAGCTCTTCAAATGTCACTTCCTCATCACTAGAATCATTATCAGAATTGCACACTCTAGAGAGAGCAGTGACAAGTTTGGCTGCTTCTTCTTCAGATTCATTTCCTGAGTCACCATCAGACCAAGTGACAACCATTCCTTTCTTTTGTTTCTTTAGAATGGTAGGACATTCAGCTCTAATATGCCCATATCCTTCACATCCATGACACTGAATTCCTCTGCTCTGACTCACTTTTTCTTCTGACTTGGATCTTCTGCTGGAGTCATAAGTTCTGCTAATGTCAGATGGAATGTTCTTGACATTGGACCTTGACTTTGGATCAATTCACTTGATGAGTTTGTTGAACTGTCTTCCAAGCATAGCTATAGCTTCAGATATCTTCTCTTCATCATCCTCCTTGCATTCCTCTTCAGAATTGGATACAAGGGCTATGCTCTTGTTCTTCTTGTCAACACTCTCACTGATCCCCATCTCAAATGTCTGAAGAGATCCAATAAGTTCTTCAACCTTCAAGGTGCAGATATCCTGAGCTTCCTCTATAGCAGTCACTTTCATTGCAAACCTTTTAGGCAAGGATCTGAGAATCTTTCTCATCAGCTTTTCTTCTGACATCTTTTCTCCCAATTCTCCTGAGGTGTTGGCAATCTCCAAGATATTCATGTGAAACTCATGAATGGTCTCATCTTCCTTCATCTTCAGATTCTCAAATTTGGTAGTGAGCATCTGAAGTCTTGACATCTTCACCTTGGATGTCCCCTCATGAGTAGTTTTGAGAGTGTCCCAAACATCCTTGGCCAGTTCACATTGGTGTACTAGTCTGAAGATATTTTTGTCAATTCCATTGAATAAGGCATTAAATGCTTTAGAGTTGCACAGTGCTAGCTCTTCTTCTTCTTTGCTCCATTCTTCCTCAGGTTTCAGACTAGTAGTCCCATCTTTCTCAAGCTTGGTAGGATGTTTCCACCCTTTGTCAGCAGCTCTCCAAGCTTTAATGTCTAGTGACCTCAAAAAGGCAACCATACGAGGTTCCCAGTAATCATAATTAGATCCATCCAGTATAGGTGGTCTATTTCCAAATCCTCTTTCCTTGTCCATAACGCCAGAAACTATTATCCCTAGATCTCACCCAGAAATAACAGGCAGGGTGCCTGCTCTAATGCCAATTGAAATTTCGGCAGCAGACGTGATGTCACAGAGAATGTTATGACACAAGATTCGACACTGCTAACAATTCACATAGTAAATTTAAACAAAGAAAGAACACAATAAATTGTTTACCCGCTCTGTGTAACTACACCTACATCCGGGGCTACCAAGCCAGGAGGAAATTCACTATTAGTATAATTAATTCGTGAATAAACCAACCGCTTATCTCCTTCACTTAAAACCTACCCAATGCAACTTCAATCTAAGTCCTACTTAGACCTGAGTTCCTACTCACTCCCCCTTAATCACAGCAGTGATATCAACCTATTGATTAATTGAATTGTGAAGACACTCTTCAATAACAAACTTGATTTTACTTCAAAGCTTTAATCAAGAGACACAACACTCATGCTTCAAAGCTTTGAGTGATAAAACAACCCTTACAACCAAATCCTAGTCCAAGGCACTTATCAATTGATAATTGCTTGGCTCACAAGAGTAATTAGAATTACACAAAATACAACCTGCTAAATCTTCAAAACAGTCCAGAGGCGCAGCAGCAGTGTAAGGGTTCTATTCTTATTATAGAAGCAGTCCTGTAACTTTAGTTTTGGGCTTCCATGATAATAGCTAGGGTTCACTTAATTAATCCTAAAGACTTGGTCTTTTTGACAACCAATTTAGGTTTAACTAAGATCAACAATTAGCCACGTGAGCATGTAATCTAATTAACATAGAACATAGTAAAACAGCTCAACAAACTTCCTGAAAACTCTTAGGAAAAAAACAGATTCTGCAGAACAGTAAATGTCACACAGAATGTCATAACATCGGTTATGACATCAGTCAATCTTCTGCAGAATTCCAGCACAGTATTTGCTTCCAGTTCTGAGTTGTACTTAAACATCCTTCTCATGTAGAATTTATCTTCAACTCTGAATGTCATGACATCAATCAAGACATTGTCATATCCTTGTTTTACCAAAAATTAATGCCAACATAAAAACACTTACACATATCTCATGCTTGCACACATGTGTGTGCACTCTTTTGTCTGCTTGCTTGGTTTTCACCATTTCTTGCAGGTTATACTTGGGATTCGGATGTGTAGTATCCATTATCTCATTCTTGTACACATGTGTGTGCCCTCTTTATCTGCTTTGTCTGGATTATAATTTCTTGCAGGTTCATTGGATATACGTTGAATGTGTATAGACACACGTTCTTGACCGTGCATATCAATGCACATCCTTTGTCTGTATTGTCTGGATAGTTTCTTGCAGGTTCATTGGATCTACATTGAATGTGTATAGACACACGTTCTTGACCGTGCATATCGATGCACATCCTTTGTCTGTATTGTATGGATTGCAAGCTTATACAGGTGTATTTGCTTCGGATGTGTATGATACACATTTCGATTATGCTTTTGATGCCTCCGCGCATGTCTCACCGAATTTCTTTATGGCGTGTCAACAGTACTCGAAGTTTTCAGGAGTATTTTTAGCTTGCAGTGCTCTTCGGATTTATTATCCGTTTGGTATTAGCTTTACTTTGATTATCGCATTCTTTTACTGCTTTTCTAGAGAACATGAGAAGTAGGGTTTTACCGCTTTCCTTGCCATGAGAAGTAGGAATAGAGATGTATGAAGGGGCTTCCGTAGTTGGAGCATGTTCAGGAACCCCTCTAGTTTATTTAAAGACCCGTTTAGGGCGCTTCTATTTGCTAATTGTGTTTGGTTTGTTTAAAATACTCCATCGTGCATAGGGAGGTAATTCTCAGTAAGTGTTTACATTTGTGCTTGCATAGGTCAGAAGTGGTTAGGACACCCGACGTGGCACCACCAAGCAAAGTCCCGCTTTTTAGATTTCCTACTATTGAGTCATGATGATATGATGGGCAAGCGAAAGGGGTCCGTAATCGACTCCCACAAAGTTCTAGTCCGTGTCAGCCCGCACACGCGAATCGTGTTGCTTCCTTTATCGAGTCAATAAAAAGTGGCAAGAGTTCCCTATTCTGACTCTCCATGCTTTCCCGGGGTTCGCATTTATTGCAGAGCTCGCATCATTTGCTCTTCACACTTGAAAATTCATGTCATGCTGTGATACCATTCATAGGAATCAGATGTGTCGGCTCCTGGTTGACTCACGGTATGCTCGTTACTGTTCGAGGCTATGGGACTTCCTCTTTTTCCTGTGCTTGTGTGACATTTATTTGTTTGCATTGCATTGTTTGTGTGATTCTGCCAAAGCACTTGTTTGCTTCATCCCTTTTGTCATCTTCAATTCTACATTAGGTAGTGATTCGAGATAAAAATAGACTTAGGTTGCAAAACTTTTCCATTCCTTTTTGTCATCTTCGATTCTACTTTAGGTAGCGATTCGAGATAGACATAGATTTAGGTTGTAAACCTTTGACATGTTCCCTTGATTCTCTTGAATCTACTTTAGATAATGATTCGAGTTAGACCTTAGATTGTAATCCATGCGTGATAACATTAGGGATAGAGTTAGATAGTTTCCCTTGATTATTTTCTAGTTTCTTTTGCATACTTGCATGTAATAAAACTAAAACTTGGTTTCTTTTTCCTTTGCGAATTAAAACATTTAATAATGGTTCAAACTCCTTTTTCAAAGGTAAAAGCAACCAACCAATACAAACCTTTTTGCATATGGGTTTACTCTTTGTGTTTAAACTCTTTTTCATAAGTAAAAAACACATAACCCACCAAAACATGTGAGCCGAACTACGGCGCTCTGACTTTCCCATTGCACGAGGGAATACGTAGGCATCTTGTCACGGGGCTCGATCGAGCAAACTTTGTAAATACTTCCTTATTTTCCCCGTGTTTTCTTTATTTATCTTTTCTTTCATTATGCATACTCTTTTAGCATATAGATATAGCAATTAAGCAGTAAATAGATGTAAACACACCCATTATATAGAAAATAGAAGTGGATACCGTAGAGTACTACAGACGTGTGGGGTGCTAATACCTTCCCTTTGCGTAATAGATTCCCTTACCTTATCTCTCGGTCGCAAGACCGTGTCTTATCCCTTTTAGGTTTTCGTGATGCGTTTACCTTTCTCCTTTTGCGAGTTAAAAAATTTTCGATGACGACTTCATTAATATAGTTATCGGATGATGTTCAGCCGGTTGTTTCATTGGGTTTTCATCTTTTGATGAACTTTTTGCTTCTTAAGTATTTTGGTGTTCAATCATGCTTTTGAATTTTTTCCTCAAGTAGTTGCTTCTTATGATTGCTTCTAACCATTGCTTCTAAAGTATTACGGTAACATAAACTAAAAAGCAAGAGTAAATAACACATGATTTTATCCTAGTTCACTCGATAACCTCAAGCTACTTCAGTCCTCCCTTCTGACATGATTTTGCCTTGAACTCAAGGTCTTAATCCACTATAATAATCTTGATTCCAATGTGCACATACAACTGTTGTGACTAACATCCACCAAGAGTCCTTCTTAGTCTTCTCAGAGCTTCTGACCTAACTGGTCCTCTAAGGAACACAATACCTTCTAAAGCTTCATACCCAACTGGTCCTTTAGAAGAATTGTCAAACACCTTCCTAAAGCTTTGACCAACTGATCCTTTAGAAGGAACAAACAACTGTTTGTTTTTATAAGGTTTGCTTACAGGTAAATGCTTCTACACAAGCAGGTGTAAACCCAATTAAATATATCAGAAGATCCTAATACACACTAAGAATATTACATTTTTTTAATCTCAAATGTGTGATCTTCTTTTCTTCAAGTTACTTCTTTATGGACAACAACCCAGAGCACTTGAATAATTGAAGTCTTCTTTTTCATAAGCTTTTGAACGCTTTATTGATCTTGATATAATAATGAGATTCAGTTTTATATATAATCTCTAAATTTTGATGATAACAATGCATATATTTTATATGTAACAATTTTGTGTTCTAATAGTTTCTTGAGTGTGCAGATAAACTTTTCTATCTGATTCAGGTCTGCTATCTAGAGAATCATCAAAACTGCCTGCTTAGCACGTCTCAAAAAGACTACTCGATCCATTTCTAAAGAAGTTATCAATAGTTCTAAGGAATGTTGAATGTTCGCCAGAAAGAGAACCACAATAACTTCTCACAATATGTTATTTCTTCAGAAGTTACGAGTACGCCCAAAAAAGGTATCTCCACGTGATGATCACATATCAAGCTTTTTCTTCAAGATTAGAAATCAAGATAAAGTGAAGATCAGATATCAAGCTTATGCTTCAACTATCAGATATCAAGCTTTTTCTTCAAGATAAAAAATCAAGATAAAGTGAAGACTAAATATCAAGCTTATTCTTCAATGATAAAACATCAAGCTTATGCTTCAACGATCAGATATCAATATTTTGCTTCAAAGATAAAAAACAAGATATAGTGCTTCTTAGATAAAGCTTCTACTTTCAGATCAGATATCAAGAAATTGTTTGCCAGATAAGTTGTTGCTACATGTCCGAAAAACAAGGTTCGGGTTCTGAAAGACTCTGATAAATTTGTGAACACTAAAAGGAAACATCTTCTGAATATTCATCACTTCTTATCAGAAATATTCCATCAGGAGATTAAGAACAAAGACATGATCTCTTTTGCGCTCTCTTCTACTTCAAGATCATAAGTATTTTCATTTGAAGAAACTAACACAAGAAGTTTTTCAGTACAATGTACAACACCTTTTCCGTTATTTATGGAGAATGCAATGTACAGATAAATTTTTGATGTGCCCTATGTATCTCACGATCATACACTACCACTGTAGCAGGCGGCTTGGTGAAAGTGACGTTTTTCAACAATCTTCTTTTGTCAGCCTATATAAAGGGATGACTACTTCATTGAAAACAACGAACACACAACCAACGGACAAAGAAAAAGATTCAACGAAAAATCCAAATCATCAAAGTATCAAAATTTTGATATACAAAGAAATAAAACAAGAAGAGAGAAAATATTGAAGAGTTATTCAAAAACACAAAAAGTTGTTGCTCAGTTTTGCGTTGACTGTTATTCTCTATAACACAGAGTTGTTGCTCGTTATTGTGTTATCTATCATTGTTGTATACACAAAAGTTGTTGCTCATATTTGTGTGTAAACATTTGTTCTTCATAGAATTGTTAAATCTGCTTTTTAGAAGCTCTCTTGTAAATATTGTTTGATTGTAAGTCTTTCTATATTTATTTCTTTAAGTGACTAAGTTGTAGTTATAGGGCTAAGATGTCTTTCTATATTCTTAGAACTTGTAATCTTTCTAGATTATTGGGTTAAGTCTTTTTCTAAGGCAAAATCACTTTAGCGACTGGTGGACAAGAGTTGTCTTTTCTAAGTTAAACTTGTATGAACTAATTGTATCACTTATCTTTCTTGTTTAGATATCATTGCTTGTTTGTGAGAAAGCGTTAAAGAAATGACCAAATAATATTGGTTTAAGTGAAACAATATATATGAATGTTAAAAACATATTAAATAGAAAGAACCAAGAAATAAAAAGAAGAAGTGTGACTATGTAGAATTGGTAGTAACAATCTACCAGAATGTCAATTGACATCAAAATATTTATAAATGTCATTGTATTAGAGTTTGTAGTAATGTCTTTTACTTAAGATATTAGACAAGAAAAAAAATAAAATAAAAGACTTGTTACAATCAATTGTGAAAAATCATAGATTTGTAACATCAATCTTCAAAAAGCCTTGAACTTATGGACCTGTAAAATAATGCAAGATATTAATATATATGTCAATTTATAAAATTATAAACAGAATGCTAAAATTATGTCAGATGAAAGAAAATATGAACAAACCTTCTAAATGGTTTGGAAAACTTCTTTGAAAACAACATTTGTGGTATTAGTCATGAGATTTTATCTTTGTCATGTATAAGAATCCTCAGTCCCTTTTTTGATTTAATTCTAGAAATAGCCACATAAAATTTCCCATGACTAAACACCTCATTTGGAAAATACAAACCAACATGATCTAGAGATTGCCCTTGAGATTTATTAATAGTCATGGCAAATGAAAGAATAATAGGAAATTATCGTCTCACCAATTTAAATGGCCATGGTGATTGCGATAGTGACAAAGATATTCTAGGAATACAAATGATGTTTCCAACATTTTTTCCAGAAATGATATTTGCTTCAATGACATGATTAGAAAGCTTAGTGACAGATAGTCGGGTACCATTGCACAATCCTTCAGATTGATCTAGATTCCGCATCAACATGATAGTTGCCCCAACTTTTAACTTGATTGAATTATTAGGCAATCCAAAAGTCTTTAGTGCATTAAGGAACTCAGGTGTGACATGCTCATATACATCAAAGGTATTAGCATCAGATTTATCTATGGAATCACTACTAAAGTATTCTTTCTCATCTCCTGCAAAAAATTATAATATTTACTACATGAGAATCTGTTCTAGATACCCCGAACACATCCGGGCATGTGGTTCACCCCCTATGGTACTGCGACCGATTCGACCCGGCGACATCGCCATGGCGCTCCCCGCGAGCGTTTTTGCCATGACATGTTCGATATGTGTTGAACAGGACGACGCTAACATCTGTCTCCCCGAACGCCCGTCAGGCGCTAAGTGCCCGACATAACGGAAAGTAACAGTCGTTTCTTCCCGGTTTTGACCTAGTCAGCCCGGATGGCTATATTTGTGGACCCGTATATTTCAGTCCAAATGTAGTAACCAATGAGAATCCTCCTATGTAATTATATAAATCCTCATTTCTTTTGGGGCAAGGTATCACTTTCTTACACTCATAAACTCAAACATTTCTTACCTTCTCATTCGATCACTTGCTTACTTTAGCATCAAAGTGCCTTGCCAGTACACCACTCCTCTTCTCACCAACCTGCTCGGAAGATCATCAATTTCTCGGCTGTCTCTAGTTCTGATCAACAGTTCAGATCAGTGGTGCCGTCTGTGGGAATCTTTCGTCCCCATCTTCTTAGAAAACATCTCTGAAGATCAAAGATTACTTTCAACCTCACGAGATGGCCGAATTCAACGATCTGTCTCTTCCCGATAATTCTATGCTCTCACCAGTCAAGAAAACGGATAGGGTATTTCCCTCTCCTCATCATGAAGACACCAACAGGGATGGTAGAACCGCTTCCCCGGATCCCGTAGATGTAGCCGATCAAGACGTCTTCTTGGACAACCCGAAGTCCAAGAACCAAGCCACTGACCCCGTCATCCTTCAACCTTCGGCATCATTTTCGCTCAACACGGATCCGACATTAGATGTTATTCTATCAGCCCTCAATTAGACCAATAATCTCCTCCTTCAGTAGGGCCAGCGCATCGAGGCTCTGGAAAGAAACCGTCCCTCGTCTCCACCTCAGAGACCCGGGGCTATTATTTCCCGATGCCCCTCGCCGAGGAAGTTAGCCCGAAGGAAGGATCACCCCGACCGCCAGATTCTGAAAAAGAGGGGACATACCCCTCCTCATATGAATCGGAGGTCGCCATCCCACAAAAGGACAAAGAACGAGTCCCATCGCCCACGCGATCGTTCTCCGTCGCCAAAGTCAAGGGAGGAAAGAAAACCCTCCCCCTACCACAAGAGACACAACAGCTCCATCTCCCCCTCTCTTGACCAGAGTGATGAGCATCACGGTCTGCTTTGTCGGGCCATCATGGACATGCCTATTCCATCAGGGCTGGAAAAGCCCCCTCATTTAGGCCAATACGACGGTACCACTGATCCTGATGAGCATATCGAAAACATCGATGCTCTACTCGACTATAGAGGAGTCCGTGGGGCCATCAAATGCCGCCTGTTCCCCACGACTCAAAGAAAGGGAGCCATGTCATGGTACAAGAGCTTGCCCGAGGGGTCCATCACTTCCTGGAAGCACTTGGGGAGACTGTTCTCCAAAAACTTCACTGCCTCTCGGCGCCACCCGAAATTAGAGGCATCCTTAGAAGCCATCATCCAGGGGAAAGATGAATCCCTCCGAGAATATATCGAGAGATTCAATAAAGAGGCTGTCCAAGTTTCGACCATGGACGACATGAAAAAATACCTCCTCGAAAGAGGACTACGCCCTCATAGCGACTTCGCGAAGGCAGTAGGAATTGAGACACCTTCCACTTTGGATGCTTTCCTCTTGAAGGCTCAGGCCTACATCCAATACGAGGAGAAAGAAGCCGCGAACTCTTCTCGTGACACCCAACATTGGGAGAATGTCAGGAGCTCCAAGAATGAAGAACCCTCGACATCCCGTCGAGGAGGGGAACGAAGGCAAGAGGACAAACCCCGCGACTCCAGAGACATTAAGGGGCTGGTAGGTCGATTCAGCGATTATACCCCCTCACCACTTCCAGGGAGCGCATCCTTACAGATTGCACGAATTCTGAGTTTAAACAAGGCGGAGTACGCTTCCCCCGCCAAACCCCGACCAAGCGGGGCGTAGATAAAAGCAAATATTATATATTCCACCAAAGTCACGGTCACGTGACGGAGGACTACATCCATCTCAAGGATGCGATCGAAATCCTGATAAGAGAAGGACATCTCAAATAGTATAAAAAGAAGGAGTCCGCAAAAGAAGAAGCACCTTCATCCAGCAAGGTCGAAGAGGAAAAGCCAGCTGAAAATTCCTTCATGTCGATAGCTCTGAGCATAACCAGGCCTGAAGATTTCACCTTCCCCGACATAGATACCCTCCTGATCTATTTCGCCGCCCATAGCCCTTGGGAATCCTTTCCAACGGCCATGGTCATATCCGGTCGTGGATTTACCAAGAACACCATCGGATCAATCAAGAGAAGATTCGATGATCTCGTCTGGACAAGCTCAGACCTAGGTGCCACCCTAGACATAAACCAGGGCCAATCCCATCCACTCGCATTCTACAGGAAGGAGCTTCCAGGGGCGCCCCCAATTCCAACATTCCCCTGTTGGTACGCGCCCGAATGGCCAACTTCGACGTCAGACGCATACTCGTCGACCAAGGGAGTTCAACGGACATCATGTACACACAGTTGTTCAAAACCTTGCAGCTTAACGAAACCCACTTAACTCCCTACCTCGGCTCAGACCTGCAAGGATTTAATGGTTCGACTGCCAAGCCACGGGGGTACGTCGAGTTGATCGTCACTTTTGGGTCCGGCGAGACGGGGAGGTCAATCAAAATGCAGTTCTTGGTCGTGGATTTCCCCTCCCTGTACCAGTGTATCTTTGGTCGGCCCACTCTTGCTGAGTTAATAGTCGTGCCCTCCACCGTTCATTTGAAGATGAAATACTACACCGCCAACGCGAAGGTGGCGACACTATATGGAGACATCCAAGCGGCTAGAAGATGTTTCGAGGCATCAGCAAAAGGCCTGGACTCCATCAATCTGCCCCCGACCAAGGACAAAGTCAGCCTTTCAGAAAGCTCTCATAAACCAAAGCCTCTCCCTCGAGTCGACACTATCAACCTTGATAGTCGTCTCAAGCCAAAGGATCTGGCCGAAATAAGAAGGAAGGGAAAGGCCCCAATGGTCGAGGAAGAACAATCCACCAGCGAGGCTTCAGGAGCTCCCTCGGGTCAACACATGCACCCAATCCAGGACAGAGAGTTCAAACTAGTTCCTTTGGGCAACGACCATGCAAAGGCGTAAAGATTGGAGCAGACCTTCCGGAATTAGCTGGAGAACAACTTAAGGCATGCCTCAAGGATAACGCTGACCTCTTCGCTTGGAGCGCTGTTGAGATGCCCGGAATCGACCCTGAGGTCGCCCGCCATCACCTCGTTATTGATCCGGCCCTTAAGGCTGTAGCACATCGTAGGCGAAAGCAGTCCCTAGAGAAAACCAAGGCTGCCAAGCAGGCTGTTAGAGACCTCCTAGAGGAAAATTTTGTGACGGAAGCCCGATACACTACATGGCTCTCAAACCCTGTATTAGTTAAGTATAGTATTGGTACTCAGTTTCCCGCGCATGAAATCCAGTTGTCGTATTGGTACTCATCTAGTTTGTTTCGTCTAACTAGTCTTCATGAGTTGAGTTTTATCTCGTTTTGTTTCTTACTCCTGTGATTATTTCAGTTCCATCATACTTTCTATCTCAGGTTGAAACCTTTCCCCTTTACGCCGTAGATTCAATCAGCTTCGTCTACTATCTATCTTCGGTTGGGATGGCTCTTTTATAACTATTGGATTCAATCAGGTTCGTCTACTGTCTATCCTTTAGTTTGAGAACAAAAAGTGCTCTGAGAAACATGCGTTCTCATCACTTTGCTTTGGGTCGAGTTTTACCTCTTCGCCTGTGCATGAAATCCAGTTGTTTCCCTGGTACTCATCTAACTAGCCACCGTGAGTCGAGTTTTATCTCGTTTTGTTTCTTACTCCTGTGGTTCTTTCAGTTCCATCATACTGTCTATCTCAGGTTGAAACCTTTCCCCGTTACTACGTAGATTCAATCAGCTTCGTCTACTGTCTATCTTCGGTTGGGATGGCTCTGTTATAACTATTGGGTTCAATCAGCTTCGTCTACTGTCTATCCTTTAGTTTGAGAACAACAAGTGCTCTGAGAAACATGCACTCTCATCACTTTGCTATGGGTCAATTTTTGTCTCGTTTCCTGTGCGTGAAATCCAGTTTTTGTCCCGGTACTCGCTTCTAGAAAGTATCGTTCTTCTAGTTCTATCGAGTCGAGTTTTATCTCGTTTGGTGTCATTCCTTAGATTCAATCAGCTTCGTCTACTATCTATCCTTGGTTGACCTGTCGCTTTCATTCCTTTGGTTTGTCACAGTTTCCACTATTTACCCCTGGTTGAGACTAACAGGTGTCCCTAGAATCACACACTCTAGTCACCTTGCTTATAGGACCCTTTTCATAGCTGTCCTATTGCGTACGTTTTCGGAGTCTAGTTTTTTCTAGTCTTCTGGTTTGAGTTTTATCTTATCTTTATAGTCTGCGTTACAATTTCGTCTTAACGCATATTTTGGGGAAAGCTAATGTTCATTAGACTCTCCCGCTTGTTAAAGCACAATGTTATTTGGGGCTCTTATATGAAACCAATTTCATTTGGTATTCTCTAAGTCCAGCATTCTCTGGCTCCCTTTTGGAAAGTTTCACTCTTCTTCTCAAGAGTGTAAATTTTCGGGTTCTTTTGTATTCAATCCTCTTCTACCTTGAACACTCGAAGGTTTCCACCAGTTCTCGCTTATCAAGTTTAAGAAGATTGAATAGGGGCAACTGTTGTACCCCAAAATTTACCCTCCTGATTTAGGCTGATGTTTCATCATAAACATCATATTGCATTGCATTTATATCTCATGACAAGATCCAAGCTCTTTGAGTTCTCAAGACCTTTACAAGCTGATGAGGTTGATTGTGTTAGCATGCCTTTCTGAAGGAATCTAAAGTTGCCATATCTGTGGATATTTCAAGTCACAATGGTGTATTATGCCTCAAGACATTCCATTTGTCTCATTGATCCCTCAGGAATTGAAGTTTTGAAGAGGATTGATGAGAAATTCATCTGTGGCACTCATCTGATAAAATTAGGGTTTTGGTCCTCTATGGAGTTTGAAGCTTGGATGAGTCATTTCTTGAAGTATTACCTTCTTATTATCATATGAGTTATCATGGTTCAAAGAATTGCTCAGCATATTCAGAGGATTTGATGTTTTGGAGCTTGATTGGTTACCTCCTAACACATGGAGCAAAATTAGGGTTTGAGTCAAATCAGGATTTCTTCAGATTTTTCACTCAAACTTGATTTCACTTGTTTCTATATGTTGTTAGACATCTATGAGTGAAATATTGAGGCTCAATTTTGAGTAGAAGCAAGTCAATTGATCACAAGGGGAAAAATGGTCATTTTGGTCAAAATCAGTCAAAGTCAAGGAGTTGACCAAGTGGACTTTTTGTCAACCATCAATTCAAATATCACATTTTCATTTTTCATGACCAAATTCATCATTAAATCAAGAAAGTTGGAAAAATTGGAGTTAACTTGTTCTTGAAGTTATTTGAAGTTTGAAATTTTTCTAAGTGTCCACCATATGGAACTTTGACACATCATAACTTTCTCAATTTTTATCCAATGATTGCATGCCATACATTTCTGGAAAGCTTGGAAAAAATCCTACAAGATTGCCAATCTGTAAAATTTCTCAAAAATGCACCACACACATTTCATGCATTTTCTGATTTTTATCATTTTTGGCAAGCTTGAGGATTCTATCACGTGAACCAAGCCTCCACTAATGATCCAGCTCACCAAAACGCAAGCAAGCAAGCAAGAATGTGCACAAAACGCAAGCTATATCCAAGATGCCATTTTTACCATTTCTTTTGCAAATAACGAATTTTGATTGAAAGGACCAAGCTACCCTCTCTATTTTCACACAATATAAATTAGAAGCTTCTAATTTGCAAGAGAGCTCTCTCTCTCTCTCTCGTTTTCGAGATCCACTTTTTGCTCTGCATTTTCTCAAATTTTCTCATACATGGAAATGGTTGCAAACCGATTTTGAAGTGGATTTTCTTCATCATTATCACTCCATTGAAGATCTAAGAGCAAGAGTGAAGTGTTTTCTCTTCAAATCCATAGGCATATATTTGGATTTATTTTCCAAATCAAGAGGTAAGATTCAAACTTCAAATCTGAATTTCCAGCTTGCATTTGATGAATTTGATGATAAGTATGCGAGGTTAGCTGGCCAAACACTAGGTTTGATGTATAATTTCATGTGTTTGTGAAGCATATTGCATAGCATGAAGTTCTGAAAATCCAGATTTTGGATTATTTTCGTGATTTTCTTACTCAGATTTCTTGGTGTGTGATGGATCTTTTGTTGTTCTACAAGTTGTGTGTTGTAGCTTGCCATGAGATCTTTATTTTGAGCTTTGAATCATTTAATTTGGTTGAGAATTGAGTTAGATACGATTTCTTGAAGTTGCTTACATAAAACTGAAAAAACGTGAATTAGGGCATGCTAAAGGTTGAAGATGATGTGTTGGCGTGTTCTGATTGGTCCGTGCATTTTTTTGAATTCTCATTTCATATTTTCATAATTAACATTTTGCATCAATTAATTTTGCATTAAAATATCATCCAAAAATTCTAAAAAAATATCATAGGCTCAAAATGATTTTAAATATTTTGTGGAATTTTTTCCAATTTTTTAAAAATGTTTTGCCCATTTAAATAAATTCTGACTTTAATTAATTGCATTTCAATTGAAAAATTCCAAAAAAATACTTTCCAATATTTAAAAATTCCACAAAAAATATTTTGAATCTTTCATAAGATTAATTTTGAGTTTATGAATTTTATTTGATAATTTTTGCATTTTTGCATAATTAAATAAATTCATGCATTATATTGCATTTCATGCATATTTAAATCATTAAAAAAATACTTCAATGCATACAAAAATATATAAAAAATATTTTGATCCATTTAAATCATATCTCATGCATTTTTTATTTCAGAATTCTTGCATACTTTCCATTTTTTAACAATTTCATGCATTATATTGCATTTCATGCATATTTAAATCATTTAAAAATACTTTCATGCATATAAAAAATGAATAAAAAATATCCTAGCTCATTTAAACTGTACTTCATACATTTCTGATTTTTATTTCATAATTTTGTCACTTTTGCACAATTAAATCAATTTTAGCATTAAATGCACCATTTGCATCATTCATTTTGCATTTTATTTGTTTTTCACCACTTTTCTTAAAAAATAAAAATGCCAAAAATATTTTTAACCATGTTTAGGGTGTTGAGTCACTATTTCATTTTTATAGATTTTTATTTCTTACTTTTATATTTTTATATTAATTCTTCTTGTTATTTGGTCATATGAGCATAAATGTTGATAATATTGACTTTTTGCATTTTGTTTTGACCATTCCATGGATTTTTAACTTGGGCAAGGATATGTCCCTGACTTGTAAGGGATTTGAGCCCCTTATTTCATTTTTACTTTGATTTTATCTTTCATTTTCCTCTTTTTATGAAATTTCAAAAGTGAGCATACCTTTGCCTAGTGTAATTGGCTCTACCTTCAATTGTGAAGCTTGTGGACATGATTTAAGGCCAAGCATAGGGTATGTGATGATCATTTGAGTGCTCTAGTGATATATGACATGATTTCATTAATTGAAAATCCCATGTTAAGTCATTAAGTTCCTACCTTGAGCACAAAGTTTTCATGGTTCTTAAAACCCTAGATTGTTGATGCATTGGTTCTTAGACCCTTCTCTTGTATAGCTTGTGTTTTTAATTGATGTTTAGGGGGAATGATCACCTCAAGGATAGTCTCCTAGGACTTGAGAGACATTTGAACTCAAAGGATCAGTTTGATCTTTAGTTAGAAGGTTGATCTTCATTTTATTTGTTGCATCCTTGTGTATGGATTGTAAGGTGAGGAATGCATTCATGCAATTCTTTAAGAATATACTTCTCACTCCCTTACTTCATCCTCATAGGATATCTAGGGCCTTGATTCCAGTATGATTCATTCATTTAAGACCCTAATTTGCTCAAGCACATGCAACTTTTGTTGTTTAGAATGTTACCAACTTTTGTCTATGGTTCTACCACTTGTATTGTATGCATCATGCATGGTTCTAGCAATCTAATTCCAATTGGATCTTTGAGTTTTACTTCTGACCTTGTACATTATGTAATCAATAACCCAATGCTCTTTGATTCATTGACTTGCACTCAATTGTAATGTCATCATGATGACCTAGAAGAGCTAGATTTTCTTTCTTCTTCTTCTATTGTTTGGTTGAAACATACCTTGAGGGATTATAGGTTCATGATTTTTGAGGCATGTCACTTCAATTGACATTAACTTAAGCTCATGACAAACATCTTGTGAGGGTTCTATCATCACCCTATGACATGCAAGACATCTTTCCCTTCCTACAAATCTTAATCAATGTTGTTTGATCTAAGATAGGTGGTATCTTGTTTTGGATGATTTTGCTCATCAAATAGGTGACTTGTTTGTGTATGGAAGCTTCATCTTCTACATTTAGTTGCTCATGAATCATATCTTGAGTTAAACTTATGACACAAGTCACACATGGTTTTAATTTCCCAATTAAAACTACTTTGTTTAAACCTTTCTTAAGTGTCATGTTTAACTAGTTTAGATGTTTCATCCAATGAACTTGTGTGTGTGAGTTTTCCACTTAGTTTAAATTGCTTTTGTTTGTAGTTTACTTAGGTCTTAAGCTACTGAACTTGTGTGATATATTACTTTCTCATCATTCCCCTTCATCATGATTGACTCATTAGTTCGTATGCATGTTTCAAACTAACTCTAGGATTTAGAATCGCCCATTTTCACTACTAACCTTTGCATTATGATTAATTGTGAAGCATGACATTTTCGTAATTGTTTGTGTTTATGTGAGAATCATGATTATGTTCTTTCCATACATCTCATTTGTCCACAACACTTGACACAAACATTTTGGGACACATTCATCTAAGCACACTTCACCACACACTTCTAGATGCATGTTTAAACCTTTCCTAGTTGCCTTTGTTTGTGCATTATAAATAATGAACATGTATATGATGATCATGCACCCTTAACATGCTAGCTACTGAAATCTACATCTTTGTATGCCATTAGTTTCATTCTTTTTCATTCATGCATCAACCATGCCCCATTCCATCTTTAATTGCATTCTAGGATAAGTTTTAACTAGTTCTTGTGTAGATGTTGTATGTGTAGAATTTGAAGCATCTCATGACTTTATAATGCATAAATTGAGTATATTTCCATCACATATCATCTATGATCCCAACACCATTTGACACTAAGCACATGTATGCACAATCACATATGCACATGCATGCATATGTCTACTCGCACTTGCACGAATCGAATGCATTTCTCTTGAGTGTTTTGCTTTTGAATTCTTTGTATGCATGTTTAAATGTTTTTATTGATGAAATAAAATTTTTCTACTGTAACTTGTGTATCGTAACATCTCTTGACTCATTTCTCTTCATCTTTTCCTTTCCATGGCTTTCTTTAGATTGTCAGCACCTATTAGGTTAAGCATTTCAACTAGTTTTCGCACCCATGTTGTAATTGCATCGTCATGTCATTTATTTTAGGATTTGATTATTAATTCACTCATACGATGTTGGTTCTGTAATCTCTTCATCTTGACACCTTCTCTTAATGTCACAAATCCCACACACTTAGATACATTTCTCCACACACGTTTGTTGCATGTTTGCGCACTTTTGATAGATTTTGGCTCCTGAATCTTTATGATTTATTTTTCATGATGTAAGTGAGCATTAACATGATTAGCTACTGACTTGTATGTAATTTTATTGTTTAATTGTCTATCAACTTCATCTAAGTCTAACGCTTCGCACAATTAGCTCTTTGCATGCTTTTAGGATTAGTTTCGACCTAGTTTGAGAACTAACTTGCTTGTGGGTGTTTATAATGATGTTTGATGTTTGTTAAAGTTTTGTATAACTTTGTAAATTAATGTTGTGTCTACTGACCTCACTTCACATGACACTTTGCATGAGCATAATTCACTCAAATTTCACTACATCTTCTTCTTTCTTCTTCTTCTTTTTTTTAGCACTTGTTAGTGCTTGGTTTGTGTGCTTTTGCAAAAGCACTTTACTTGATACTACCCCTCTTCTCACTTGGTTTCCCAACCAAGATGATGGATTTTATAGGTTTCCCTTAGGTTTTGCTCGATCAAGTTAGTTTTCGAGTTTAGACACTAAGTTAGGCATCCATGCATGATAACTTTAGGTAGATCTTCCCTTTGTTTATACCCTTAACTTAGGGTCAACTTTACATGATAACATTAGGATTTAGAAGTAGGTTAGTTTCCCTTAGCCATTTTACCTTTATCCTTTTGCATCCTTAAAATTAAAATCTTATTTTGTCAAGTGCATTAAAACATTCTAATAATCTGAAACTTTTTCCAAAGTAAAAGATACAAACCAATTAGTCTAGGATGTTTCGCCGTCTTGTTTCGCCATCTCATCCTCTGATGTTTCGCCATCTCAACCTTTGATGTTTCGCCATCTCGTTTGCTAATGTTTTGTCTTCCCGTCTCCTAATGTTTCGTCATCCCGTCTGTAGCTGATGTTTCGTCATCGTGGAGGTGTTTCGTCATCGTCTGTTGTTTCGTCCAACCAAAACAAGTGAAACGAACTACGACGCTCTAAATTTCCCATTGCATGAGGGAATACGTAGGCATCCTGTCGCGGGGCTAGATCGAGCAACCTTTGTAAATATTTCCTTCTTTTCCCCGTGTTTTCTTTCCTTTATTATTTTCTCTATTTCTTTTTCTTTTCTTTTTGCATGCATTATACCATATACAAATATAGATAGACCTTTACACCCATTAGATAGAAAGTAAAAGCGGATACCGTAGAGTACTATGGCCGCGTGGGGTGCTAATCCCTTCCCCTCGCGTAACAGACTTCCTTACCTGATCTCTCGGTCGCAAGACCGTGATTTCTTCATTTTAGGTTTACTCGATGTTTACCTTTCCCTCTTAAAGGAATAAAAAACGTTTGATGGCGACTTCATTGATATATAGTTATATCCTTTGATTTTCGGCCGGGTGTTTCAGCTGGCGACTTCACTGGGGATCGTCTAGACCTCTTGCTAGTCCGATCAGAAGTCGATCCTAGCTTTTGTTTTCTTTTCTTTTGGGTGTTTATTTGTTTTGTTTATTTCTTTATAGCTTGTTTTCTATTATATGTATATATATATATACTTGTACATGTTTGCATGCATCTGCATCTGGCTATATTATTCTGTGGTTGTTGGGCCGTTGTTGTTTTTTTTGGTGGGTGGGAGTTACAAGAGGTAAAAGGCCCACTACCCAGGCCAGTGACATATAGGATAGATGGATGTTCATGTCGAATCCCGCATCCCGTGATGCGTGTGAGGAGGCATGAAGTACCAAACTCAGACAATGTTCGATTGATGGTACTTTCGCCCTACATCCTTTGTGTAGTAAGCGAAGTGCTCGATAAAGAACCATCGAATCTGTTTATCATTAGGTACCCAGTTGTGTCTAGTATTACCCGTGAGGTTGGGTTGGGATAGGTACAGATGCTGACTTATGTTACTTGGGTTCTTTGGTTATTGGTTTTGTTACCTATGGTTTACTTCACCAGCAAAACAGTGTTCAGAAATGGAGCTTGGGTCCTATTGCATTCATGAAACATTTTACAAACTGCATCCAGTTTTTTTAACATACATGTTTTATCATTTCCTGGATTACTAATCTTCGAGTCAGGTTATTGGGCCATTGCTAAAAGATGGATATTGAAAAGAAGACTAATTACAGACGTCATCCAGTGTACAAGTTTCCTGCTCCAGCTCTTGAGAGTTTGATTTTGTTGGCCCAGAGGTCCCCTCCTGAGGTTGTTGTTGAGTTTACCAAAGACTATGGAAGGATTCTGTCATATTTGAAGTACCCTCTCAGTGAATACCAGGAAGGTGGTCTTAAAGCTTTGTTCCAGTTCTACGACCGTGAGTTGAGATGCTTTGTGTTCCCAGATTACTTGTTGCTACCTACCTTGGAAGAATTTTCTGATCTTTTAGACATTCCAGTGCTTCATCAAGTGCCTTTTCACATTGCTATGGGGAAGCCTACTAACGATCAAATTGCTGTTGCCTTGTTCTTAGAGAAGTCGGTGATTTCAGCTAATGCCGCAAAAAGGGGGCGGTGAAAGGTTTTCATTTGGGGTTTCTATCGAGAGAAGCTAATGCTAAAGCTACAAAGTTCGATCGGAGAGGTTTTAATGCCATATTGGCTTGTTGTATTTATGGTATGGTCTTATTCCCGAATGAGCCCAAATTCATTAATGAGAATGGTATCTCCTTGTTCATTAAGAAGAATCATGTTCCCACTCTCTTGGGAGATTTGTATCATTCCATTCATTCAAAGAGTTACAAAGGAAAGGGTGGTTTGGTCCATTGTTGCGCTCCATTTTTGTACCAATGGTTCCAAAGTTTCCTCCCTCGTGCCGGCGCTTTTGTGGATACTCAACATACTATGCGGTGGGTGCCTTGCTTGATAGCCCTCACATCTCAGGATATCAGTTGGTATAGGAATGTTGTGACTAAGACAAATAGAGAAAGCATCATTGTTCGTTGTGGGGAGTTCCCCAATGTACCTCTCATAGGTATTCGAGGTGGTGTCAACTATAATCCATTCCTTGCTTTGAGACAATTGGGATATGCTCTGATAGGCCCTCCTAGTGAAGAATGTGTGCGAGAGACTTTGTGCTTTAACATACCAGACATTATCGAATCTTTGGAGAGAGTTGTTCAAGCTTGGAAGAGAATTCACATTGAAGAAGGACAGTTCTTTGGCAAGAAAGATCCTACATCTTATGCTTCATTTGTCTAGTGGATTGAAGAAAGAAACAAGGATCGACAGTGGCCTTCTATTACCGGAGTTGCACCTTTCCATCCTCAAGTTGCTATTGTTCCAGATGTTGTGCCCAAAGGAGATTACGAGCGAGTGCGTTCTCAGAACCGCCTTCTAATAGAAGAAAAAGAGACTCTGAACGTGAGATGTTTGGTTTCTACCCAAGAGAAGAATCAGTTGGCTCACAAGCTCAAGAAGTATGAGGGAGAGACATCTGATGATGCAAAAAAGAGATCTAGGTCCGAAGGGGGGATGATACCATTAACAAAGTACGTGAGGGCTATAGTAGAGATTGAGAAGAAAAGCAAAGATTCCAAGGTTGAGTTGGAGAAGAAGCATAAAGCAAAGATCAGAAGCCTAGAAAGGTACTCAGTTGCAAAGTTTGTCATAGGGTCCGAGTGAATCTTTTAAGGAATATGCGCAGAAATGGCGCGAGTTGGCTGCAAGAGTTCAACCTCCTCTGTTGGAGAGAGAACTAATTGACATGTTCATGAATACTATACAAGGGCCTTTCTACGATCGTATGATCGGGGCTACATCCGCAGGTTTTGCTGAATTGGTAATGGCAGGAGAAAGAATAGAGGCCGAAATGAAAGCCGAAAGAATTTAGGTTGTTGGTTCAGGATCTTCCTCGAATGGAAGTAAGAAACCTTTCGTTGCTCACCCCAAGAAGAAAGAGGGGGAAACAAGCTATGCTCATGCCTATGAGGGAAGAAACAGAAGACAATATCCACAACAGATCAATGTTGTGTCTATTACCGCAGTTACTCAATAGCAGCAACCACAACAAGCTAGACAAAAGAATGTTCCGAGACAAAACAACAACTACCAACAAAGGCAACCAAGGAAGTTTGATCTGTTGCCTATGAGATATGCCCAAGCCTTACAACATCTGCTTGATTTGAAGTTGGTTAGTCTGAGATAAATGCCTGTTAATCCTGATCGTCGTCCAGCTAATTATGATGCCAATGCAAGATGTGAATTCCATTCTGGTGGTGTGGGTCATTCAATTGAGAATTGTTATGCTCTGAAGTGTAAGATCCAGGATTTGCTTGATTCCAAAGCTATTCAGTTTGAAGCTACAGCGGGACCAAATGTTATTCAGCATCATATGCCATCACATGACGGCGGCGCAGCTGTTAATGCCATTATTGAGGATGGCGAGTGGTTGGATCTGGTTATGCATGTCGATCAAGTTACTACTTCTCTTCCTTATGTCAAGAGGTATTTGAGTGACAATGGTATTTTCCCGAGTTGTGATCCAGCTTGTTGTAAGTGTGTGGAACGACCAAAAGGTTGTGACGACCTGAAGGCGCGTATTCAAGAATTGATAAATGATGGTTCTCTTCAGTTTGGTAGAGCTAGGAAGTATAGAAAGGTGACTCAAGCAGATGTTTTAGTGGTTTCTATTCCATTTATGCCAAGGCGTATTCCTGTTGTCGCCAAGCCGGTACCATTCATGTTCACTTTTCCTGGTCCTATATCGTATGATAGTGAGAAGGCGATTCCTTGGCATTATGGTGCTGATGTGTATTATCATGGGGTTAAACAAGACTCTGGTCTGTCTGAGAATAGTTTCGTGAAAGATAATGATGTCAATAACTTTTCTGGTGAAGGTCGTTTGATGAGAAGTGGAAGGGTGTTGAGTCCCCCAAATCTTCAGAGTAAGGCAGATGCTTTAGCTAAGGCGAAAGGCAAACAAGTAATGGTTGATGGTCAAGGATCTGAGCAGACTAAGGTACCTAAGCCTCTTGTTGCACCTGATGTGTCTTTGACTCCAGAAGTTGAGGTTGAAGAGTTGATGAGATTGATAAGAAGGAGTGACTATGATATTGTTGAACAGTTACATCATACCTCATCCAAGATGTTTATGTTATCTTTGTTGATTTATTATGAGGCTCATAGGAATGCTCTGATGAAACTATTGAAGAATGCTTTTGTTCCCCAAAAGATTACAGTGGGTCAGTTTGAAACAGTATGTGCTAGTATATCATCCGGAAATGGGTTAGGCTTCACAGATTTTGATCTTCCACCCGAGGGCCGCAATCATAACAAAGCTCTGCACATCTCTATGGATTGCAATGGCACAACCTTGTCAAGGGTTTTGGTGGATACCGGGTCATCGTTGAATGTACTACCTAAGAAGGCACTCTTGAAAATTGATTATGCCGGTTTGGAGTTGCGTCCCAGTGACCTTGTTGTGAAGGCGTTCGATGGTTCGAAGAGGTCTGTGTTTGGAGAGATTGATTTACCGATTAAGGTGGGCCCAAAGATCTTTACTTCCACTTTCTATGTGATGGATATTAATTCGGCCTATTGTTGTCTTTTGGGACGTCCTTGGATCCATAAGGTTGGTGGAGTCACCTCCACCCTTCATCAGAAACTCAAGTATCCTCTTGATGGAAAGACAATTACTATTTATGGAGAGGAGGAGTACATTGTAAGCCACTTGGCTTCTTTCAGGTATGTGGAAATTGAGGGTGAAATACACGAGACTCTGTTCCAAGCTTTTGAGACTATTCAGATGATTAAGACTCCGGATGTTGAGATTAAGAAGAAGGTCGAGACCCCCCTGACGTCATTAAAAGATGCTCGAGCCCTGCTTGAGGTGGGTCGCCCTGAAGGTTGGGGCAGTGTTGTGGAGGTTGCTCCGAAGCTTAACAGGTTTGGCTTGGGATTTGATCCCATTTTACGCAGACATATTCTTAAAGCTCCTGATTCGTCTATCCCTATAAAGTTTGCTAGTGTCGACATTAAGAAGGAAGATCAAGTCAACGCAATTGGCGATGAAGACGATGTGTTTAACATAGAAGATTGGATTCGTCCATACATCCCGGGCAGCGAGTTGAAAAATTGGACATCTATGGACACCATTCAAGTTACAACCGTTGAGGAGTAATTTTCTTGTTTTATCTTTATCATTCCATAATTCCTACGCTCTGCCCAAGGCGTAGTGAATCATTGTGTAGGGCCACCATGTTTCATATTGCAGTTTTTATCATGAAATAAAGGACGTTTTTATTCAAACTTTTGTGTTATTTTCACTTTCACTTTTACCATTTATTTGTTTTTTCTAAAAGAAAATGTGGCAATGTTTTTATTCTTCACACACTGTCATTAAAACCAAAAAAATTAATCATGTAGATACGTGTCCACACCAGATACCAATGATCGCAATTCTGCCATTGCTCAGTATGACTTCGACAATCCGATTCACCAAGCGGAGGAGGGAACTGATGAAGATTGTGAACTCCCTGCAGAGTTAGCCAGATTGCTAGAACGAGAAGAGAAGGAAGTTATTCAGCCGCATGAAGAGCCTCTGGAATTGGTTAACTTAGGTACAGATGAAGCGAAGAAAGGAATTAGAATAGGGGCCGTTTTGGAAGCGAGTGTGAAGGCAAGGTTGATAGATATGCTCCGAGAGTATGTTGATGTGTTCGCATGGTCTTATGAGGATATGCCAGGTTTGGACACGAATATTGTGGTACACAAGCTGCCTCTCCGGGAAGATTGCCCTCCAGTTAAGCAGAAACTCCGAAGGACTCATCCAGAGATGTCTAAGAAGATCAAAGAGGAGGTACATAAACAGTTAGATGCCGGTTTTCTGAAGGTTGTCTCGTATCCGTCATGGGTTGCAAATATTGTGCCGGTGCCTAAGAAAGATGGTAAGGTCAGGATGTGTGTCGACTACAGGGATTTGAACAGAGCAAGCCCTAAAGATGATTTTCCACTCTCTCATATTGATATTCTGGTTGATAATACTGCTCAAGCCAAGGTTTTCTATTTTATGGATGGTTTTTCTGTCTATAATCAAATCAAGATGGCGCCTGATGATATGGAAAAGACTACTTTCATCACGCCTTGGGGAACTTTTTGTTACAGAGTTATGCCTTTCAGTCTGAAGAACGTAGGGGCAACGTATCAACGCGCAATGGTCACTCTCTTTCATGACATGATGCATAGAGAGTTTGAAGTTTATGTTGATGATATGATTGCGAAGTCTCAAACAGAGGAAGAGCATTTGGTTGATTTGTAGAAGTTGTTTGAAAGATTAAGGAAGTTCAGGCTAAGGTTGAATCCGAACAAGTGCACCTTCGGGGTGAGGTCAGGGAAGTTGTTGGGCTTCATTGTGAGTGAGAAAGGTATTGAAGTTGATCCTGCCAAAGTGAAGGCGATACAAGAGATGCCTGAGCTGAGGACAAAGAAGGAAGTTCGTGGTTTCTTGGGGAGATTGAATTATATCTCCAGGTTGATATCTCATCTTACTGCCACTTGTGAGCCCTTATTCAAGCTGTTAAAGAAGAATCAAGCAGTTGTTTGGAATGATGATTGTCAGATGGAATTTGACAGGATCAAGGGATATTTGCAAGAGTCTCCGATACTTGTGCCACCAATGGAGGGAAAGCCATTGATCATGTATGTAATAGTTTTGGATAATTCTATGGGTTGTGTGCTTGGCCAGCATGATGAGACCGGAAAGAAGGAACAAGCCATCTATTATCTGAGTAAGAAGTTCACTGAGTGTGAGTCAAGGTATTCTTTGCTTGAGAAGACGTGTTGTGCACTAGCATGGGCTGCTAAACGCTTAAGGCAGTACATGTTGACACATACCACTTATCTGATTTCTAAGATGGATCCTATTAAGTTCATATTTAAAAAGCCAGCCCTTACCGGTCGAGTTGCCCGTTGGCAGATGATTTTGACAGAGTATGATATCCAGTATACCACCCAGAAAGCAATCAAGGGTAGTGTTCTGGTAGATTATCTTGCTCACCAACCTGTGGATGACTATCAATCGATGAAGTTTGAATTCCCGGACGAAGACATCTTGTACATTAGAGACTGCAACATTCCCGGTCTAGAGGAAGGGCCTGAGCCAGGGTCAAAGTGGACGATGGTGTTTGATGGAGCGTCGAATGCAATGGGTAATGGTGTAGGAGTTGTTATCACCTCCCCCGAGGGTTTCCATATTCCTTTTATAGCCCGAATTTATTTTGACTGCACCAACAACATGGCAGAGTATGAAGCCTATATTTACTTGGATCAAGCGCAATCGACTCATGTATCAAGTTTTTGAAGGTTTTTGGGGATTCTAATCATGTTATTAGCCAAATTAACGGTGATTGGGAAACTCGTCATCAAAACTTGATTCCTTATCGCGAGCATGTAATGAAGTTGATTCCTTATTTTGAAGAGATCACATTCGAGCATATCTCCAGAGAGGAGAATCATCTAGCAGATGCATTGGCCACCTTATCGCCTATGTTCGTGGTGAAGTAATAATGAGGTGCCTCCGATCACCATTAGAAGATTAGATGAGCCACCTTTTTGTTTTGAAGCGGAAGTGGAATTGGATGGTAATCCTTGGTTTTATGATGTTAAGAGATACTTAGAAACTCAAGAGTACCCGTAAGAAGGCCCATCATAGATAAGAAGTTCTTAGGAGGTTCACCGCAAAGTTCTTCCTCAAAGAATGGTATTTTATACAAGAGAAATCATGATGGCATGTTGCTCGATGTGGATAAGAATGAAGCGTCAAGATCATCGAAGAGATGCATGAAGGTGCTTTGGAACCCATTCCAAAGGGTCACACCATGGCCAAAAGATTCGAGGGTGGCTACTATTGGTCCACTATGGAAACAGATCATATAATCATGCTGTGGTTTGTTACAAGTGTCAAGTGGATGCTGATAAAGTACATGTTCCTCCCGTCCCCCTGAATGTGCTGACATCCCCATGGCCCTTTACAATATGGGGCATTGATATGATTGGGAAGATTGAGCCGACTACTTCTAATGGCCACCGTTTCATCTTGGTTGCTATAGATTATTTCACCAAATGGGTTGAAGCTGCTTCTTTTGCTAATGTCACCAAGGTGTCAGGGCTCGCTTCATCAAGCACAATATTATTTGCCGCATGGGTCCCCGAGAAAATCATCACCGATAATGGATCCAATCTCAATAACAAGACGATGAAGGAGCTTTGAGAGGCTTTCAAGATTAAACATCATAACTCCTCTCCATATCGCCCAAAGATGAACGGTGTCGTCGAAGCTGCAAATAAGAACATTAAGAAGATTGTGCAGAAGATGGTGGTAACTTATAAGGATTGGCATGAGATGTTGCCTTTCGCTTTGCATGGATATCGCATCATCAAGACATCGACCGGGCAACCCTGCCTCCTCAGTATGGATGGAAGCGCTTTACTGTGGAGGTTGAAATTCCTTCTTGAGAATTATGAAAAGGTCAGACTGATGAAACAGAGCGGTGCGTAATCGTTAGATCGCTTAAACCTCATTGACGAGAAGTGTCTGGCAGCTGTATGTCATGGCCAAGTGTATCAGAAGAGGATGATAAAAGCTTATGACAAGAGGGTGCGTCTTCAGTTTTATCAAGCAGGTGATCTGGTCCTTAAGAGGATAATCCTTCCTCAAGGCGACCCCAGGGGAAAATGGACTCCGACTTATGAAGGACCTTTTGTGGTCAAGAAGGTTTTCTCTGGTGGGGCAATGATGCTTACAACTATGGACGGTGAAGATTTCCCGCTCCCGGTGAATGCTGATGTGTTGAAGAAGTTCTTCGCTTAACAGAGTTTGTTAGTTGTATGAGTAGTAGCAGAATCATAGATCGTTGGTCATCTGTTACTGCATTGCCACTTTTGTAGCACTCTTTCATTTTTATGTCTTAGGCTAACTACCTTTGTAGGTGTTGCGTCTTTTTGTAAGTGCCTTTTGATGGCCGGTCTTCAATTAATGGAAAAAAAAACTTCTTTGTCTTTATTTCTTGCCGTTTTTCAATTGTTTAATAAAACGTCTAATATTTTCATGATGGTTACTTGCATTTGAAAAAACTTTGATGGTTCCTGCACAATAATGATAATTGAAAAGTGGACAATTCTGTTAGATCTGATGGTGCCCTGTGTTGGGATGTTTGTACCACTCCTGGAGATCGTTCATAAGCAGTTTATTTCAAGAGCCAATTCTGTTTGGCAAGCCATTGCATGATCTTTATCTTGAGAAGTTTCACCTGTGTGGCGAGAAAGGAGATTGAAGGTTCTCGCTTGCATAATTTTCATCGCTTCTTTTGAAGAAAATCCTCGTGAATGTTGCCTTGGGACACTCAACCGCTTGATTAAAGACGTTTTATCACCCAGAGATAAGGTTCGAGTTTGGATTGAACCGAAGACTGTTGTACCAATGATAGATCAGAAGGGGAATCTCTTGTCCAAGAATATTAAGATTGTAGAAAGTCGTCAAAATCAAGAAGTCCAGACGGAGTCGAGTCTCCTCAACAATGGCAATCTCTAGTTTCTTTATTGCATTTTCATTTGCACCCTTGTTTGTTTGATTAAACATTGCTATCATGTAAAAATTTGTTTATTTTTGAATGAAAATCTTAAATTCATTAAGTATGTCTGTCTTGAAGAAATCTTTGTTATCACTCATCCGTTTGCTATTGTTGCACCCCAAAATTCGCCCTCTTCATTTTATTAATATATAATTAGCTAACACTTGATCAATAGGTGCATTGCATACGTATCATTCATTCATTAGCCATGGGTTCGAGATTTTCCAATCGTATTAACTCAGATAGTTCAAGAAGAGGTTTGATCGTATATCAATATCCAAGTTCATATTTCGAGTGTCACCTCAATATACATGATGTGTGCATCCAGAAGCTTCTGATTATCTCTCGAGGATCAAAGTTTTGGAGTTCTGATTTCCTCTTATGCAGATATTGATTAAGTTTTTCGAGTAAGAGCGGGTTATGGTGGAATATTTGAGCTTGAACTGATTCTATGGCCTTCTGTGAGTCTCGAAGTATCTGTATATAGCTTATCGATCCACGCGATTCATCAGAAAATCAAGAACGGACGGATAAAATGATATTTGAGTGCGTGTATCAAAAAGTCAACAAAAGTCAAAGTTTGACCGAGTGGAATTTCTGGTCAAAATTATGGTCAAAAGTCAAGATTCGAGAAAATATGATCATTTGTTGAGAAAGATCGGAAGAATCGGGTGAAAACAAGGTTTCTTACAATTTAAGTAACTTTAGACTTAGAAATTTTTTCTAAGTTTTTAAGTACTTTGTGTTCACGGAGCCATGTTGTCAACTCTCTATCTCACTCGTCTGTGGTCGAAATTTCACGAATGAGTAATCGTTGGAAAGAGCGTATTTCACACTCCGAATTTGTCCTTGTGAAGATTTTTCCAGAAATGCCCGAATTTCGAAAGTATAAAGTTCAAGTTCAAGTTCACAACTTTGGAAGTTTTACACTTAGTGAAAATTTTGAGTGTTTTAACATGTTCGAGTACTTGACTTCGGAGACATTCTACACGTGTTTCGAGGTGTCGATTCGAGTTGAGTTCAAAATCAAAGTTGTTCATTTAGCGGCAATCTACAACTTTGCTGAAGAAATCGAATCCATTCGGGAATCAGATAAAAAATTACGGAGCTCAGAGGTTACGACTTATCATTTCTCAAAAATTCAACACTTAGAAATATTTTGAAGTGTTTGTTTCTATGCTCAAGCATACAGTTTCGAGTTCAATTTTATCATAGTTATTGGCTCCGAATTAAAAAATGCTCAACTTCAAAGTTGGTTATCTTATGGCAAGCTATAACTTTGTTGAAAGAATCAAATTAATTCGGGACTCAATTGAAAGTTACGAAGCCCGGAAAATAAGAATTCATCATGTTTGCAAGGTTCGAATAGTTGTTGTGCGTGTGTTCAGGGCTGTTTTTGTCATCGATTCGATCGCCGCACGGAAGAACTCTGAACATGAAAGTTGGAGTTTGTCGTGCCCTCTACAAGTTTCATTCATGAACTTTTTTGTTTCGGACGTCGGAGCGAAAGATATTGGGTGCCATAAGTGATAGTTTGAAATTGCCAAAATGCAAGATAACACACACATTTTTGCCATGCATACGGAAGAATTTTATCGAACAGTTTTTGTGCACATGTTTGAGGCTGTTTTCTCGTCGATTCGATCGCCGCATGAAAAAACTCTGAACACGAAAGATGGAGTTTGTCATGTCCTCTACAAGTTTCGTTTAGAAACTTTTTCGTTTCGGACGTCGCAGCGAAAAATATAAAGCGCCGCAGTCGGTAGTTTGAAGTTGGAAAATTGCTGCAAGTCATGCTTGGAATTTTCCTAGCCCAGCCAGGACTTTCATCGAACGGTAGTGTGGCAATGTTCAAACACTTTTTATTCGATGACTAAGGCTTTGTTTGGATTTTTGTCCAACTACAAAGTCATTCTATCCCACGCAATATTTCCAATGGTGTTGAGCTTGCATCATTTGGTTAAGTTTCGAAAGAGTTATGATGCTGTAAAGTGGTGTACCCGGCGTGAGCAAATGACCAGTAATGTTTGGAAAAGTTATATGATAACGCAATCAGTTGTGTTACCGTAACTTCAGAGCTGATTTTAAGCTTGCTACGGACGTCGAATCGAAAAATTTCCAACACAAAAGTTGTTCATCAATGTGTCATCTCCAACTTTCGTCTTTCCATCATATCGAAAAAGGCTTGTAGCTCGAAGTTTCGACCCGGAAAAGACATCATGTGGACAGCGATATATTCAGTTGGCATCGCGTGTCACAATGTTTTTTTGCGTTCAGTATGGGCAGTAAGGCTGTATGTGTGTGTATGCAACGTAAAAGAGCGGAGGATATCATAACAAACCAGTAACAACCGTAATTAATTTTTTCATCCTCACAGCTGTTATCTTTCACCATACACCAATCTTCCTCACGCTAATAACTATTTTTCACTAATGGCTTCTGCGTTTTTTTCATCATCGTGATCCTCACTCCTTCATTCTAAAGAAAACCATAACAGAATAATAACAAACACAACAAATTTTCTCCTCCATTTTTTTTCTACTACCACCGTTCTCCTACTATTCTCCATGTCAGAATAACTTCTTTCACCTTCATCCATAACCTTCACTCCACCTTCAACACCAAGAACAAAAAACAGAAACATAATTCTCTCTCTCCATAACTAACCTCCTCTCACATTCTTCATCCATTTTCTGACCATAAACCACACTCCAATCTTCTTTCCGCTCACTGTAACACCCATAACAAACTCTCTTTTTCCATTACTCTCATTTTTTACAACAGAACCTCCTTCACCCACCATCCCACAACCATCTCCAACTCTCATCCCCAAACTCCCTCCATAGTTTTCTCCACATCAACAATAGCGATACCATCCGCTCTCACCTTTCTTCTTTATTCTAAGACTCTTCTGCACTCCCTCGCCGCCAATTTATTCAACACCAAGAAACTGGAAAATGGCAGAGGCAACCAAATAGAAAAATACTCACCTCTTTCTCAAAACGACACAAAGATTTTTCTCACGTTCTCTTCAACCTCGTTCCATCATCTTCATTTTTTCTCTACAAACCTCATCTTCCACCTTCGTTCTGAATCTGAGTCATCACCATAACCGATTCCTCCGTTCTTCACCATCGATTCTCAACCGAATCATCATCTTCAATGCATACTCCTTTGTCATTTCGCCCACGTAAACACCACGTTGGATCCGAGATTTCATCATCATCATCTTTCATATTTTAGAGCGTTTTTTCGCTTATTCTCTCACAAGATTCAGATTATGGACGTCGAAGCCATGTATTTCAGAAGTTTGAAGAAGATTCATGAGTTTTGGAAATAGCTTCTGCAGGTTTATTTCGAAGGATCATGGAAAGATGGATTCCCAGCCAAGTTCATGAAGTTTTCGCAAGATTTCGATTTTTACGGCTTCTCTTCGCGTTCGAAATACGCCCGGTTAGAGACTGCCATAGTCGAAACTCAGGACGGATTCAGGATCAGTGCAAGATTTCGCGTCGAGTAGTGCTTTCAAGATCCGTTTCTGGGAGGGTTAAGTTTTCCGGCCAGTGTCGTAATCGGAGAGGGTGACCGGATTCTGTTTCCGGTGAGTTCCTCTAAACCCTCGGCGTGTCATTTTTCCTTTGGCTCATGTGTGTTTCTCATTATCCAATCGGAGCTTGCCACGTGTCACTTCTTTTTATTTAATAAAATAAAAATATAAAACTTGATTTAAGTTATAATGGCCAATTGATATAAGTGTACATTACATGAATAAAACGTGACACTATAATAAAAATCTGAATTTTTTTTTTGTTCTTTTTAATTGGACTTAGTGATATTTGGACTGGGCCTAGCAAAATACTAATACACCCCTAGTTTAAGCCCAGTAGAAGCGACCATAACATGGCTTAGTTTAAGTTGGAATTCAGTGATACACCCCCCTGTGCCATGCTTCACAATTTCAATACATTCTCAAAATTGCTCCCGATTTCGATTTGATTGACTTATAAAAAATACATAAAAAATAGTTTCTGACATTTTATGATCTTAGAATATTTTTGATAATTTTTGTGATATTTTTGCAATTAATTTCTTTTAATTTTTAATCAATTTTCGATAATATGTTTAGAAGCATGTTTCTCCTTTGTAGTTTGAGTTGACTAATCTTAGGAGTGTAATGACATGTGTTTCTTAGAAACTTTAGGATGTTTTCCTACCATTTATTTGTATTTAAATGTATACCTTACCTTAGGATTGTAAGTAGAATTTCAAATCTAACTTTTAATGGTTCGATTTCGTAGGAACTAGTTTGATAATTGTATAGTTTTCTAGCTTCCTTTCGCATGATTAATTTGTAGCCTTTCCTTCATTTGTTTAGATGTATAGGATAGCTTTAGAACAATTTAGTTTCTTCCCTCACTAGGAATTCATCCTTAATACTTCGATCTCATTGTAAATAACCACTTTTGCGTCTTGTGCTTTCTATAAAAGCCTCATTGTTATTTCCGACACTTTGTTTCATATGCGAGGTACATGGAGCATTATACTTATGATTCAGATGTGTAGAATCCATGTTTTGATGTTGCACACATGCGTGTGCACTCTTTATCTGTCTGCTTGGTTTTCACCATTTTTGCGGTGTTATCCGTTGATTTGGATGTGTAGAATCCATATTCATGGTTGCACACCCACGTGCCCCTCTTTGTCTGCTTTGTCTGGATTGTAATTTTCTGCAGGTTCATTGGATATACGTCGAATGTGTATAGACACACGTTCTTGATCGTGCATACAATGCACATCCTTTGTCTGTATTATCTGGATAATTTCTTGCAGGTTTATTGGATATACGTCCAATGTGTATAAGCACACATTTTTTACCGTGCATATCGATGCACATCCTTTATCTGTATTGTCTGGATTACGATCTTGTACAGGTGTATTTGTTTTAGATGTGTATGACACACATTCTGATTATGCTTTTTGTGTCTCCGTATGTCATACCCCAAAATTTGCCCTCCATCTTCTCAAGATATCTCATACATCCATACTCAAGGATTCCTCAAGAGTTGATCAGACAAACTCTCTACTAGACAAACAACCCAAACTAGGGTTTGGCAATTCTCAGGTCAAGATGGACTTCCAACATCTCCAATGGTCTTCATGCCTCCTCATATGCTTCAAAGATTCTCCATGTCAAGTTTCAAGCCTTACAAGTCAAATTTCCGCATAATTGCTCGATGGTTGAAAATCACCAGATTGGACAAAAAGTCAATTGTGGTCAACATACAACAAACTTCATAATTTTTGGTCAACATCCTCATTTTGAAGTTACATTCATCATTTGATCAAGGGTTGATCATGATTCATCAAGAAAACTCAAGATTTGCTCAAAAGTCAAACTTTCTAAATTAGGGTTTCTAGATGAAAAGTCAATCGAACTTTGATCGATCATAACTTCTTCATATTTTCGTAAATTTTTCCACCACCTCTTGTTTTGAAGGAAATTCAATTCTCTACAACTTTATGTCTCACAAGAATGTCCAAAAATGCTTCATTTGAGAGGTATGGCTCAAAACATTACAGGTCATTTTCAAAGTCAATAAAAAGTCAACTTTTTGTTTTGAAGATATATTGAGCATGGAAACTCCAATTGATATGAGACCAAAAAGGTTGGTTAGAGGACTCTTAGAGCTTTCCAAAAAGTCCAAGAACACTCAAAAATGTGGAACATTGAGCAAGATACACTATTCAGAAGTTGGGCAATTTTGGACAATTGCACAAAAGGACATTTTGGTCAAAATGCAAAATTTTCCAAATGGGCCTAAAATCTTTTGATCCAAACTTGTTCATGACATTATTCTTGACCCATAAATGCTTGGCCTTGGCAATTTTCTATTTTATTAATTTATTTTTGAATTTTAGAACATTTAATTCAAAATTAAATTATATAAAATATGAAAATAATACATTTTTCCAAAAGGAATGATTTTATATCATGCTTGGAGTCCAAGAAAGCCCAAAACACTTGCCAAATTCGTGCATGATCATGCATTAAAGGAAAAATCAAATTTCTTTCAAAAAATTGATTTTATTTGAAAATTATTGAATGCATTCCAAATCAAATCTTCTTGCCTTATTTTTCCTCTCACAATTCCTTTATAAATAGCCAGCAAGATCACAAGCCAGAGGGACGAAACCCTAGCCCAAGAAAGAACCCTTATTCTTGCAAAAAATTTTAAGAAACTTGAAAAATCGTGTTTTAAAATCCAGCCACTTTTAGCCCTCAAACATCATTCCATCGTGCTCAGAGGGTAAGTTTGAGTAGGAATACATTATTGCCATTGATCAAACCATCTAGAATCGATGCATATACATACATACATATTCAAAACTTTTTGATTTTTGCATCTTATTATTCTGCTTGTGTTAATTGATTCTAATGCTTCTAACATGTTCATGAGATGTCAAGCGTTTGATCTCGGTAATCGCCATTGAGTTTGGACGTCAAAATCGTGAGATGCCATACCTAGGGCTTTTCGGTCTGATGAGCTTCGAATCGATAGTTACAGGTGTTTTCAATCGAAACTGAGACCACCATTGAACTCAGAAGGATCGATTTAGGGGGGAAGGGTATTCCTTTCTCGTTTATCTCTTTTATTTTGTAGGTTTTGGATCGCGTTTGGTCGGAGAAGATGACCGGAGCTAGGGCTCCGGCGTCGTTGACCGTTGAGGAATCCGGCGAGGCATGCGTGGCGAAAGCAAGCAATCTGATTTGTCCATCCAGTCAACCGGGGCCCACGCGTGGCTGACTTAGTTTGAAACACATCCAGGACGCGTCATCATTCAAATATCCTTGTTTTTAACTTTTTCAAACACCAAATACAACGTGGCGTAGTGGTAGAGGCAAGCGAACTCAAGGTTTCACCCCAGGGTCATCAGTTCGAGCCAGCCTGGGACCTGGTTTTGCATTCTTTTTTTCAACTTCACTTTTTTCAATTATTTCCTATTTTTCATATTTATTTAATATCTTGCATCAATTTTAATTCTTTTCATATTTTTATTTATGCATTAAAAAATCATCAAAATATTTTTTCCTTTTGCATTTATTTTCAGAAAATACTTATTTAATTTATAAAATTAAAAAATACAATTTTGCATGCATATTTATTTTTATTCATAATTTAGCATTTAAATCAATCTTAATTGTATTTTAATTATTAAATTGCATCTAAAAAATCCCAAAAAATTATTTTAGCATATTTATATTATTTCCAGCATGTCATATTTTTCCCAATTAAAAATTTGCATTTTTTCTAACATTATTCTCTTATTCGATTTCATCATATTTTCCGATTTCTTATCGCTTCATGTGTTATTCCGCTCGACGCTTTCTTTTACCGCTTTTCATTTTTTCCAATAATGTAACTGTTATGGGATGTAATAGTTTAAATTAGGTTTTTATTTTCCAAGTTTAAATTATGTATCCGCCAAAGCCATGTAATAGCGTAGGACATTTACCTTCCGCATCTTTACATTCCGCATTTTAATTTCCGCACCCTATAAATTAGTAACTAGGCGTATGGCAAGACTAAAATTGAACATAGCTCACTAATTTGCAAGATAAAATATCTGAATCAACACACTTCTCTCACATGCACCCTTAGGTAATTTCTCTCGCTGCCTTTACGAATTCAAATGGTCAAGTCCCTCGAACGTAGAGGTATTCTAGCACCGCTGCCTTTCAAACAAATCATCATAGTCCCTTCGATACAAAGATCATAGACCCACGATGTCGCCTCCGAATACATGATCTTGACCCTCGATTGTCGCCTACGAAAAATGATGATAGTCCCTTCGAATGTGCTAGGATACTTCCTACAAGTTGCTTTCTTTGACCATCCGATGTCCCTTCGAATGTCCCGCTTACATCCAATGAAAAGAGTTACCAACCAACTAATGGTATGGATAGTACTATTCTAAAGGAACGTAAAACAACACGAAAACGACCAATTCTGAGTAGGTGTCATACCCCAAAATTTTCCCTCCATTTACTCAAGAGATTTCATACATCTATACTCAAGGATTCCTCAAGAGTTGATCAGACAAACTCTCTCCTAGACAATCAACCCAAACTAGGGTTTGGTATCTCTCAAGCCAAGATGGGCTTCCAACATCTCCAATGGTCTTCATGCCTCCTCATATGCTTTAAAGATTCTCCATGTCAAGTTTCAAGCTTCACAAGTCAAGTTTCCTCGATAATTGCTCGATGGTCAAAATCAGATTGACAAAAGTCAACTATGGTCAACATACAACAAACTTCATAATTTTGGTCAACATCCTCATTTTGAAGTTACATTCATCATTTGATCAAGGGTTGATCATGATTCATCAAGAAAACTCAAGATTTGCTCAAAAGTCAAACTTTCTAAATTAGGGTTTCTAGTGAAAAGTCAATCGAACTTTGATCGATCATAACTTTCTCATACTTTCTCAAAATTTTTCCACCACCTCTTGTTTTGAAGGAAATTCAATTTCTACAACTTCATGTCTCACAAGAATGTCCAAAAATGCTTCATTTGAGAGGTATGGCTCAAAGCATTACTGTGTCATTTTCAAAGTCAACAAAAGTCAACTTTTGTTTTGAAGATATATTGAGCATGGAAACTCCAATTGAGATGAGACCAAAAGGTTGGTTATAGGACTCTTAGAGCTTTCCAAAAGTCCAAGAACACTCAAAATGTGGAAAATTGAGCAAGATACACTATTCAAGTTGGGCAATTTTGGACAATTGCACAAAAGGACTTTTGGTCAAATGCAAAATTTTCCAAATGGGCCTAAAATCTTTTGATCCAAACTTGTTCATGACATTATTCTTGACCCATAAATGCTTGGCCATGGTGATTTTCTATTTTTATGATTTATCTTTGAATTTTATAACATTTAATTCAAAAATAAATTATATAAAATATGGAAATTAAGTTTTTTTCAAAAGGAATGGATTTATATCTTCCTTGAAGTCCAAGATAGCCCAAGACTCTTGCCAAATTCGTGCATGATCATGCATTGAAGAGGAAATCAAATTTTCTTCAAGAAAATTGATTTTATTTGAAAAAAATTGAATGCTCCAAATCAAATCTTTTTTCACTCCCTTTGCCATCCAAATTTTCTCTATAAATACCAAGCATCATAGCCAGCCACAGGGATGAAACCCTAGCTCAAAGCACAGCCCTCACCTTGCCAAATTTTCTCAAGAAATTGTAAAATTCGAATTTTACTTTACAGCCCCTTCCAGCCTCTCTCAAGCACTCAATCGTGCTCTAAGGGTAAGTATGAGTAAGTTTACATCAAAAGCAATGGTTGAAAAACCCTAATCGGCTCATATGATCATACATATGCATATGTTTCTTGAATTCGTTTTTTATTTTCCATCGTGTTTTGCCTGAATCTAACCATCATTATGAGTTTTTGGGGTACCATAGAACAGGTCTGGGCGGTTACATGAAGCTCATGCTAACCAGAATTCAAATTGCCATGGCTAGGGCAGTTTTCGTTCTTTCTTTCGAAACTCACGATGCAGCCATTTTCAGGAAACTAATAGTTCCATTGACTCGTAAGGGTCGAATTAGGTAGACTAGGTCTTTCTTTGCTTTGATTCTACGATTTTGCAGTGTTTGATGTTCGATCATCGGAGAAGACGACCGAGCTAGGGCTCCTGTCGCTGACCGGGCGTGGACCGGCGAGAGGCATGCGTGACGGCGCTTTCTGATTCGTTCTCTCATCCAACGGGGACCCCATCAGCTGACTGTGCTTTTGACCTCACCAGGCGGCGACGCGTGTTCCTCACCATCTCATGTTTTCATTCCATAACACCAGATGACAAGTGGTGTAGTGGTAGAGGCAAGCAATCTCAAGTTTTCACCCCAGGTTTCCTGTTCGATTCCCACTGGCACCGGTTTTGGTTTCTTTTTCTCAAACTTTCAACTTTTCAACTATTTTTCTATTTTCTAATTATTTCAATATTTTGCATTATTTCAATTCTTTTCACAATTTTATTTCTGCATTTAAAAATCATCAAAAATTAATTTTCTTTTTACATTATTTTCATAAAATCTTTATTTAATTTATAAAATTAAAAAATACAATTTTGCATGCATATTTATTTTTATTCATATTTTTGCATTTAAATCACGTTTAATTAGTTTTTAATTATTAAATTGCATCCAAAAAATCCCAAAAATTTATTTTAGCATATTCATATTATTTCCAGCATGTAATAATTTTCTCATATAAAAATTTGCATTTTTCTAACATTTTTTCTCTTGTTCGATTCATATCGTATTTTCCGATTTTCTCATTCCTGTGTTGATCCGATTCGACGATTCTTTCTTTATCATTTTATTTTTCAATAATGTAACTGTCTATGGGATGTAATAGTTTAAATTAGAACATTATTTTCCGCATTTTTAAATTATGTATCTGCCCCAAAGCCATGTAATAGAGTAGGACATTTATCTTTCCGCATCTTTACATTCCGCATTTTAATTTCCGCACCCTATAAATTGCTAGTAACTAGGCGTGTATGGCAAGATAATAACGAACATAGCCCACTAATTTGCAAGATAAAATATCCAAATCAACACACTTTTTCACACACGCACCCTTAGGGTAATTCTCTCGTTGCCTTTCGAATTCAAATGGTCATGTCCCTCGAACGTAGGTATTCTAGCACCGCTGCCTTCCAAACAAATCATCATAGTCCCTTCGATACAAAGATCATAAGACCCACGATGTCGCCTCCGAATACATGATCTTGACCTCGATTGTCGCCACGAAAAATGATGATAGTCCCTTCGAATGCTAGGATACTTCCTACAAGTTGCCTTCTATGACCATCCGATGTCCCTTCGAATGTCCCACTTACATCCAACGAATGGAGCTACCTACTAACTAATGGTACGGCTAGCGCTATTCTAAAGGAATGTAGAAGTACGAAAACGACCAAATTCTGAGTGGGTAATAAGTCTTTTAGTTGCTTGCTCTAAAACCAAATGCTTTTCACACCTCACACTTTTTTCAAAGTTCAAACTCTTTTCAAAACGAAGCATTTCCGAACACTTTGTATACATTCCTACATGAGTCATTACAAAGTCAAAGCGAAATGCCTTTTTTCAAAATATTTTTTTCAAACACATGTAAAGCAATTTTAAAAGGTGATCTAGAGCAACTAAGAGCCCGTAGATAACTACGGATGGAAAGGGTGCTAATACCTTCCCTTTTCATAACCATTCTCCTAACTCGTAATCTAAACGAAGGTCTTTTTCAGTACTTTTACCTTCCCTTAATTGATAAAATAAAAGTCACATGACTCTTGCTATCCGCACATTTGCGATACAAAACCTACAAAGTCACCACCGTTACAAGAGGGTAATAAGACTTTAGTTGCTTGCTCTATCAAACAATTTTCACACCTCACACTTTTGTCAAAGTTCAAACTCTTTTCAAAACAAAACATTTCCAAACACTTTGTATACATTCCTACATGAATCATTACAAAGTCAAAGCGAAATGCCTTTTGAAAACATTTTTTCAAACACATGTAAAGCACATTTTTAAGTGATCTAAGAGAAACTAAGAGCCCAGATAACTACGGATGAAAAGGGGTGCTAATACCTTCCCTTTCATAACCTTCTCCTTACTCGTAATCTAACGAAGGTCTTTTTCCTACTTTTACCTTCCCTTAATTGGATAAAAATAAACTCGATGGCGACTTTGCTATCCGCACATTTGCGATACAAACACTAAAAAGCTCACCGATCACGTAATCTGGCGACTCACGGAGACACCCAAAAGAGAGAATGCCTTAAGGATTTCTAGATCACCTTTATTGCTTTCTGTTTGACTTGCTTGCTTTATCTTTAAAGGTTGCTTGGGTATTATATTGTTGGGGGATCCTACACCCGGATCCGGTTTTTTTAGGTAAGTAGCAATAAATCGTCATGACCTAGACGATATCAAAACGGTCAACATGATGGCTACGTTAGCGTGACACTTTGGTTGTCCCGATACTCTTCATTCCCAAGTTGAGGATAGTATTTGGCTTCTGCGTGGTGTCATCAAGCGCTAACTAAACTTTTAGAACCTTAATTGACCCATCTTAGCCATTAGAAGGTAGTGAGATAGCCGGCTTTGTGACTAAGGTTGGTTGATACCGATGCTACGCACATTGAGATCGACTTTTGGGATATTTTCGTCGACCACTTGGTAGTCGTATTGAAATAAATGCCTACGAGAAAGATCAATGATGTGGGATATTATAGGACAGATGAACCAACTCAAACTTTTGGTGGGTAATCACCTATACCTCTTGCAAGCCTTAAACCTAGGCTCATTGTGAATTGTTCTGTGTGCCAAACATGACATCATGACATCATTTGCATTGCATATCATTTCTAACTATTTCAAGGACCTAGGATTTATCTTTGCTCGCTTTTGTAGGGTATTATGGCTTCTAGAAAGACTATCCGAATCAACTTCATGGGTATACCTTCTCACTCAAAGAATTGGTTTCGTAAATTCACCATGCTCGCTCATCAAAAGACATGGTTATCTCCGGTTTTGAAGAAGATATGATGCATGTCCTATTTCAGCTTTTGATCCAAACACCATTGCTTTACATTCCCATATTATCGCTTGGTTCCTACCTTGAAGAGTTCTCTGCTACTTGGGATACCTATTCTTGACCAAATGCCATTCACCGCCTAGAAAAGGTTCCTAAGTACGAAGACATCGCATCCGCCTTACATCTTAAGCGCTCAGACATTGAAGCCAATTGGGAAACTAGAAGTGGAGTTAAGGGTTTACTTTCCAAGTTCTTAATTAAGAAAGCCCGAGAATTCCTCAAGGTTATGAGTTTCCATGCATTCGAAGACATTGTAGCCTTGCTAATCTATGGTTTGGTTCTATTCCCTAACTCGGATCAATTCATAGATGTCAATGCCATCAAGTTGTTTCTTACCCGCAATCATGTGCCTACTTTACTTGGAGACATCCTACATTCTCCACACTGCTCATCAAGAGACAAGGAACTCTCATGTGTTGTATACCGTTACTTTGGTGGTTTATTTCGCACTTTCCTCCATCGTTTGAAGAACGAACAAAGGTTGAGATGGTCTCAAAGATTAATGTCACTCTCTCATTCGGATATCCGTTGGAGTCTTTCTCTCAAAAGGACTTCACATTCATTGCGCTTGGAGAATTCTAATGTACCACTACTTGGTATAAGGGAGGTATTACTTACAACCCTTCTAGCTCTACGCTTGGTTTTGCTCAAGAGATGGTCCATGATATGCTTCTCCAAGATGTTGTGTTCGACTACAACCACGATCTCCGAATCACCGACGAAGGTTCATACACTGGGGCATGGTAAAGAAGACTCGATACCAAGACTTTGGGGCACCGAACTCCATTCCTTGGGAACCTTACCTCAAATGGGTGTGAGCTCGAGCTCAAAACCTCATGATGCCATTCACTGTTCTACCAAGAATTATGGAACCTGCTATAGGTGACGACTTATACGTTCTCCATCCCGACATGCCTACCGATTTTGAAGACTTGAAGAGATCCCTGATTCACTTAAAGAAGAGAGGATACATTTGAAGCTCAAGTGTTATGCAAGTGAAGAAGGTACTAGAGTTGACTAAGCTACTTCACGAGGAGCGAAACATCAACGCCTACATTGGCACCAAGAGGAAGCGCCCATGGGAGACTTAGAGCTTTAGGATTTATATGTTTTCTTTTATTGTTTTGAACTATCTCTTGTACTTAAAAAGAAAAAGAATAAAAAGAGTACTAATAAATGTTTGTTCATTGCTTGTTTAACAAATTTAAATCTCTAAGGTCCTTGAAAACATTGCATTGCATTCGCATAAACATTGCATATCATAGCATAACATTGCATCACAGGGTACATGAAGATTGGTTTTCTCATTTGCTCGCTATTTATTTTAGCGTAAATGGCTCTTGAACAACACAAAGATCTTCAAGATCGTAATGCTCGGCCAAAGAGATGTTACCACTTGGTCCAAGGCCAAGAAGATCTGAAGAAGCTCATCAACAAAAAGAAGAAGGTTGTTGGTCTTCTCAACATGGGTAGACGCTACAAAGGACGACCTAGAATGGTCAGCCGAATTGAGCTCTCTGAAGGAAGTGTCAAGAAGGAGGATGAGCAAAGTAACAAGGGTGATGGTGAAGGCAACCGAGCTTGAGAAGAACTATGATGATGGCCAATACTCGATGAGGATGACAAGTACAAGCAACTTGAAGACCGTCTCAATGTGTGGAAAACCTCAAGATGTCCGGCTGAATTTTGATGATTTGAGTCTCGTCCCTGGTGTAGTGATTCCTCCCAAGTTCAAAGTTCCAACCTTTGCTAAGTATGATGGCATGTCTTGCCCTAAGTCGCATTTGAAATCCTATGTCCGTAAGATCAATCCTCACACCGATGATGTAAAGTCAGGATGCATTATTTTCAAGAGAGTTTGTCCAACTCAATTGGAGTGGTATTATCAACTAGAGAATGACCGTATCCGTACTTGGAGTGACTTGGCGATGCTTTCTATGCATGCATGAGTATAATGTCAATTGACACCCACCGCATGCAACTACAAAGCATGTCTATGGGTCGTGATGAGAAGTTCAAGGAGTATGCTAAATGGAGAGATCTAGCAGCGAGTTCAACCACCCTTGTCCAATAGGAGTTGGTTGATATGTTTATGGGAACACCGACAGCCCATTCTTCCATCATCCGATTGAAACTCTTCACCGGATTCACCGAATGATATTGACAAAGCAGCGATTGAGGTCGGTATCAAGAGTGGAAAGATTCAAGTAGAGACATTTTCAAATGTAAAGATCTTTGGTGGTAAGAAAGAAGTTAATGCCGTGTATGGTCGAAAAGCCGAGCCAAGACCGACCGCTACCAACTGTGGGCACCAGGATCTCCAATCCTACATCAAGACAACCTCACGAGACGCAAGCGTAACGTAACGCCAGAACGAAGAAAACGAAGATCAACATGCCATTGTCGCAAGCCTTGCAACACATGTTGAAAGCAGCCGACACCTTGAGGATCCTCCTCAAAATGTCAACACTTCCTCTCCGAGATACAATCCTAATGCTAAGTGTGCTTACCATTCCAATAGCCCGTGACATAGTAATCGATGATTGTTGGGCTCAAGAACAAGATTCAAGATATGATTGAAGCTAAAGATTGAGTTTGACCCTCCCGCTGAGACCAATGTGATCAACGCGCCTATGCCTAATCATGACAAGAGTTCCAATGTCGTTGGGAAGATACTTATGTTTTCAACATAGATGACTTGACCATCCTCCGATGATCAAGTAAGAAGAATTGCAAGCCGTGTCAATCCAGATGCCCAGAATTGTCGCGGTGCCCGCCGCACCGATGGTCAGTGCTTGGTCGAGAAGACGGTTCAAGGTATGATGGATAACCGTGAGATACTATTTCAAACCACCGTGCTGTGTGAAGATATGGCTAAACCAAGATCGAAGATGCAAATGAAACCGCACCATCTCGTGGGATACCTTGGGCAGCCAAGTGGAAAGTATGATTACATGGTGAAGTACACTGCTCCGAAAGCTACAAAATTCCTATTGAAGATGTTAAGGCGACCGGATGGGGTGACGATTTCCTTAAGATTATGCCGATGTTAACACAATAAGGATTTCTCATCGATCCTGTGCCTAGAGTGGCACCCTCATCATTACTTCTCCAAGACCAGCCCATATTCCTCCGACAAAGCTATTCCTTGAACTATGGCTGATGTTTACTATCATGGCGCAAGCAAGACCCTTCGACCATTGAAGATCTTACATTGAAGCTACCATTCCCGACATTGACAACATCACCGGATCTAGTAAGGTGACCGAACCGAAGGGTATTCTCTCCAGATATCTCCTCCAAAAGACACTACGACTCCAACTCGATTCCACTATTCAATCCACTCCCAAGCTAGAGGGAAAGAACCAAGGACTTATCCTCACCAAGTACCAAAGGAAGTTATCAAGACACCTCCAAACAAGAAATGGAGGAAATTCAAGATTATCAAGAAGAGTGACTACAATGTTGTGGAACGTTAGGACAGACCATCCAAAATCTCCATGCTTGCTCCGCTCTTGTGCTCGAGGCTCATGCTAACGCCTGGTGAAGTTTCAAGAATGCTCATGTGCCGCAAGACACTACCACCGACCATTTTGAAGTTTGTATTGCTAGCCCGCCAACAACGGCCTAGGCTTCTCCGATGTTGATTTGACTCCTTCCCGAAAGAAACACAACAAGGCCTTGCACATCTCTCGTGGAATGCAAGGGCGCTACATTGTCTCATGTTTTGCTGACACCGCTCCGCCTCAATATCCTACCAAGATCGCTTTTGATCGACTTGATGTCGAAGGGTTGGTTCTGAGACCCAGGACATTATTGTGAGAGCTTTGATGGTTCTAAGCGAACAAGATTGGAGAGCTCACTCCTCGTAAAGTCGGCCCGCACTTTTGATTCCACTTTGTCATGGATATCCGTCCACCTTACTCTTGCACTTGGACGCCTTGATACATGGGGCGCGCATACTCTACCTTGCATCGTGTCAAATACCCGTGAAAGGGAAAGTTGTTACAGATGTGGTGAAGAAGGTATATGGTCACCATCTACAATATTCCGATACCTTGAGATGGAGGCGAATTCTTCGAGACCCCCAAGCTTTTGAAACAATTCCCGAGTCATGCCCGCCGACTCTCCGCCACTCCCGGTTGCAAAGTTCCACCTAGGATGGCCTCACCGAAAGATGCTCAAGCCATTGTTGAAGGAGGTAGTTCTATTTGGGGTCAACTCCCGATTTTCCTTCCAACCGACAAGACCGGTTTAGGCTTCACCATCAAAGGTCGAAGATGATACGCCAACGCTACCGCCAACTTCCTTTCCGACGCCCATAGTGGATCCATGCCATAGAAGACGACGACAACGACTTCACATCGCAAGTGGATCTTCCCAACTCCGATAAAGGGCTCAAGAATTGGAAGACTCAAGACGCTATACCTATCTCCTTTAGTCGAGTAATTGCTCTTGTTTTGTTTTGCTTTTCGATTTCTTTATGTTTGAACAATAAACTTTGAAAGCCTAGTGCCTTGCCCGGGCATCATGGCTCGCTTATGAGGGTTATTATCCGTTGTTTGCTTTCATTCAATAAATTCGTTGGACTTTTGCATTCAATTATTTGTTTTCTTTACTTTATCACCCCTTCAAAAGCTATGTGTTTCTTACACACACCCACGTGATACACCGCGAATCACTCCGAATCTCGTTAATACACTATGCTATTGCTAAATATGACTTCGATAATCCGATCTACCAAGTCAAGACGAAAGTGAGGAAGATTGTGAAGTGCTGGAGAACTTGCCGATCGCCAAAGAAGAAGAGCGAGTTATACACCACACGAAGAGCAAGTTGAGGTTGTGAATTGGGTACCCACGAAGATGTAAAAGAGATCAAGATAGGAGCGGGTCTTGAGAACAAGGTTAAAGAAAGGTTGGTTCGATGCTACGAGACTATATTGAGGTTTTTGCTTGGTCATACGAAGACATGCCGGGTTTGACATTGATATTGTGGTACACCGATTGTCGATAAAGGAAGGTTTTCTCCCAAAGAAAGTTCGTCGACGCGTCCCGAGATGTCGAGAAAATCAAAGCCGGGTTATGAAACTCAACGCCGGTTTCTTAGTCACTTTATCCACAATGGTTGCAAACGTGGTACTGCACTCTAAGAAGGATGGCAAGGTACGTGTGTAGATTACGTAGATCCGAACAAAGCGAGTCCGAAAGACGATTTCCCACTTCCTCATATTGATGTTCGTTGACAACACCAAGATAAGGTTTTCTTCATGGATGGTTTCTCCTACATAATCGATCAAATGGCTCCCGAACACATGGAGAAGACTACTGCTACACAATGGGGCACTTTCTATTACAAGGTTATGCTGCTCGGATCAAGAACGCGGGCGCCACTTATCGTCTATGGTGACATTATTCCATGACATGATTCATCACGAGATAGAGGTCTACGCCGACGACATGATAGCTCGATCACAGATCAAGAAGAACATCTTGATCATTTGCGTAAACTGCTTGATAGGTTGAAGAAGCTGCACTAAGACTCAATCCTAACAAGTGCACTTTTGGAGTCGATCCGAAAACTCTTAGGGTTTGTTGTCGCGGTAAAAGTATCAAGTTGACCCCGCCAAGGTTAAAGCTATTCAAGAGATGCCGATCCCCATCGAGAAGGAAGTCGAGGTTTCTGGCCGATTGAACTACATCGCTGATTCATTGCACATCTAACTGCTACTTGTGAGCCAATCTTCAAGTTACTAAAGAAAGATCAAGTAGTGGAATGGAATGACGATTGCCAAATCGCTTTTGACAAAATCAAGGAGTACCCATAATCCTCCTATCCCGATGCCGCCACCAAGGAAGACCTCATGTACTTGATGTGTTAGAGAATTCAATGGGGTGTAGTAGCCATCATTTGGCTCATCGTCAGAGATGACTACCTATGCGCTCAATTTCCGTGATGAAGATGTTTTACTAGTTACAGATTGAAGAACTGTGCCCTGACGAAGGACCCGAACAAGGATCCCGATGGACCATGGTTTTGATGGAGCCTCAAACGCACTTGGCAAATGGCATTGGCGCCATCATTACATCCCCTACAAAGTGACACACGCCTTTCACCGCCAGATTATGTTTCAGCTTGCACTAACAACATGGCCGATCAAGTGTGCATCATGGGTATCAAGGTCGCTATTGACTTAAGAATCAAGTTCTTGCAAGTATATGGAGACTCAAATTTAGTGATCACCGATTATAATAGGGATACGAAGCATCCAAATCTTATTCCCTATCGAGAGCATGTTCCGAGTTTGATTCCCTACTTCGAAGAAATTACTTTTGATCACATTCCACGAGAAGAGAATCAGTTGGAAGACGCACTGGCTACTATGTCGTCTATGTTCAAAGTCGATGGGACAACGAGGCTCCCTGATCATCATTGAGAAGTTTGACGAACCAAAGATTGTTATGAGCTTGATACGTAAGAGAAACCTTGGTACTATGACATAAAGAGGTATCTTGAGACTCAGGAATATCCCGCAGGGGCATCTGTCAATGATAAGAAGTTCATGAGAAGATTTGCATCCAAATTCTTCCTCAACAACGACATCTTATACAAGCGCAACCACGACTTGTGCTATCTCACTGTAGACCAGAAAAGAATACGCATCATGGAAGAGTTACACGGCGCATTTGGTACCCACCCAATGGACACACAATGGCTAAGAAGATTTTGAGAACAAAGTTACTATTGGTCCACCATGGAAGTCGATTGTCACCGCTACGCCGATCTTGTCACAAATGCCGATTTATGCAACAAAGTACACTAACCTCCAAGACCGAATGTTCTAATGCTCCTTGGCCTTTGCAATGTGGGCATTGACATGATTGGAGAAATCAAGCCCACCGCTTCCAACGGACATCGCTTCATCCTTGTAGCAATTGATTATTTCACCAAGTGGGTAGAAGTGCCTGCTCGCATCTGTTACCAAGAATGTTGTGGCTCGCTTCATCAAGCATAATCTTATCTCGTCGATATGGCACTCCCGAAAGGATTATCACTGATAACGGCTCTAATCTCAACAACAAGATGATCACCGAACTCGCACGCAGCTCAAGATCAAGCATCACACTTCTTCCATATCACTTAAGATGAATGGCGCCGTGGAAGCCGCCAACAAGAAAATTAAGAAGATTATATGAAGATGATGTTGACTTACAAAGATTGGCATGAGATGTTACCATTCGCTTCTTCATGGTTATCGCACTACAAGACGGACATCAGGGCAACCCCTTCTCTCTTGTGTACGGTATGGAAGCCCCACCCATCGAGGTTCGATATCCTCAACTAGAGTCCTCCAGACGCAGAGTTAGACGAAAGACGATTGGGTCCGCACTCACATCGACCGATTAACTTGATTGATGAGAAACGACTCGATCCATCCGCCATGGATGATCTATCGCGAATGATCGAGCATTTAACAAGAAGGTCAAGCACCGAGTCTACCAAGTCGGTGATCTAGTAGTCAAGCGCATCATTCTCCCGCAAGGTGATCCAGGGCAAATGGACTCCCACCCATGAGGGACCGCTTTGTAGTCAAGACAAGTTTTTCCTACGGAGCTATGACACTTAGCACCATGGATGGTGAAGACTTCCCACACCCGTGAACGCATATAGTCAAAAATACTACGATGAATAGACCCGCTAGGTCGATGAACCTAGGCAAAAATAAGGGATCTCCGCGAACCAAAAGGTTCGGGCAAAAGTTAAGGATATATGCAAACATGTACACCGCAAGTCGAAAACCCAAAAGGCGGTTTAAAAAGGGTATCCCGTAGACTCAAACCCGAAAGGGCGGTCTAGGCAAAAGTTAGATTTAAGCGCACGACTATGTCTCTTCCGATCACCGCTCCAGACACTATCAAGATTCAAGATTCAAATGTCGGAGATCGCCTACTCACTTTCTAACGATGAAGGAGATGAGATAGTTGAAATATATGAGTAATAGCATTGTTGGAACTTAACGAGATTGTTTCCGCATAGCTTTTTACCTTTCTTGTGTACAAACTACTTGGCCATACGCCACCTTTCAAATAAACGCAAGCTTCTTTCTCTTTACAATTTTCGTGTTGTCGCTTGCAATAAGTCCAACGTTTGTTTTGAATGACTATACGCATTTGACAATAAGAATCTAATCACAAACATACGAAAAGTGGGCATACAAAAGTAGTTACTACAGGCTCTAGGAATTGAGATGACGATGAAGGTCACCAATGCATTTCCCCATAGAGCATGATCCCCACAACAGTATCGCTCACAACAAACCTCCCCAACGGAGTATACGTTAATCCCTGAACAGTGGTTCCACTCAACTGAGCAATGTTACATCAGTCTCCAAGCAGTAACACTTCATCCCCAGCCGAGGTATTTATCCCCAACGGATATCTCTCAACAATTCTTCTTTTCTCCAGCAGCTGTATCCAGACTCGAGACTTGGTCGGATAGTGCACCGGAGAAAATCTACATCTGCTATTCTTCGCCGAGATTCCAACGGCCCCAACCCGGTCTCCCAGCAGCCATCAAACGCTCTCCAGCGAGATCTACACTCAAAATCCCCAGTAGAGCGCCACCTAATTTTTCCCAACAGGGTCTACATGCAAGATCCCCAACGGACTTCCTCCCAGACTCTCCCCAGCAGGGTCTATATATGAGATCTCCGACAACGAGCTTCTCAAATCTTTACCTTCCTCAACAATATCTAGGCCCAAGACTTGGTCGATAGTGCATCGGAGGAATCCAGATATCTTTCCTCTCCTTCAAAAGCGGGTTCTCACCCACCAATTCCCCAAGCGTAAGTCAAGAATCCTCGCGTAACATCCACATCTTCAAGATGGATATGTTTTGAAATACCACAACATCTATCATTCATACATTTCTCATAAAGTCATAATTCATGCATATGTCATTCATATACATTGTCATGCATCATATTTCGCATAAGACTAACGAATATTCTATCAAAGTTTCTCTTGTTTTTTCCAAAACAGGTGAAAATCACTTATGATGCAAACAGGTCCAGGATTAAGCCCTGAATCACGACGGGAAAACTATCTGAAAGACCGCCCCTAGCTGTCCTCCGACAACTGGTCCAGGATTAAGCCCCGAATCTCGACGGGAAAACTATCTGTAAGACCGCCCCTAGTTGTCCTCCGACAGCTGGTCCAGGATTAAGCCCCGAATCGACGGGAAAACTATCTAAAAGACCGCCCCTGGTTATCCTCCGATAACAGGCAATGGATCAACACCCGATGCACAACAGGGAAGATATCCGCATGTTGCCAACTACTACCTCCCTCAGAGTAATCGGCACGAAGATTCATTCTGATCCCTTCTTATTATCAACAAAGAACTACAGTAGTTCAGCGCATGACTCGTGCCGGATGGCATCTTAAGCCCATCTCCGACTACTTATCGTTGTTTCTCCACCTTGAATGTCGCATATATGGTTAAAACCAATATAAACCAATAACTTCATTCAAAGGCGAGCACGAAGTCTAACATGCGACTCTCCGATGGCATCTTAAGCCCATCTCCGCGCTCCTTCCACTATCAAGAACATCTACAGAGTCTAGCGTACGGCTCACCTCCCCAAAGATCGATCTTTCCAGATGGCATCTTAAGCCCATCCCCGCCAATTCTCCTTATCAACAACCCGAGTCCAACAGATGACTCATCCCCCAATAAGTCTCTACCTTCTCCAAATGGCATCCGAAGCCCATTCCCGCATCATCCACGACAATGTGCAAATTTTGTGTATTGAGTGTTCAATCATCTTCACCTCCGTGTCACGAAAGACAAGGTGTCAATCTAACCTTCCAAGACAAGAAGATTGAACAGGGCAGCTGTCATACCCCAAAATTTTCCTCCATCTTCTCAAGATATCTCATACATCCATACTCAAGGATTCCTCAAGAGTCGATCGACAAACTCTCCTAGACAAACAACCCAAACTAGGGTTTGGCAATTCTCAGTGTCAAGATGGACATCCAACATCTCCAATGGTCTTCATGCCTCCTCATATGCTTCAAATATTCTCCATGTCAAGTTTCAAGCCTTACAAGTCAAATTTCTATAATTGCTCGATGGTTGAAAATCAACAGATTGACAAAAAGTCAACTGTGGTCAACATACACCAAACTTCATAATTTTTGGTCAACATCCTCATTTTGAAGTTACATTCATCATTTGATCAAGGGTTGATCATGATTCATCAAGAAAACTCAAGATTTGCTCAAAAGTCAAACTTTCTAAATTAGGGTTTCTAGATGAAAAGTCAATCGAACTTTGACCGATCATAACTTCTTCATACTTTCTCGAATTTTTCCACCACCTCTTGTTTTGAAGGAAATTCAATTCTACAACTTCATGTCTCACAAGAATGTCCAAAAATGCTTCATTTGAGAGGTATGGCTCAAAACATTACAGTCATTTTCAAAGTCAACAAAACGTCAACTTTTGTTTTGAAGATATATTGAGCATGGAAACCCAATTGAGATGAGACCAAAAGGTTGGTTAGAGGACTCTTAGAGCTTTCCAAAAGTCCAAGAACACTCAAAATGTGGAAAATTGAGCAAGATACACTATTCGAAGTTGGGCAATTTTGGACAATTGCACAAAGGACATTTTGGTCAAAATGCAAAATTTTCCAAATGGGCCTAAAATCTTTTGATCCAAACTTGTTCATGACTTTATTCTTGACCCATAAATGTTATTATGGTAATTTTCTATTTTATTAATTTATTTTTGAATTTTAGAACATTTAATTCAAAATTAAATTATATAAAATATGAAAATAATACATTTTTCCAAAAGGAATGATTTTATATCATGCTTGGAGTCCAAGAAAGCCCAAAACACTTGTCAAATTCGTGCATGATCATGCATTAAAGGAAAAATCAAATTTCTTTCAAAAAATTGATTTTATTTGAAAATTATTGAATGCATTCCAAATCTAATCTTCGTGCCTTATTTTTCCTCTCACAATTCCTTTATAAATAGCCAGCAAGATCACAAGCCAAAGGGACGAAACCCTAGCCCAAGAAAGAACCCTTATTCTTGCAAACATTTTTAAGAAACTTGAAAAATCGTGTTTTAAAATCCAGCCACTTTTAGCCCTCAAACATCATTCCATCGTGCTTAGAGGGTAAGTTTGAGTAGGAATACATTATTGCCATTGATCAAACCATCTAGAATCGATGCATATACATACATACATATTCAAAACTTTTTGATTTTTGCATCTTATTATTCTGCTTGTGTTAATTGATTCTAATGCTTCTAACACGTTCATGAGATGTCAAGGGTTTGATCTGGGCAATCGCCATTGAGTTTGGACGTCAAAATCGTGAGATGCCATACCTAGGGCTTTTCGGTCTGATGAGCTTCGAATCGATAGTTACAGGTGTTTTCAATCGAAACTGAGACCACCATTGAACTCAGAAGGTTTGATTTAGGGGGGAATGGTCTTCCTTTCTCGTTTATCTCTTTTATTTTGCAGGTTTTGGATCGCGTTTGGTCGGAGAAGACGACCGAGCTAGGCCCGGCCGTTGACCGTTGAGGAATCCGTGAGGCATGCGTAAGCAAGTAACTGATTTGTCCATCCAATAACCGGGCTACGCGGTCGACCCGCTTTGAAACACATACAGGACGCGTCATCATTCAAATATCCTTGTTTTTAACTTTTTCAAACACCAAATACAACGTGGCGTAGTGGTAGAGGCAAGCGAACTCAAGGTTTCACCCCAGGGTCATCAGTTCGAGCCAGCCTGGGACCTGGTTTTGCATTCTTTTTTTCAACTTCACTTTTTTCAATTATTTCCTATTTTTCATATTTATTTAATATCTTGCATCAATTTTAATTCTTTTCATATTTTTATTTATGCATTAAAAAATCATCAAAATATTTTTTCCTTTTGCATTTATTTTCAGAAAATACTTATTTAATTTATAAAATTAAAAAATACAATTTTGCATGCATATTTATTTTTATTCATAATTTAGCATTTAAATCAATCTTAATTGTATTTTAATTATTAAATTGCATCTAAAAAATCCCAAAAAATTATTTTAGCATATTTATATTATTTCCAGCATGTCATATTTTTCCCAATTAAAAATTTGCATTTTTTCTAACATTTTTCTCTTATTCGATTTCATCATATTTTCCGATTTCTGTTATCGTTTCACAGGTTATTCCGCTTTCGACGCTTTCTTTACCGCTTTTTTTTTCCAATAATGTAACTGTTTATGGGATGTAATAGTTTAAATTAGGTTTTTATTTTCCGCAAGTTTAAATTATGTATCTGCCCCAAAGCCATGTAATAGCGTAGGACATTTACCTTTCCGCATCTTTACATTCCACATTTTAATTTCCGCACCCTATAAACTGTTAGTAACTAGGCGTGTATGGCAAGACTAAAATTGAACATAGCTCACTAATTTGCAAGATAAAATATCTGAATCAACACACTTCTCTCACACATGCACCCCTTAGGGTAATTCTCTCTCGTTGCCTTACGAATTCAAAAAAGTCAAGTCCCTCGAACGTAGAGGTATTCTAGCACCGTTGCCTTCAAAACAAATCATCATAGTCCCTTCGATACAAAGATCATAGACCCACGATGTCGCCTCCGAATACATGATCTTGACCTCGATTGTCGCCACGAAAATGATGATAGTCCCTTCGAATGTGCTAGGATACTTCCTACAAGTTGCTTTCTTTGACCATCCGATGTCCCTTCGAATGTCCCGCTTACATCCAACGAATAGAGTAACCTACCAACTAATGGTATGGATAGCACTATTCTAAAGGAACGAAACAACACGAAACCACCAATTCTGAGTAGGTAATAAGACTTTTAGTTGCTTGCTCTATCAAACAATTTTCACACCTCACACTTTTGTCAAAGTTCAAACTCTTTTCAAAACAAAACATTTCCAAACACTTCGTATACATTCCTACATGAATCATTACAAAGTCAAAGCGAAATGCCTTTTCAAAACATCTTTTCAAACACACAGAAGCACATTTTTAAGTGATCTAAGAGCAACTAAGAGCCCAGATAACTACGGATGAAAAGGGGTGCTAATACCTTCCCTTTCATAACCTTCTCCCTTACTCGTAATCTAACGAAGGTCTTTTTGTACTTTTACCTTCCTTAATTGATAAAATAAAAGTCGGTGGCGACTCTTGCTATCCGCACATTTGCGATACAAAACACTAAAAAGTCAGTTCACCGTATCACACCGTACACTTCTCACCGGATGTCTTTATTGCGTGCTAGCAGTACATGAAGTTTTCCAGAGTATTTCTATAGCTCGCAGTGCTCTTCGATCTTTATCCGTTTGGTATTTATTTTACTTTGTTTACCACATTTCTTTACCGCTTTTCTAGAGAGCATGAGAAGTAGGGTTTTACCGCTTTCCTTGCAATGAGAAGTAGGAATAGAGATGTATGAAGGAGCTTCTGTAGTTGGAGCATGTTCAGGAACCCCTCTAGTTTATTTAAAGACCCGTTTAGGACGCTTCTGTTTGCTAATTGTGTTTGGTTTGTTTATAATCCCCCATCTGCATAGGGAGGTAATCCTCAGTAAGTGTTTATATTTGTGCTTGCATAGGTCAAGAGTGGTTGGGACACCCGACGTGGCACCACCACGCAAAGTCCCGCTTTTTATATTTCCTGCTATCGAGTCATGATGATATGATGGGCAAGCGGAAAGGGTCCGCAATCGACCGCCGCACAGTTCTAGTCCGTGTCAGCTCAGCACACGCGAATCGTGTTGCTTCCTTTATCAAGTCAATAATAATAAAGTGGCAAGAGTTCCCTATTCTGACTCTCCACGCTTTCCTGGGGTTCTCATTTATTATAGAGCTCGCATCATTTTCTCTTCACACTTGACAATTCATGTCATGCGTGATACTATTCATGTGAATCGATGTATTGGTTCCTGGTTGACTCACGATGCTCACATCGCTCGAGGCTGGACTTCCTCCTTTTCCTGCGCTTGTATGCCATTTGTTTGTTTGCATTGCATTATTTGTGTGCTTCTGCCAAAGCACTTTCTTGCTTCATCCCTTTTTGTCATCTTCGATTCTACATTAGATAGTGATTCGAGATAGACATAGGTTTAGGTTACAAACCTGTTCCATTCCTTTTTGTCGTCTTCGATTCTACTTCAGGTGGTGGGTTGAGATAGACATAGATTTAGGTTGTAAACCTTTGGCATGTCCCCATAGGATTCTCTTAAATCTACTTTAGGTAGTGATTCGAGTTAGACCTTAGGTTGTAATCCATGCATGATAACATTAGGGATAAAGTTAGATAGTTTCCCTTGATTGTTTTCTAGTTTCTTTTGCATCCATGCATGTAATAAGATTAAAACTTGTTTTCTTTTTCTTTTGCAAATTAAAGCACTTAATAATGGTTCAAACTCCTTTTTCAAGGCAAAAACAACCAACCAAGACAAATTCTTTTTCGCCTACGGGTTTTATTTTTGTGTTTAAAACCTTTTTCATAAGTAAAAAAAACATAACCCACAAAAACATATGAGCCAAACTACAGCGCTTTGACTTTCCCATTGCACGAGGGAATACGTAGGCATCTTGTCACGGGGCTCGATCGAGCAAAATTTGTAATACTGCCTTCTTTTCCCGTGTTTTCTTTATTTTATTTTCTTCACATGCATTCTCTTTAGCATACAGATATAGAAATTAAGCAAGAATAGATATAAACACACGATTAGATAGAAAGTAGAAGTGTATACCGTAGAGTACTACGGACGTGTGGGGTGCTAATACCTTCCCTTCACGTAATAGATTCCCTTATCCTATCTCTCGGTCGCAAGACCGTGTCTTATCCCTTTTAGGTTTTGGCGATGCGTTCACCTTTCTCCTTTTACGAGATAAAAAACGTTCGATGGCGACTTCATTGATATAGTTATCGGATGATGTTTAGCCGGTTGTTTCTGCTGGTGACTTCACTGGGGATCGTACAGACCTCTTGCTGGTCCGATCAGGAGTCGATGCTAGCTTTTATTTTCATGTCTATTGGGTGTTTATTTATTCGTTTATTTATTTACTTGCTTTATTGTAACATCCTTTGTATGCTTGCATTGCATTCTATGTGACATATTTACTGATTTCATATACTGGTTGGGATGTTGTATTGTGTTCTGTTTCTGAATTGGGTGGGAGTTACAAGAGGTAAAAGGCCCCATACCCCGGCCGAGAGACACATAGGACACCTAGGATAGAGTGGAACATGTCAGATACCGGATGTAGATGTTGTAGTCTGGCATGTCGTCCTTGCTTCAAAGGAGGTTCAATCAGGGGGCTATCATCTTCGCGTAGGTGTTATGATGGTAGTTTCTCTAGGAGAACTAGATCCTGGAGTTACCTTGACCTTACCCAAGCCTTAGTTTCACCTGCGAGTGGGGCGGGATCATGATTATTACAAGTACCGTTGGTGACTATTGGTGACTTGCTATTTTCTGATGGTGACTTGATATTGATGGTGACTATGTTCTGATGGTGACTATTTATTCGATGGTGATTATATAGTCCTTATGTGACGCTCGCTATTGATGACCGTGTGGCTTATGATATTTGGTTCTTGACACATAGTTTTCTGATATTTTCTGTGATATTCTAAAATGGCATCGGACCTTTGATCCTATGATATTCAGACTTGGTTCTTCTATGGTATTCTGAATTGGTGTCGAACCTTTGATCCTATGATATTCAAATTTTTCAGAGATTATGCAGCCATTATTCAACGGATTGTACAGATGCTACCCTTTGTTATGCTGAAATTTTGAACCCATGGTTAATGCATTTGCATCGTAGCATGTTTATCTTTCAAAAGAAATGTCAGAAAAATAAATATGTACATATCTAACCTGCATATTCATTCATTTCATGCATTCGTAACAGGTGCTCGAAACTTGGGGATTTCCGTTACTCAGACCTGGTATTTTCTTCGCAGAATTGCAAATCTTGACTTCTTACCACTCTACGATCTGATCATAATTAAGTGATGGAACAACTTCGTGGGGAATTGGAGGAAATGAAAGAACAAATGGCGTTTTTGATGCTAGACTTGCAAGATTTGGTCAGTGGACAAGAACTTTTGAAGGAGGAGAACCGTCAGTTGAAGACTTAGTTGAGTTTGGTCATGGAAATTCTGAATACCATGTTGAGAAAGGAAGACAAACCCGCACCCGCTTCCGCAACAAGAGTTTCTATTCCTTCCTATACTTTGGGGGCTTCTTCAAGTCTTGATTCAGGGAATACACCTCCTCTCCCAATTTTTGTTCCGGGGTCTTCCTGTCTACAACCAGTTTCTATTTCTCAGAAAGATCTAAAGGGTAAAGCTCATCAACCAGGGTCGTCACAATATGAGAGGCAATCTGATCCCATTCCGATGCTTTATGCTCAATTACTTCCTCAATTTCTTAAGTTTCAGTTGGTTGAGCTTCTAATGTTCACAATGCATGGAAAACTTCTGTGGGATTATGATGAAAATTCTAGGTGTGATTTCAATTCCGGGGCACCTTGTCATGATACTGAGAACTATATGGCGTTGAAACATAAAGTTCAGGATTTTCTTGATGAAGGGATAATTCTGTTTACTCCCACGGGTTTGAGTGTGCAAATCAATATTACCCCAATTGCTAATGTGACTATTTCGGTTGCTGCTGCGCCTCAAAAGCAAACTTATGCTCCCAAGCAGGATAATCAACGATGACCAAAAGTGCCAAGGAAATTTGATTATATCCCGATGTCGTATACTGAATTGTTTTCTCATCTTATGGAACTGAAATTGATTGGATTGCATACTTGGAAAGTTGATCCAAATAATTTTGATGCCAACGCTCGGTGTGCCTTCCATTCTAACGGGCAAGGGTATACTATTGAGAATTGCATGGCTTTCAAGCATGTGGTGCAGGACCTACTTGATTCTAAGGCTTTTAACTTCGGACCAGCACTGTTAGTGTTTTAAGTTGGCATTACTTTTTGGTAAAACTAGACTATAGCAATGTCTTGATAAAAGTCATGACATTCAGAGATTGAAGATAAATCCTACTTGACAAGGATGTTTAAGTTCACCAGATTGAAGCAATTGTTGTGCCGAAATTTAAGTTTGATTGATGTCATACCGTATGTCATGACATCCTATGTGACATTCTGCTCGCAAAAACTGCTTTTCCGAGAATTTTCGTGAAGTTTGTTGAGCCTTTATTATGTTTTCCGTTATTAGATTGCATGCTCACGTGGTGTTAGGTTAATCTTAGTTAAACCTAAATTCGTTGTTGATAAGACCAAGTTTTTAGGATTAATTAAGTGAACCCTAGCTATCCTTATGGAAGCCCAAACCAAGTTTCGTGGATCGCTTCTATAATAGGAATAGAACCTTACTTTGTCGCGCTTCTTGAACCGTATTGAAAATTTTAGCAGTTGTTAATTGTGTAATTCTAGTTTCTCTTGTGAGCCAAGCAATTATCAATTGATAAGTGCCTTGACTAGGATTTGGTTGTAAGGGTTGTTTATCACTCAAAGCTTTGAGGCACGAGTGTTTTGTCTCTTGATTAAAGCTTTGAAGCAAAATCAAGATAGTTTATTGAAGTGTGTCTTCACAATTCAATTAATCAATAGGTTGATATCACCGCTGTGATTGAGGGGAGAGTAGAACTCAGGTCTAAGTAGAACTTAGATTGAAGTTGCATTGGGTAGGTTTTAAGTGAAGGAGATAAACTGGTTGGTTTATTCCTGAATTAATTCTACTAATAGTGAATTTCCTCCCTGGCTTGGTAGCCCCCAGATGTAGGTGTAGTTACACACTGAACTGGGTAAACAATTTATTGTGTTCTTTACTGTTGTTTGAATTTATTGTGTGTATTGTTTACAGAGTGTCGACATCGTGTCATAACATTCTTCTGGACATCACGATCCGCTGCCGTGAATTTCAATTGGCATCGAGAGTGCACCGTCTGTTATTTCTGGGTGAGATCTAGGGATAATAGTTTCTGGCGTAATGGATAAGGAAGGAGGATTTGGAGGTAGACCACCTATACTGGATGGATCTAATTATGATTACTGGAAACCTCGTATGGTTGCCTTTTTGAGGTCATGGATATTAAAGCTTGAGAGTCACGACAAAGGATGGAAACATCCCACCAAGCTTGAAAAGATGGGACTGCCTTGAAACCCGAGGAAGAGTGGAGCAAAGAGGAAGAGGAGCTAGCACTGGGAACTCCAAAGCGTTGAATGCCTTATTCAATGGAATTATCTTCTCGACTAGTTCATCAATGTGAGCTGCCAAGGATGTTTAGGACACTCAAAACTACTCATGAGGGACATCCAAGGTGAAGATGTCAAGACTTCAGATGCTCACTACCAAATTTGAGAATTTGAATATGAAGGAAGATGAGACCATTCATGAGTTTCACATGGATATCTTGAGATTGCCAACACCTCAGAGCTTTAGGAGAAAAGATGTCAAGAAAAGTTGGTGAGAAAATTTCTCAGATCCTTGCCTAAAAGATTTTCAATGAAAGTGACTGCAATAGAGGAGGCTCAGGACATCAGAACCTTGAAGGTTGAAGAACTTATTGGATCTCTTATGACTTTTGAGATGGGAATCAGTGAAAATGTTGATAATAAGAATAACAGCATAGCCCTTGTATCCAATACTGAAGAGGAGTGCAAGAAGGATGATGATGAGAAGATATCTGAAGCCATAGCTATGCTTGGGAGACAGTTCAACAAACTCATCAAGAGGATTGATCCAAAGTCAAGGTCAAATGTCAAGAACATTTCATCTGACATTAGCAGATCTTATGACTCCAGCAGAAGACCCAAGTCAGAAGAAAAAGGGTGTCAAGGCAGTGGAATCCAGTGTCATGGATGTGAAGGATATGGGCATATTAGAGCTGAATGCCCTACCTTTCTTAAGAAACAAAAGAAAGGAATGGTTGTCACTTGGTCTGATGGTGATTCAAGTAGTGACTCTGAAGAGGAATCAGCCAAACTTGTCACTGCACTTTCTGGAATGTGTACTTCTGATAATGACTCTTGTGATGAGGAAGTGACCTTTGAAGAACTTGCTGACACTTACAAGAAGTCGTATCAAGTGGTGAAGTATGTCAAGAGAATGAAAATGTAAAAGTCGATTGAGAAGTCGGAGGCGTAAAATGTGAAGTCAAGTCGAGAAGAAGGAAAATGCACTATAAGTCATCTCAACAAAGGAAATTATAGTGTTGAATTCCAAGCTTGATCGATGACTAAATCTAAGATGTCGACAACCGGACCGATAAGTTGGAAGAAATCCTTCACTTGGACAAAATGCGGAAATAAGCATGGTCTAGGATATGTATCGAAAAGAAACCCGTTAGTGACAAGAAGAAGAAGAGGTATGGAAACCAATGTCAAAGCAGATGTCATAATATAAAACAGAAATGTGTCCGCCTGTGGTATGTCGCAAAGAAATTTGTCGATAACAAGAAGAAGAATGCACCTAATAAGCCAATGTCAAAGCAGATGTTACAACATTGGGGTCAACATCAAGATCGAGAAACATGAATAAAAAGTTTCAAAGATGGAGATGTCACCATTGTGGAAGGTTTGGACACATAAAACCCTTCTCGCTATAGACTACATGGATACCCTAATCGACTTCTTATGTCATGCCTAAGAACAAAGAAGGTACCCTACACTCAACAATGGAAGAAGAGGATCAAGATTGATAGCTCACACTTCCTCGAGTTTCGCCAAGGAAGACTGGTACTTTGACAAAGGTCTCTAGGCATATGACTGGAATCAAGAACCTCCTAAATGAAGTCGACCTCATACTACCGCTATGTCACTTTGGAGATGGAGCTAAAGGTGAAATAAAAGTTGTTGGAAACTTGACCGCCTCGAGTTCCAAACCTAAATAAGGTACTACTAGTAAAGGGTTTGACTGCCAATCTCATAAGTATCAGTCAACTGTGTGACTCTGGATTCAAGGTCAACTTCACCAAGTCTGAATGTATTGTGTCTAATGAAAAATAGGAGGTTGTAATAAGAGGAGTCAGATCAAAGGACAACTGTTATTTGTGGGAGCCTGAGAACACTAACCTATCCACTGTGTGTTCTACTGCCAAGGATGAAAAAGAGGTAAAACTGTGGCACCAAAAGCTTGGTCATTTGCACCTTAGAGGGATGAAAAAGATCATCTCCATGGAGGCTGTTAGAGGGATTCCAAGACTACATATTTATGAAGGGAGAGTATGTGGTGAATGTCAGGTTGGAAAGCAAACCAGAGTGTCACATCCAATGTCAAGACATCTGACCACCTCCAAGGTGCTGGAGCTGTTACACATGGATTTGATGGGGCCTATGCAGGTTGAGAGTCTTGGTGGAAAAAGACATGCTTATGTTGTTGTGGATGATTTCTCCAGATTTACCTGGATAAACTTCATCAAAGAAAAATCTGATGTGTTTGATGTTTTTAAAGAGTTATGCAAAAGACTTCAAAGAGAGAAGGAATGCTGCATTGTCAGAATAAAAAGTGATCATGGAAAGGAATTTGAGAACAGCAAGTTTGATGAATTCTGTTCCTCAGAAGGAATCAATCATGAGTTTTCTTCTCCAATAACACCTCAACAAAATGGGGTTGTGGAAAGGAAGAATAGGACCATACAGGAATCTTCCAGAGCAATGATTCATGCTAAGAAACTCCCTATTCATTTTTGGGCTGAAGCTATGAATACAGCTTGCTATGTTCACAACAGGGTCACCTTAAGAAAGGGAACATGCTCCACCCTGTATGAAATATGGAAGGGAAGAAAACCTACTGTGAAATATTTCCATGTGTTTGGTAGCAAATGTTATATTCTGACAGATCGTGATCAAAGGAGAAAGATGGACTCTAAGAGTGATGAGGGCATTTTTCTGGGATACTCTACAAACAGAAGAGCATATAGAGTATTCAACTCCAGGACTAAAGTTATGATGGAGTCTATTAATGTCATAGTTGATGATCACCATGAGGAAAACAATGTTCTATGTGATGTTGAGACATGGTTTGAGAAATCACCACAAGTGTCTGATAAGGATGATGTACCTGTTCCTATTTCACCAAAGTCTGAACCAGAGGAGGCTAACAAAGATCCGTCCATTAGAATTCAGAAAGATCATCCAAAGGAACTCATCATTGGAGATCCAAACAGTGGTGTCATTACAAGATCCAGAGAAATTGTCTCAAACTCTTGCCTTGTGTCAAAAATTGAGCCAAAGAATGTCAAAGAGGCTCTAACTGATGAATACTGGATTGGAGCAATGCAAGATGAATTGAACCAGTTCAAGCAACATGAAGTGTGGGAGTTAGTTCCTAGACCAGAAGGAACAAACATCATTGGCACAAAATGGATCTACAAGAACAAGTCTGATGCAGAAGGGGTTGTCACCAGAAATAAAGCAAGACTTGTTGCTCAGGGTTACACTCAAGTTGAAGGGATTGATTTTGATGAGACTTTTGCTCCAGTGGCTAGACTATAATCAATCAGGCTACTACTAGGGGTTGCTTGCATTCTGAAATTCAAATTGTTTCATATGGATGTGAAAAGTGTTTTCCTAAATGGCTACTTGAATTAGGAGGTATATGTAGAACAACCTAAAGGATTTGTGGATCCAAGTTTTCCTGATCATGTCTACAAGTTGAGGAAAGCCCTATATGGACTGAAGCAAGCTCCTAGGGCCTGGTATGAAAGGCTGACCAAGTTCCTTACTGACAAAGGATATAGGAAATGAGCCTTGGATAAAACTCTCTTTGTCAAGAATGAAGGAGGAAAGATAATGGTGGCTCAAATTTATGTTGATGACATAGTATTTGGAGGAATGTCAGACACAATGGTGAGACATTTTGCCAATCAAATGCAAGCTGAGTTTGAAATGACCCTCATGGGAGAGTTGACTTATTTTCTTGGACTGCAATTTACACAGATGGAAGACTCAACATTCCTTTCTCAGAGTAAGTATGCAAGGAATATTGTCAAGAAGTTTGGAATGGAGAATGCCAGCCATAAAAGAACTCCTGCTCCTACACATTTGAAGTTGTCCAAGGACACAAGTGGAGAAAATGTTGATCAAAGTTTGTATAGAAGCATGATAGGAAGCCTGCTATATTTAACAGCCAGCAGACCTGACATTGCATTTGCTGTTGGGGTGTGTGCAAGATACCAAGCTGAACCTAAGGTCAGTCACATCAATCAGGTAAAGAGAATTCTGAAGTATGTGAGTGGAACTTGCAATTATGGTATACTGTATTCTCATGGATGTTAACCAATTCTGTCTGGCTATTGTGATGCTGATTGGGCTAGTAGTGCTGATGATAGAAAAAGCACTTCTGGAGGATGTTTCTTCCTGGGAAACAATCTTGTTTCTTGGTTCAGCAAGAAGCAAAACTGTGTGTCCTTGTCCATTGCTGAAGCTGAATACATAGCAGCTGGTAGCTGTTGTTCTCAAATGGTCTGGATGAAGCAGATGCTGACTGAGTACAATGTCACACAGGATGTCATGACATTGTACTGTGACAAACTGAGTGCTATTAATATTTCAAAGAATCCTATACAACACAGTAGGGACTAAGCACATTGACATTAGACATCACTTCATCAGAGATCTTGTGGAAGAGAAGGTGATTAAATTGGAACATGTAGCCACTGAACTTCAACTGGCTGGCATTTTTACTAAAGCTCTTGATGCTAGTCAGTTTGAGAATTTAAGGGGCAAACTGGGTATTTGTCAATACGAGGAATTGTAGCAATTAAAATTGCCTACAACAAGGAATGGAAGAGACCTTTTATTTCAAATAATTATAAGTGGGTCATTTAATTATTTTCCTCTTATTTTTAAAAAATTCAAGAATAGGAAGAGACTCCTTCATATAATAGTCTCTTCATTTGAAAGTATCATATTCTCTCCATCCTTAAGATACTCTCAATCTCTCTGCCAGTCTTGTTCTCATTTTCTCAAAATATCTCAGCAAAATATGTCTTCATCCTCTTCTTCATCCCAAGATTCTGGCTGTTCTTCTCCTACCATGGCTGAAATTAGGGCAAGCGCTGAAGCCATGAATGTTAAACCTGTGAAGATCACTCCTCTGTGTACAATGGCAACTGACCCTGAGGAAGTCAAGAAACTGCACACAAGGGATGCACGAAAAGCACTAGCTTCACCTTCTGGTAAGACCTCTGAACCATCCTCATCTGTTCCTCCAGAAATAGAAAATAGAGAAGGGTCTAGGTATATGCAAGAAGCCATTGCTAGGATAGTAACCAGGATCCTAAACGAAACCACTCAGACTGGAGTTTCGTCCTCTTAACCAAAAGTCTGCTAGCCCTAGTTTAGCAGCTGATCCAGATGTCACTAAGAATGTCAAGACATCTGATGATCATGTCAAGAAAACTCCTATGGATCCTGATACTGATACTCCTGCTGATTCCCTTGTCAAAGAAATGGTTGGTGACAATGGTTCTCAGGCTGAGAAGATGACCAAGGATGGAACTTCTACAAAGAAGTGTAGAGTAAAAACTGTTGGTGGTAGCTCTAGACCCAAGAGGACACCAATTGATAAGAAGAGGAAGGTACCTGAACCTTCAGAGTCTGATCAAGATTCTGTTTTTGAGATTAATGAATGATGGTGATGTTGGATTGATGATAGCTCGGTCGTGGTGTTTCTTATTTGATGTTTATTGTTCATCTTGTTTCTTATTTCTCTGTTTTGTTTTGGATAATTGTAATCTTTTGACTGAGTCAGAGCTGTAACTGTAAACTTACTTGTGCTGGTACTTTTCTTAATATATGATTGAATGTCAGCATTTGTACTAGTTTCTTTGGCCCCTTTGTGGCTAAAAAGGGGGAGAAGTACTGTGTGACAATTGGGGAAACTGTATGGAGATTTATATATGGGAAATTGTGGGAAATTGGGAAATTTGTATGGGTAGATTTTATCTTCTCTAGGTTCTATTTTTTTTTCCAGCTTAGGATAGCTTATAACTAGTCTGTTTTCTTCTACTGCATAGGTACTCTGATGACTTAAGTTGTTTTAGCCAAAAATGTGCCAAAGGGGGAGTTTGTTAGTGTTTTAAGTTGGCATTACTTTTTGGTAAAACTAGACTATAGCAATGTCTTGATAAAAGTCATGACATTCAGAGATTGAAGATAAATCCTACTTGACAAGGATGTTTAAGTTCAACTCAGATTTGGAAGCAATTGTTGTGCTGGAAATTCTAAAGAAGTTTGATTGATGTCATACCAGATGTCATGACATCCTATGTGACATTCTGTTCTGCAGAATTTGTTTTTCCTGAGAATTTTCAGGAAGTTTGTTGAGCTGCTTTATTATGTTTTTCTGTTATTAGATTGCATGCTCACGTGGCTGTTAGGTTAATCTTAGTTAAACCTAAATTGGTTGTTGATAAGACCAAGTTTTTAGGATTAATTAAGTGAACCCTAGCTATCTTTATGGAAGCCCAAAACTGAAGTTTCAGGACTGCTTCTATAATAGGAATAGAACCCTTACTTTGCTGCTGCGCCTCTTGAACTGTATTGAAAATTTTAGCAGGTTGTTAATTGTGTAATTTTAGTTTCTCTTGTGAGCCAAGCAATTATCAATTGATAAGTGCCTTGGACTAGGATTTGGTTGTAAGGGTTGTTTATCACCAAAGCTTGAAGCACGAGTGTTTTTTCTTGATTAAAGCTTTGAAGCAAAATCAAGATAGTTTATTGAAGTATGTCTTCACAATTCAATTAATCAATAGGTTGATATCACCGTGATTGAGGGGAGTGAGTAGGAACTCGTGTCTAAGTAGGACTTAGATTGAAGTTGCATTGGTAGGTTTTAAGTGAAGGAGATAAACCGTTGGTTTATTCCGAATTAATTCTACTAATAGTGAATTTCCTCCCTGGCTTGGTAGCCCCCGATGTAGGTGTAGTTACATCGAACCGGTAAACAATTTATTGTGTTCTTTATCATTGCTTTTAATTTATTGTGTGTATTGTTAATGAGTGTCGACATCGGGTCATAACATTCTCTATGACATCACGATCCGCTGCCAGAATTTCAAGCACCAACACTGATGCTACTCAACGCCCATTACCAACTCATGCCGATGCATCACAATGCTATTGTTGAGGATGGAAGTTTGAACCTCAAAAGATGTAAATCACGATACCCTATATCCTTTGTGAAAAAGCGTTTGTTGAAGGGGTGTATTCCCAGGTTGTGGTATTGACTGTGAAGATTGTATGATCAAGCCAGAAGATTGTAAATTCTTGAGAGACAAAGTGAATGACCTACTTGATGCAAAGGTTATCAGATTCACACCAGATGGTTAGATTTGGGTGCTTCTTTGACTCAGTGAATATCGAAACTTCAAAATGCATCGTCTGAAGCAATAAGCTCATTCGGAGACTACTCTCCTCAATGATGGAAAATTTCCAGTTTTACTTTGCATTCTCATTTGTAACATTTCTTGTATGTTCATTACTTACTTGTATGAAAAACTTGTTCATTCTTGAATATTAATCATAATGCATTGAATATGTTTGTCTTGAATTGATTCATTCGTATTCACTCTTAATTGTTTTATATGCTTTTGATGCTCAACTCTTGTGAATAAAGCAAAACCTCTATAGGGAGGATGATGAACAATATACCAAAAATCTCAAACGGTATTGCTTTCGAATAAAAACTTTGCTGATGATGTACAGGCATAGTTTCAAATTTCTAAACACCGGAGATATAAGGAAGTGAAACCCTTGTTACCCCCTTTGAGCCTTGAAGTAGGAGTTTCTTTTCTATTCAGAAAAAAACCCTCAATTTTTTAACCTGGGGCAGGGTAGTGTTCAATTAACCTGATCGAGCATTTAAATCTCATCAGGAGAGTACATTCAAGGATCAATCGCAACTGTTATCCTTCATTTATCAAGAGGTCGAAGAAAATGGTAAAACCCCAATGGGTATTCCTCGTCCATCAAAGAATAAGGTAGTCACACCTTAACAAAGAGTCGAATGACTTAGTTTCACACGAGTTGTTCAAAAAAAAAAAGAAAAAAAAAAGAAAACAAAGAATATGATATTGCAAATCAAAGAATAAGGTCGTGTAATCAAATACTAAATGAAAGAGGTGAGTGACTACCATGTCCGAAAAGAGATACCTCGTTGGTCCCCAGTTATTGTAAACTCGCTGTGAAAGATGGGTGCTCGTATTGAGTTAATTGAACGTAGGAATGGAGAACATCACGGAGAATGGGTGGGCACTAAATATTTTGAGCCTTAAATCCTTTTTTTTCTAAAACCGTGAACCAGGCCACGTTATAACCCTTGAAAGCCCTAATTGAAGCAGGGTTAATTTGAAAGCTAAACTGTGACGAGAGTACGGTATCCTGACTCCTAGGAGGCTTGCTAAATTTTGAGTTGGTATCACTCCATCTTTTACTTTCTTTGAACAAAAATTCGATGTTCTGACATCTTTTCAATAAATGTTTTTATTTTCAAGACAAGCATATGATTTGCATTAGAATTATCATTCATAGAATAAAGCATTCTTTGCATATGAATAAGTGTTTAGACATCAAGTAAGCTTGCACAATGAGCATCAGATGAAAAACTTGATGATCCCGAGAGACAAACTGCTTCAGGGATGTGTTGAAGATTGAACCATTTTTTGAAGAGTGTTCCTAATCAGGGGCATGCTTTCTATTGACTCCATTGAGTATAAGAAGATTAAATTTTCAAATGATTTGAAACAGGCTGTGTGGAAGTTTTGATTGCCCGAAAGTTTCTGTTGAGCTATTCCATATCACATGCAATTGTTCCCAAGGGGTTGATTTCTTAAAGTATCTGTTTGAGTATGAAGCATATCATGTTGAGAAGCACAATTGTGTGTTAGCCTGCATTCCAGATATAAGACAATTACCATGATGAGGTTTGGTCTTCAAAAATCTGTGAGTCTCTCATCTCTCTAACAGCACGGGGTGAGGATTTGGATTATCAAAACCCCACGAAGCAGGGGCAGTATCCCAATGATGGTACTCTTTTGATAAGACTTATCTCAATGTTTGGTTGCTCTGAAGGGTGAGGAAACATGTTAATGCTCTGTAGAGTACGTGATGATTAAACCGGAGCGGTTACGTCGAGATTTTGACAATCTCTCAAAGTGATGATCAATCTGGTGAAGTTATGTCGAGATTCAAAAAATCTCTCAAGTGATGATTAATCTGAGGCATTCAAGTCGGGATTATATCCCTCAAAGTTTTAGTTAAAATGGGGCAGTTATGTCAAGATTGACTAATCTCTCCGAGAATCCGTTGATCAAAGGAGAATCTTTTCAAAATTTGAAGATGCAGGGGCAAGTTGTCTTTCTGTAATTCACTTCGTGTTTGGAGATATTGTTATGACTTGCAACTTGCAGTCACGTGATGGGTTATCCGTAGGAGGGCCCTTTTCCCCAATGAAGAGTACATCTCAACCCAGGTTCTTCCCCTGTGAAGCCAATTCTCAAGAAGAATTCATTTCCAGAAGGTCGTGATTGACTGATTTTGCTACAGGTGATTCGTGCTTCGACATATTGATATTGTCGTACTCCCCAGTATAAGTCTCGATGATTGGTTTAGGATTATCCCCATTGAGGTTGATTCTCAAGCAGAATTTATCGCCTTAAGAGTCCGGTAGGCTGGTTAGTTCCCCAGTGATACACGCTTCGACGTATTGATATTATCATAATCCCCAATGCAAGTTATGGGTACCAAGCTCAGGTAAATCCCCGGTGAGGTCGTTGATATCTATTCCAGGATAAATTCCCCAATGAATGTCCATCGAATTCTTAAATCATCCTTGATAGAAGGTTCTAGCCTTTATGCTCAATGAAGGTGGTGTTTGAACCGTTGACTAAGGGTTGATATCCCTAGTGAGTATACTTGACAGATGAATTGTTATCGTATTCTCCAATGAACAGTGCCTTGCCACATCAAAGTTCCCAATGTATAAGGTGCGCCCCGGTCGATTGATTTTATTCCCCGATGTAAGTCGCATTCTTCCATATGAAGTTATTTTGAGCATCTTCAAGAGTTTTGTTCTCAGATCAGCCATGTTGAGACAAGAATATTTGCCTCCCCAGTGGAGTTGGATATCTGAATTTGTTCCCTAGTGGAGCTTTCTATTCGAATCAGATTTCTCTTCCCTAGTGAAGATTAATCATTCATTTGCCAGTATTTTTACACCGATGTTCATTCCTCAATCGAAGTCTCCCCAGTGTGGTTTTGCTATTGAGATCTTTATTCTCGGAGATAAAAGTTGTTATATTCTCCCCGGTGGATTCTTGGTTTAAAAGCTTCATATCCCCATAAGAGGATTGATTACCCAATGAAGTCTAATGCCATTTGATTTATTTGAGATGTTAATGACTACTCGCATATGTTTGCGAACTTCCCCATGAAGTTGTGTTCCCCAACGAAGATTCTTTCAGAATTCCCCAATGAAGTCTCCAAATTCCCCAGTGAAAGTAGGAGAATTCTCCAGAGAAGTTTTCCATATCCTTAGTGAAGAGTAATGAATCTCTCCCCAAGAAGTCAAGTTTTGGTTGAGGTCCAATTCGTTTCTCCCCAAGTGAAGAACGCTTCCTGTATTGGAATTACAATTCATTTTTTGCAAATGTTCTCTAAAATTCCACCCCTGCTGGTACTCTCTCTTGATGTAAAGGGCTACTCAGCACCGATCACCAATATTACTACTTCTCATTTAATCATTCAAGCATGCATTTATTACATTGCATCATTCTAAACGCGTAGCATTCCGCTAATTGGGAGCATTACGCTATAAAAGCTCAAACATGCATATTAAGTGTTTGCCGGTTATGTATATCCAGAAGAAATAAAAAAATCTCTGTGTTTTACCTTCAAGTTTTTTTCAATGGATTTCTGCTTCCCTAATCGTCACTTTAAATTGAGTGTCTTATGGGAATTCATTCTCTCTCCAGTGGATTCTTATGTGACTTTCTTTATCTCAGCCACGTCGGGTCGTGTTACCCTTTCCCCAGTAGGTCGTAGACTTTCCTTGCGCAGCAAGTCTTTGGTTATGTTACCCATGCTTGTATCGCCGATAGAGTGCGAGTAAGAGTCGGTGTATAACCTTTCTTACTTTTCCAAAGATTTGAGTATCCATACTTGTGTGTGGTAATTCAGACACTGCCACTCTTGAAGAATTATACCCCGCCTTTGGCCTGAGGGATATTATAATTTTTGTGCTCATAAGCACCCTTTTAAAGCCCGACATGGTGGCAATCTTGTTGTAGTCTCTTCACCGGTCTCTTTCCTTTGTAAGTGCATCTTTGTACATATGTTTCTTTTCCTCTACAATTCGTAGACTTTCCTTGCTTATGCAAGTCTTTGCTTATGTTACCCGTGTTTGTCTCGCTGTTAGAGTGTGAGTGAGAGTCGGTATTCAACCTTTCTTGCTTTTCAAGTATTTGAGTATCTATACTTGGTGTATGGTAATTCAGATAATTGCCACTCTTGAAAAATTATACCCCGCCTTTGGCCTAAGGGATATTATAGTTCTTGTGCGTTTGCATGCACCCTTTTAAAGCCCAACATAGTCGCAATCATTGTTAGAGTCCTCTCGATCGGTCTCTTTCCTTCGTAAGTTCATCTTTGTATAGATGTTTCTTATCCCCAGTGAGTTCATCTTTGTACAGATGTTTCTCTTTCCTTTGTGAGTTCGTCTTCGTCCGACGTCCTCTCCCTTGTGGTTTCACCGCTCCTGTGTGCCTTCTTTTGTTTAGATCTGCTGGTTAACTAGTTCTTCGTACAAAGATCTATTTTGAGTTCGCCTTCGCCGACGCCCTTCCCTTGTTGAGTTCACCGTGGTCGTGTCCTCATTTTCTTAGACTCATGGGTTAACTAGCTCTTCGTACAATGGTATATGTTTGGAGTGATGTTCTTCCTCCTTATTGAGTTCTCATTTTCTTAGATCTACGAAGTTAACAAGCTCTTCGTGCCGAGGGTATTTATCAGGAGTGATGTTCTTCCCCCTTATTGAGTTCTCATTGTTTAGGTCCGCGAAGTTAACAAGCTCTTCGTGCCGAGGATCTATGTGTGGGTCTGCCTATCAACAAGCCCTTACTTGTTGAGTTCACCGTGGTAAGGTGTTCTCATTTACTTAAACCTCCGAAGTTAACTAGCTCTTCGTGCCGAGGATTTATGTTTGGAGTGGTGTTTATCCTCCATGTGGAGTTCTCATTTGTTTCAGATCCGCAAAGTTAACAAGCTCTTTGTGCCAAGGATCTATGTTTGGGGTTTGTCTATCAACAGTCATTTCTCCTTTCTTGTTGAGTTCTCTTACGCCTAGATCCGCGAAGTTAACAAGCTCTTCATGCCGAGGGTCTATGCTCGGAATCTATGTTCTTCCTCCTTTTTGGGTTCTCATTTGCTTAGATCTACGAAGTTAACAAGATCTTCGTGCCGAGGGTCTATATCAGGAGTGATGTTCTTCCTCCTTATTGAGTTCTCATTGTTTAGGTCTGCGAAGTAAACAAGCTCTTCGTGCCGAGGATCTATGTTCGGGGTTCGTCTATCAACCGTCGTTTCTCCTTACTTGTTGAGTTCACCGTGGTCAGGTGTTCTCATTTACTTAAACCTGCGAAGTTAAATAGCTCTTCGTGCCGAAGGTTTATGTTTGGAGTGATGTTTATCCTCCATGTGGAGTTCTCACTTGTTTCAGATCCGTGAAGTTAACAAGCTCTTCATGCCGAGGATCTATGTTTGAGTTTGTCTATCAACAAAGCCCTTTCTTGTTGAGTTCTCTTGCGCCTAGATCCGCGGGTTAACTAGCTCTTCGTGTCGAGGGTCTATGCTCGAAGCTATGTCTTCTCCTGCTGGGTTCTCATTTACTTAGATGTGCAAAGTTAACTAGCTCTTCGTGCCGAGGGTCTATGTTTGAGTGATGTTCTTCCTCCTTATTGAGTTCTCATTGTTTAGGTCCGCTGGTTAACAAGCTCTTCGTGTCGAGGATCTATGTTTGAAGTCCGCCACGCCCGACGCCTTCTCCCTTTGAGCCCACCGTGTCGTGTCCTCTTTACCCTTGATCCGGGTTGTTTATCAACGCGCCGTGTCAAGATCATTGGTTATTCTCATCTTCAATGAGTCACTCTTTCATGGGTGTCTTCTGTATCATCCCTAGAGGGTCACTTCAATACAAGTGTTCTCGTATGCGGAATGCCCGAATTCGCGTGTATATATTTTCCCTCATTATATCTCTATGTATCATCCTTGATGGGTCATTTTAGTACAATTGTTCTCGTGAGCGGAATGCCCGAGTTCGTCAGTATGAATTTGTCTCATTTGTTTCCCATCCACACCGAGTCGCTTCTTTCATGGGTTCCTCTCATAGTCTCCGTGGGTCGCTCAACACAAGTGTTCTCGGAGCGGAATGCCCGAGTTCGTTGGTATAAGTGTGTCCTCCTTATGTCTCTCTAGTGTATATGTTCAAACAAAAAATCCAAAATATGATAATTCTTCGCTCGCATTCCGAGCGCGAATTTTACGGTTCATTTAAGTATTCAATCATCTCCTACCTTGCGGGTTCGAAAGGCTTGCGATAATCTCACCCTCTGGTCGAAGAAGATTGAATAGGGGCAGCTGTTACACCCCAAAATTCGCCCTCTTCATTTTATTAATATATAATTAGCTAACACTTGATCAATAGGTGCATTGCATACGTATCATTCATTCATTAGCCATGGGTTCGAGATTTTCCAATCGTATGAACTTGTATAGTTCTGAAGAAGAGGTTTGATTCAGAAGGTTGAATATCTGAAGTTCTGTTATTTCGAGTGTCACCTCAATATACATGATGTGTGCATCCAGAAGCTTCTGATTATCTCTCGAGGATCAAAGTTTTGGAGTTCTGATTTCCTCTTATGCAGATATTGATTAAGTTTTTCGAGTAAGAGCGGGTTATGGTCGAATATTTGAGCTTGAACTAATTCTATGGCCTTCTGTGAGTCTCAAAGTATCTGTATATGGCTTATCGATCCACGCGATTCATCAGAAAATCAAGAACGGACGGATAAAATGATATTTGAGTGCGTGTATCAAAAAGTCAACAAAAGTCAAAGTTTGACCGAGTGGAATTTCTGGTCAAAATTATGGTCAAAAGTCAAGATTCGAGAAAATATGATCATTTGTTGAGAAAGATCGGAAGAATCGGGTGAAAATAAGGTTTCTTGCAATTTAAGTAACTTTAGACTTAGAAATTTTTTCTGAGTTTTTACGTACTTTGTGTTCACAGAGCCATGTTGTCGACTCTCTATCTAACTCGTCTGTGGTCGAAATTTCACGAATGAGTAATCGTTGGAAAGAGCGTATTTCGCACTCCGAATTTGTCCTTGTGAAGATTTTTCCAGAAATGCCCGAATTTCAAGTTATAAAGCTCCGAAGTTTGAAGTTCACAACTTTGGAAGTTTTACACAGTGAAAATTTTGAGTGTTTTAACATGTTCGAGTTGTTGACTTCGGAGACATTCTACACGTGTTTCGAGGTGTCAATTCGAGTTGAGTTCAAAATCAAAGTTGTTCATTTAGCGGCAATCTACAACTTTGCTGAAGAAATCGAATCCATTCAGGAATCAGATCAAAAATTATGGAGCTCGGAAGTTACGGTTTATAATTTCTCAAAAATTCAACACTTAGAAATATTTCGAAGTGTTTGTTTCTATGCTCAAGCTGACAGTTTCGGGTTCGATTTTATCATAGTTATTGGCTCGGAATTAAAAAATGCTCCACTTCAAAGTTGTTCATCTTATGGCAAGCTATAACTTTGTTGAAAGAATCAAATTGATTCGGGACTCAGATCGAAAGTTACGAAGCCCGAAAAATAAGAATTCATCATGTTTGCAAGGTTCGAATAGTTGTTGTCCGCGTGTTCAAGGCTGTTTTTGTCATCGATTCGATAGCCGCACGGAAGAACCCTGAACATGAAAGTTGGAGTTTGCCATGCCCTCTACAAGTTTCATTCACGAACTTTTTTGTTTCGGACGTCGGACCGAAAGATATTGGGCGCCGTAAGTGATAGTTTGAAATTGCCAAAATGCAAGATGACACACACATTTTTTGCCATGCATACGGAAGCATTTTATCGAATAGTTTTTGTGCACATGTTTGAGGCTATTTTCTCGTCGATTCGATCGCCGCATGAAAAAACTCTGAACACGAAAGATGCAGTTTGTCGTGTCCTCTAAAACTTTCGTTTAGAAACTTTTTCTTTTCGGACGTCGGAACAAATACTATGAAGCACCGCAGTCGGTAGTTTGAAGTTGGAAAATTGCTGCAAGTCATGCTTGGAATTTTCCCAGCCCAGCCAGGACTTTCATCAAACGGTAGTGTGGCAATGTTCAAACACTTTTTATTCGATGACTAAGGCTTTGTTTGGATTTTTGTCCAACTACAAAGTCGTTTTATCCCACGCGATATTTCCAATGGTGTTGAGCTTGCATCATTTGGTTGAGTATCGAAAGAGTTATGATGCTGTAAAGTGGTGTACCCGGCGTGAGCAAATGGCCAGTAATGTTTGGAAAATTTATTTGATAACGCAATCAGTTGTGTTGCAGTAACTTCAGAGCTGATTTTAAGCTTGCTACGGACATCGAATCGAAAAATTTCCAACACGAAAGTTGTTCATCAATGTGTCATCTCCAATTTTCGTCTTTGCATCATATCAAAAAAGGCTTGTAGCTCGAAGTTTCGACACGAAAAAGGCATCACGTGGACAGCGATATGTTCAGTTGGCATCGCGTGTCACAATGTTTTTTTGCGTTCAGTATGGGCAGTAAGGCTGTATGTGTGTATGCAACGTAAAAGAGAGGAGGATATCATAACAAACCGGTAACAACCATAATAAATTTTTTCATCCGACCAGCTGTTATCTTTCACCATACACCAATCTTCCTCACGCTAATAACCGTTTTTTACTAATGGCTTCTGCACTTTTTTCATCATCATGATCCTCACTCCTTCATTTTAAAGAAAACCATAACAGAATAATAACAAACACAACAAATTTTCTTCTCCATTTTTTTTCTGCTACCACCCTTCTCCTACTATTCTCCATGTCAGAATAACTTCTTTCTCCTTCATCCATAACCTTCACTCCACCTTCAACACCAAGAAAAAAAACAGAAACATAATTCTCTCTCTCCATAACTAACCTCCTCTCACATTCTTCATCCATTTTCTGACCATAAACCACACTCCAATCTTCTTTCCGCTCACTATAACACCCATAACAAACTCTCTTTTTCCATTACTCTCATTTTTTACAATAGAACCTCCTTCACCCACCATCCCAACAACCATCTCCAACTCTCATCCCCAAACTCCCTCCATAGTTTTCTCCACATCAACAATAGCGATACCATCCGCTCTCACCTTTTCTTCTTTATTCTGAGACTCTTCTGCACTCCCTCGCCGCCAATTTATTCAACACCAAGAAACTGGAAAATGGCAGAGGCGACCAAATAGAAAAATACTCACCTCTTTCTCAAAACGACACAAAGATTTTTCTCACGTTCTCTTCAACCTCGTTCCATCATCTTCATTTTTTCTCTACAAACCTCATCTTCCACCTTCGTTCTGAATATGAGTCATCACCATAACCGATTCCTCCGTTCTTCACCAACGATTCTCAACCGAATCATCATGTTCAACGCATACTCCTTTGTCATTTCGCCCACATAAACACCACGTTGGATCCGAGATTTCATCATCATCATCTTTCATATTTTAGAGCGTTTTTTCGCTTATTCTCTCATAAGATTCATATTATGGACATCGAAGCCATGTATTCCAGAAGTTTGAAGAAGATTCATGAGTTCTGGAAATAGCTTCTGCAGGTTTGTTTTGAAGGATCATGGAAAGATGGATTCCCAGCCAAGTTCGTGAAGTTTTTGCAAGATTTCGATTTTTACGGCTTCTCTTCGCGTTCGAATTACGCCCGGTTAGAGTCTGCCATAGTCGAAGCTAAGGACGAATTTGGGATCAGTGCAAGATTTTACGTCGAGTAGTGCTTTCAAGATCCGTTTCTGGGAGGGTTAAGTTTTCCGGCCGGTGTCGTAATCGGAGAGGGTGACCGAATTCTATTTTCGTGAGTTCCTCTACACCCTCGGCGTGTCATTTTTCCTTTGGCTCATGTGATTTTCTCATTATCCAATCGGAGCTTTCCACGTGTCACTTCTTTTTATTTAATAAAATAAAAATCTAAAACTTGATTTAAGTTATAATGACCAATTGATATAAGTGTACATTACATGAATAAAATGTGACACTATAACAAAAATCTGAATTTTTTTTTTGTTCTTTTTAATTGGACTTAGTGATATTTGGACTGGGCCTAGTGAAATACTAATACACCCCTAGTTTAAGCCCAGTAGCAGCGACCATAACATGGCATAGTTTAAGTTGGAATTCAGTGATACACCCCCCTGTGCCATGATTCACAATTTCAATACATTCTCAAAATTGCTCCCGATTTCGATTCGATTAACTTATAAAAATACATAAAAAATAGTTTCTGACATTTGAGGATCTTAGAATATTTTTCATATTTTTTGTGATATTTTTGCAATTAATTTCTTTTAATTTTTAATCAATTTTCGATAATATGTTTAGAAGCATGTTTCTCCTTTGTAGTTTGAGTTGACTAATCTTAGGAGTGTAATCACATGTGTTTCTTAGAAACTTTAGGATATTTTCCTACCATTTATTTGTATTTAAATGTATACCTTACCTTAGGATTGTAAGTAGAATTTCAAATCTAACTTTTAATGTTCCGATTTCGTAGGAACTAGTTTGATTATTGTATAGTTTTCTAGCTTCCTTTCGCATGATTAATTTGTAGCCTTTCCTTCATTTGTTTAGATGTATAGGATAGCTTTAGAACAATTTAGTTTCTTCCCTCACTAGGAATTCATCCTTAATACTTCGATCTCATTGTAAATAACCACTTTTGCGTCTTGTGCTTTCTATAAAAGCCTCATTGTTATTTCTGACACTTTGTTTCATATGCGAGGTACATGGAGCATTATACTTATGATTTGGATGTGTAGAATCCATGTTTTGATGTTGCACACATGCGTGTGCACTCTTTATCTGTCTGCTTGGTTTTCACCATTTTTTGCAGGTTATCTGGTTGATTTGGATGTGTAGAATCCATATCTATTGCTTGCACACCTGCGTGTTCCTTCTTTGTCTTCTTTGTCTGGATTGTAATTTTCTGCAGGTTCATTGGATTACGTCGAATGTGTATAGACACTCGTTCTTGACCGTGCATACAATGCACATCCTTTGTCTGTATTATCTGGATAATTTCTTGCATGTTTATTGGATATACGTCGAATGTGTATAAGCACACATTTTTGACCGTGCATATCGATGCACATCCTTTATCTGTATTGTCTGGATTACGATCTTGTACAGGTATATTTGTTTCAGATGTGTATGACACACATTCTGATTATACTTTTTGTGTCTCCGTACACTTCTCACCGGATGTCTTTATTGCGTGCCATCAGTACTTGAAGTTTTCCAGAGTATTTCTATAGCTCGCAGTGCTCTTCGGATCTTTATCCGTTTGGTATTTATTTTACTTTGTTTACCGCATTTCTTTACCGCATTTCTAGAGAGCATGAGAAGTAGGGTTTTACCACTTTCCTTGCCATGAGAAGTAGGAATAGTGATGTATGAAGGGGCTTCCGTAGTTGGAGCATGTTCAGGAACCCCTCTGGTTTATTTAAAGACCCGTTTAGGGCGCTTCTGTTTGCTAATTGTGTTTGGTTTGTTTAAAATCCTCCATCTGCATAGGGAGGTAATTCTCAGTATGTGTTTATATTTGTGCTTGCATAGGTCAAGAGTGGTTAGGACACCCGATGTGGCACCACCAAGCAAAGTCCCGCTTTTTATATTTCCTGCTATCGAGTCATGATGATATGATGGGGAAGCGGAAAGGGTCCGCAATCGACCCCCACACAGTTCTAGTCCGTGTCAGCTCAGCACACGCGAATCGTGTTGCTTCCTTTATCAAGTCAATAATAATAAAGTGGCAAGAGTTCCCTATTCTGACTCTCCACGCTTTCCTGGGGTTCTCATTTATTATAGAGCTCGCATCATTTTCTCTTCACACTTGACAATTCATGTCATGCGGTGATACTATTCACAGGAATCGGATGTGTTGGCTCCTGGTTGACTCATGGTATGCTCGTTACTATTCGAGGCTATGGGACTTCCTCCTTTTCCTGCGCTTGTGTGCCATTTGTTGGTTTGCATTGCATTATTTGTGTGCTTCTTCCAAAGCACTTTCTTGCTTCATCCCTTTTTGTCATCTTCGATTCTACATTAGGTAGTGATTCGAGATAGACATAGATTTAGGTTACAAACCTGTTCCATTCCTTTTTATCGTCTTTGATTCTACTTCAGGTGGTGGATCGAGATAGACATAGATTTATGTTGTAAACCTTTGGCATGTCCCCTTAGTATTCTCTTGAATCTACTTTAGGTAGTGATTCGAGTTAGACCTTAGGTTGTAATCCATGCATGATAACATTAGGGATAAAGTTAGATGGTTTTCCTTGATTGTTTTCTAGTTTCTTTTGCATCCATGCATGTAATAAGATTAAAACTTGTTTTCTTTTTCTTTTGCAAATTAAAGCACTTAATAATGGTTCAAACTCGTTTTTCAAGGTAAAAACAACCAACCAAGAGAAATTCTTTTTCGCCTACGAGTTTTCTTTTTGTGTTTAAAACCTTTTTCATAAGTAAAAAACACATAACCCACCAAAACATATGAGCCGAACTACGGCGCTCTAACTTTCCCATTGCACGAGGGAATACGTAGGCATCTTGTCACGGGACTCGATCGAGCAAACTTTGTAAATACTTCCTTCTTTTCCCCGTGTTTTCTTTATTTTTCTTTTCTTTCATATGCATTCTCTTTTAGCATACAGATATAGCAATTAAGCAGTAAATAGATATAAACACACCCATTAGATAGAAAGTAGAAGTGGATACTGTAGAGTACTACGGGCGTGTGGGGTGCTAATACCTTCCCTTCGTGTAATAGATTCCCTTATCCTATCTCTCGGTCGCAAGACCGTATCTTATCCCTTTTAGGTTTTCGCGATGCGTTCACCTTTCTCCTTTTACGAGATAAAAAACGTTCGATGGCGACTTCATTGATATAGTTATCGGATGATGTTCATCCGGTTGTTTCTGCTATCGCTTATAAAATGATTTGCTTGCATATTGATGCCAACTTCACCAAGTCTTTTGCTTAGGCAAGGATTGGGGGGAGGATGACGATACTAAAATGATAATCTTTGGTCTGTATGCTTTTGAGTAGAACCTTGTTGATGACGCACAGGTCTTGTTTCAATTCCCAAACACCGGAGATATAAGGGAGATAGACCCTCGTTAACCCCTTTGAGCCTTGAAGTAGGAGTTTCTTCTATTCGTAAATAACCTCATTTTTCTAACCTGGGGCATGATAGAGTTCAGTTATTGTGATCGAGCATTCAGAAGAGCGCAGTCAAAGGATACAACAATGGTTATCCTCCAAAAGGCTGAGGAAAGTCCAAACTGCAACGGTCAACCTTCGTCTGTCAACAAGGAATCCCTCAAAGACTCAGACAGTCGCTATCACTTCCAACAAGTTGAAGATGGTGTAGGGATCACACGATTTGTTTTGAAAAAAAAAAGAGAAAAGGAATGAAAAATGATGAATAAAAAAAAAAGAAGCCCGCTAAGTCAAACTTGGTAATAAGTCGCTTAGGCAAAACGGAGGGCAAAGCCTTGAAAAAAAAGGGATTCTCAATAAGAGAACAAAGTCGTATGATCTGAAACCAAAGTTAAAGGTAAGTGACTGTCATGTCTGTAAAGCTTGTGGGTTCCTCGAGCATGTCCAAGAAATCCTCAGCAAAGGTTGCCATAACATACTCTTTTGAGAGTTGAATGCTCGTATCAAGTTGACTGAATTTAGGATTGGAGAACATCACGAAGGGGGTGGGCACCAAATATTTTTGAGCCTAAAAATATTTTTTTTTTGAAAAAAACCGAGAACCAGACCACGTTACAACCCTCGGAAGTCCTAACTGAAGCATGGGTTAATTCGAAAGCATACTACGATGAGATAACATTTTCCTGACTCCTAAATTGCGCTGATTTTTGTGTTGGCATCATATGATTGTCTTGTCATTTTGAAAAAGAAAAATATGTTACATTCTAAGATTGTTTTGTTCACAAGAAGTCATAATACTTTGCTATAAAAACTTCAAGACTTAAATAAGTGTTGCATGTGAATTTTCATTCTCATAATAAACATTTTTCTGTATGCAAAACAACTATTTGACATCAAGTGAGTGTGCAATGAGCACCAAAGAAGGATTTAACCTTATCAAAGGAGAGGGCCTCGACCCTATGGAGTTGAAAGATGATCTTTTCAAATAATCGATGATAATCTGGGGCATCTTATCTTGAATTAGTGCTATCTGTATTTCTACAGAGATTCTCCCTAGTGAGTTTCATTTCATTTTAGACTTGGGGCAGATTTGGTTTGATTGAACTAACAGGGTTGATCATATGAAATGTTTCCAGCATAGGGCATCCCCAGTGACATCGAAGTCTCTACTTCTCCCCAGTAAGTCTCCCAAAGTGAAGAGTTTGTATCCAGATGATCCCCCAGTTTTGCCTGAAGGTTGTCTGCTCCCTAGTATCGTCAAGTGGAGAGTTTTTTCCTGATAGGTTGTGATTGATAAGATTTCTTGATTAAGAATTTGTATCCCCAATGAAGTTGTGTTATTGTTGTGTTCACAGAAGAATGCCCATTCGAGGCGGAAGGTTTATTGGTGACCCTTTTAATCCCAGTCAGGTTGCTGCATTTGAAAGCTCTTATTCAGGAATCACCCCCTTTTCCCCAGTGTGTTAGTTATTCATCTGAGATTTCTTCTTCAAGGTTTCTCCTCTCCCCAGCGAGGGAGTTTTTCTTTCAAGGTTGTGGCACAATATTCATTTCCCCAGTGGATTTGTCTTCTCTCATTTCCCCAGTGGAGTTGTCCCCCTCATTTCCCCAGTGGATCTATCATATATGAGGTGTCTTGTTTCTTCATGCCCGGATGTACTATTTGACTTGGATTTCTATTATGAGAACTCGACCGTCTCCCCAGTGAGTATCCCCAGTGAATATCTCAAGAATCGTGTGCGAGATTTTCTCCTATCATTGACCAAAGATTGGTTGCTCCCCATGAAGTCAAAGGAGTCCTTATCCCTGTAACGTTTGGTATATTCCCCATTGAAGTCCAATCTCCATTCGGATCTCCTCTTCAGAAGTCACTGTTTCGCCTGGATCTTCTCTGCCTTTGTCCATTTTCATCTGGCATCTCATATCAGAATCAGTGGTTTCGCCCAGAATTACTTCTCCAGTGAAGTCTGCAATTTATTTTCGCAACCCCTCCTCAGTGACTGTGGCCTGTTTCTACCGGTTACATAAGTTATTGCTCCTCGCAGAGTTTCATCTTTGAAGGTTTTCTTCCCAGTAGATTTTGCAATTTATTTTTGCAAGTCTTATCAAGTTTTGGCTTGGTGTTTGATTGGCTTTTTGATTAGCCATTCCCCGGTGAAACATTTAATCATGCATCATTACATTGCATCCTCAAAGTGTGATTTTCCATAATCTTTTGGAATTTTACTCCATAGAAAAATATCAAACATGCATTGAAACATAAGCCTTTATTTCCATATGTTCCCCAGTGAATCTGCTGATTTCAGATCATTTCCCTAGTGAGGCCTCTATCCTCAGTATTCCCATACAAATATTCTGTTAATCATTTCATTTAATTGAGTGTCTACTCAACGTTTTGGTTGTAGCCCAGTTCCCCTCTGGCGCAATTTCATTGGTTCAGTCCCTATTGCCTTTGTTGGTTCATTTCGATGACCATCAGTATACCTTTTCAATGTCAGTTTTGTCCTGATAAACATCTCAGCAAGTGTTTTGGAAGTACGCTCTAATCACTTTGCTTTGGGTCAAGTTTTATCTCGTTTCCCGCGCATGAAATCCAGTTGTCGTATTGGTACTCATCTAGTTTGTTTCGTCTAACTAGTCCTCATGAGTCGAGTTTTATCTCGTTTTGTTTCTTACTCCTGTGATTCTTTCAGTTCCATCATACTGTCTATCTCAGGTTGAAACCTTTCCCCTTTACGCTGTAGATTCAATCAGCTTCGTCTACTATCTATCTTCGGTTGGGATGGCTCTTTTATAACTATTGGATTCAATCAGGTTCGTCTACTGTCTATCCTTTAGTTTGAGAACAGCAAGTGCTTTGAGAAATATGCGCTCTCATCACTTTTCTTTGGGTTGAGTTTTACCTCTTCGCCTGTGCATGAAATCCAGTTGTTGCCCTGGTACTCATCTAGTTTGTCTCATCTAACTAGCCTCCATGAGTCGAGTCTTATCTCGTTTTGTTTCTTACTCCTGTGGTTCTTTCAGTTCCATCATACTATCTATCTCAGGTTGAAACCTTTCCCCGTTACTTCGTAGATTCAATCAGCTTCGTCTACTGTCTATCTTCGGTTGGGATGGCTCTGTTATAACTATTGGGTTCAATCGGCTTCGTCTACTGTCTATCCTTTAGTTTCAGAACAACAAGTGCTCTAAGAAACATGCACTCTCATCACTTTGCTATGGGTCGAGATTTGTCTCGTTTCCCGTGCGTGAAATCCAGTTTTTGTCCCGGTACTCGCTTCTAGAAAAAGTATCATTCTTCTAGTTCTATTGAGTCGAGTTTTGTCTCGTTTGGTGTCATTCCTTGGATTCAATTAGCTTCGTCTACTATCTATCCTTGGTTAACCTGTCTCTTTCATACCTTTGGTTTGTCATAGTTTCCACTGTTTACCCCTGGTTGAGACTAGTAGGTGTCCCTAAAATCACGCACTCTAGTCACCTTGCTTATAGGACCCTTTTCATAGCTGTCCTATTGTGTACGTTTTCGGAGTCTAGTTTTGTCTGGTCTTTTGGTTTGAGTTTTATCTCATCTTTATAGTCTGCGTTACAATTTCGTCTTGGCGCATATTTTGGGGAAAGCTAATGTTCATTAGACTCTCCCGCTTGTTAAAGCACAATGTTATTTGGGGCTCTTATATGAAACCAATTTCATTTGGTATTCTCTAAGTCCAGCATTCTCTGGCTCCCTTTTGGAAAGTTTCACTCTTCTTCTCAAGAGTGTAAATTTTCGGGTTCTTTTGTATTCAATCCTCTTCTACCTTGAACACTCGAAGGTTTCCACCAATTCTTGCTTATCAAGTTTAAGAAGATTGAATAGGGGAAACTGTTGCACCCCAAAATTTACCCTCTTGATTTAGGCTTATGTTTTATCATAAACATCATATTGCATTGCATTTATATCTCATGACAAGATCCAAGCTATTTGAGAACAAGACCTTTACAAGCTGAGGAGGTTGATTGTGTTAGCATGCCTTTCTGAAGGAATCTCAAGTTGCCATATCTGTGGATCTTTCAAATCACAATGGTGTATTATGCCGCAAGATATTCCATTTGTCTCATTGATCCCTCGGGAATTGAAGTTTTGAAGAGGATTGATGAGAAATTCATCTGTGGCACTCATCTGATAAAATTAGGGTTTTGGTCCTCTATTGAGTTTGAGGCTTGGATGAGTCATTTCTTGAAGTATTACCTTCTTATTATCATATGAGTTATCATGGTTCAAAGGATTGTTCATCATATTCAGAGGATTTGATGTTTTGGAGCTTGATTGGTTACCTCCTAACACATGGAGCAAAATTAGGGTTTTAGTAAAATCAGGATTTCTTCAGATTTTTCACTCAAACTTGATTTCACTTGTTTCTATATGTTGTTGGACATCTATGAGTGAAATATTGAGGCTCAATTTTGAGTAGAAGCAAGTCAATTGATTACAAGGGGCAAAATGATCATTTTGGTCAAAATCAGTCAAAGTCAGGAGTTGACCAAGTGGACTTTTGGTCAACCATCAATTCAAATATCACATTTTCATTTTCCATGACCAAATTCATCATTAAATCAAGAAAGTTGGAAAAATTGGAGTTAACTTGTTCTTGAAGTTATTTGAAGTTTGAATTTTTTCAAAGTGTCCACCCTATGGAACTTTGACACATCATAACTTTCTCAATTTTTATCCAATGATTGCATGCCATACATTTCTGGAAAGCTTGGAAAAAATCCTACAAGATTTCCAATGTGTAAAATTTCTCAAAAATGCACCATTTGAGAGATATTTGAGTTAGAAGTTTTGTGCACAAGATTTGACCAAGGCTGGGCAAGCTTGCATGTTTCTGGGCATTTTCTGGGCATCTCTTTGAGGAATTTTCACAAACAGGTGGTGGGCATAATGTTGAAGCTTATATCTTTTGATTGGAATGAAATTTTTAAAAATCACTTCGTGCATTTTGAAGTATGCCATGAGAGCTTTAAATGGAACTTTGAATCATGTCATTTGGTTCAAAATTGATCAAGATACAAGGCTCACAAGTTGAGGCCATGAAACTAAATTCATGCATGCCCGTGCAAGCCAGAACGCGCGCGTGGCTGCCTAGATTTTGCTTTGTTTGTGCATGACTTTGAAGAATCATATCTCACTCATTTTTGCTCCATTTTGAGTGAACCAAAGCTTGTTTTGATCCTCATGCTGGGAACTATTGATGTGTACCAAGAGGCCAAGGAATGCACGAGCCATTTGTGAGAAATTTGAAGAATAAAAAGGTGACACAAAGCTGATTTTTGGATAGTTTGATTTTGTGCATTTTTTAAGTTTGTTTTGTGCAAGTTTGTTCAAGTAAGCATGCTGGGATTCAAAGCAGCCAGCTAGCACACTTCCTTTGCCATAAAAAACCAAGCACTTTTGAGAACATTTTTCTCACACACATTTCATGCATTTTCTGATTTTTATCATTTTTGGCAAGCTTGAGGATTCTATCACGTGAGCCAAGTCTCCACTAATGATCCAGCTCACCAAAACGCAAGCAAGCAAGCAAGAATGTGCACAAAACGCAAGCCATATCCAAGATGCCTTTTTTACCATTTTTTTGAAAATAACGGATTTTGATTGAAAGGACCAAGCTACCCTCTCTATTTTCACACAATATAAATTAGAAGCTTCTCATTTGCAAGAGAGCTCTCTCTCTCTCGTTTTCCAGATCCACTTTTTGCTCTGCCTTTTCTTAAATTTTCTCATACATGGAAATGGTTGCAAACTGATTTTGAAGTGGATTTTCTTCATTATTATCACTCCATTGAAGATCTAAGAGCAAGAGTGAACTGTTTTTTGTAACACCCCAATATTACCCAATGTTTAATATGCAAAAATAAGAGTAATTTAAAGTTTCACAAATTCAATACTGAGGCATCACACCTTCAAAAACAACTCACTTTAAACTATTTACTTTAAAGTATAAATCTCGGATACATAGCATCGTCGGAAAACATAAATTGATTCAAAAGCATCAAAACATCTTCTTTATTAAACTTCCTTAATAAATCATATTTTCATAAAGTATGATCCTTATACATAAAGGTATAACAACAATAGAACAACAAAACAACATAAATATTCCCCCCGAGTGCTACGTATCAGAGCGACACCGACTCAACTAATAGCAGCTATAATCTCCGTCTTTATAACCTGCACGTTACCAATATAAAGGTAACGGCGAAACAAGTAAAGGGTGAGATAATCCAAAACATATAATTAAAGGCATGATAATATATATATATATATAGGTTCGGAATTATAAAGGGAATAGATTGATAAGTGCATTCCAACACATATCCAAAACCCACTTACTCTTATCGTTATTCTAAAGTGTATAATCTACACTTAATCGCCTTAGCCTCTTCGGCACAAATCATCACAACAACACATAAACCTCCGTCACCACGAAATCGTCACAAGCTAACACATCACTAATTAACACGACAATCATGAACAACAACATCAAACAATAACACCAAACAATGCTAATAACCTAAGCAATATAAACAAAATCATCACAAATGGCTAAATCCCATCGTCGCTTTTGGCATAAAGCCCATCATCACAAACATCATCACATCCTATTTGCATTAAGCGTTTCATCAAGTTAAATCATCGCAAAACTCATCATTTATATTCATCGCATAGTTATCACGAAATTATCAATTCATATTCATTTCATGTTCATCATAAAGATCATCACCAAACAAAGCATCATATATCATCGCAATTCAACATCATTCATCAATTAAAACCCAACGCCAAACAACTCAATAAACATAACCGACTCCATGAGACATGACTATGTTATGCATGTGGTACCCATCGCTTTGTCCATAATTAGGAACACTTGGCATAAAAGCCTCGTCGCTTAGCATAAAAGCCTCGTCGCTTGGCATAAAAGCCCATCGTCGCCAATGCAATGTATGTGACTCGACAATAAAACAACACAACACAAAAACATCATCGTCGCTCATCAAAATTGGCATAAAGCCCACATCGCCATAATTTATCCAAAACAAGATAAATATATCATCGCCTCATATTTGCATTATGCAAAACATCACCAATAATTCATTATCATCAAAAATCATGCATTCACAAATCGGAAGCATTTATTAACAACAACAATATAATCATCACATCATCATGTACAAAGACATATAACATCGCATTGCGTAATCAACAAGTATTCCTTAGTGAATACACCGCCGCAAACATTATGTTTATTCACACCGCATCATTATCAATTAATTCACCAAATCCCAAAAATGGAAAATTAGTCAAACACCTATAATCGTCGCAAAAGCCATTTCTAATAACCGGCATTAATCATAATCGTCAACATTGAAATCGGATTATCCATACGTGCCTTAAATCTACTAAAACGCAATCCAGTTCGATTTAAACGTATTTTGGCCTATTTCGGGTCATCCCTTAATAACTCGTAATTTCTAAAAACCAACCTCACCACTACGTTCTACACGTCGAACTTAGCTAGCACGTCAATTTTCGTTGAATTCGGAGCAACTTGCTCCGTCGTCGAATTTACCGAAATCGGAACATAATCGGGGCAAAAGAAGTGCAAAAAAAATCAGAATATGGGAGGCTACAGATACATCAACACGGGCCCCCGTGTTAATCAACACGGCCCGTGTTGAAAAGCCACCAGAAAACACAAAAAAACACCAAGTCTGTGAATCAACACGGGCAACCGTGTGAATCAACACGGCCCGTGTTGATGGACCTGACATCAATATTTCTTATGCAAGAGGCCAACACGGGCACCCGTGTTAATCAACACGGCCCGTATTGATGGAGGCGTGTAAAAACTCCATTTTTAACATTCTCAACTCCACTTTTACCATTCCCATTGATTCTAATCATCATCAACCTCATAATCCCTACTCCTATTCCAACTCTTCTAATCTATTTCACTTAAACAATCAACCAAAACCCTATAAATCAACTTATCAACTTTTCCCCCAAATCCAAAACATAAACATCAAAACCTAACAATATGAGATGGAGAATAAAACCCCTTACCTCTAGCTTGGTTCATTGCAAGATGCTCCAACAAAACCCCAAATCCATGCTTGCTCTTGCTCCTCTTCTTCTTCTTCTTCTCCAAACCCTCTCTTTTCTCTCCATGCCTCTATGTTTTCTTGGTGTAGGAAATGGAAGGAAAAGGGAAAGAAAATGATTTTATAACTTATGTTTTCTTACTAGCTTCCAAGTTTCTATGTTTGGTTTTTTGTTTTGCCAAAGGAAAGAAAACAAAGAGAAGTGTTTTATGAATGGAAGGAAAGTGAGGAAAAATTGGTTTTATAAGGGTGTACTCTTACTAGCCAAGGGTGTAAACCCCATTTCTACAAAATTGCTCCCCACACCCCTAACCATACTTATAAATTAACACACTAATAATATCCAATAATATTATTAATTCAATTAATTAGAATAATTCCCGGGACTTAAATATCGGTTCGAATAATATTTTACCGAACCTAACGGAATAAAACCCAGACCGAATCGAAACGTCGCCAAATGTATTATCAGATATATTGATTAATACAAATATTCTCGTCGCAAAATAAATATCGATCGGTAATTCAAAAATATTAATATAATATAATATTAATTAAAACAGGGCGTTACAACTCTTCCCCACTTATAAAATTTCGTCCTCGAAATTTTGACCAAAACGAACAAATCGGGACATGCTCACGCATTCGTCCACTCAATCCTCACGTCAATTAAACAACTTACAAAAATACACCAAACACAAGGATATCTCCCTAACTACAACGTCTAAACAAGAACAACCGTGTCGAGATGCAAAGCCCATACAATGCACTCGAAAACCAAATAACACTCAATAACCAAACAAGTCGCAGACACACGGTTCGCTCGAGAACTAAACAAACAAGATCGATACCATCCTAACGTCTCGATCATGGAATTAGCCACACACTCGGACCGACACTTCGGAAACGAGTCACCAAAGATAGGAACATAAAGTCCTACGACACAATACCGACACCATCGCTAAAACGAAAACAACAAAATGGTTATACAAACCAAAACTGAAACAATCATAAAAGGATAAAACCACGCGTGCTATGCAAACGCGAAAGAGATGCCTTCAATTACGCATAAGCACGACTTAAGAATTACACTTGCAGTTATCGCTCTCATTCCAGAAAATCACAAGGTCACATCGTCCTTGTAGATTACCAACGTACAACCCTTGAACCATAACAAGTTTCACAAACAAAACAGAACTGTGATACACCACTCATTCTAGGACTTATACAGACAACTTGCGACTATAACTCACTAGTCCAAATCTAACAATCTCGCATACTCGCTAAAAATTCAATGATCGATATCTAAACCATGCTGCTTCACTTATATGCATAAGATGCCAACCGTAAAACAACTTGGTTAATCCTCAGCTTCACAATCACCCAAAATGGATACGTTCAAAGCGTACACCCATCAGGATATCTCGCAACATCAGCTTCATCAACTCGTAGAATCACTCTTTCATTCTCGATTGATCAACGTCCATTGATCCTCTAAAATACACGGCATAGTTTGACCTTTTCAAGTATTGTCCAAATATTCACTTATGAAACTTCAACGTATACACTTGACTTCAACGAAGTCTCCCTTCATAACAATTCAATTCCTAAAATTCGTATTAAGTAATCACCATCCTCGTACCGTCGCAACGATCTATACACAGGCTTCTTATTCGAAACATCTTTCATAACTCTCAATCCTTCAAAGTTGTAACTTAGACCAAAACACTCTCTCAAGAACTCAACCCATCAACGTCGTCTCATACTCCTGACTTACAACACAGGTTGAACTTAGAACCATAACGTCAATTTCTATGGAATCCAATCATGAACACCGTCACGACCGACTTAAGTCACAATAGAACACCTTCCTTTATAAAACATCAATCATCTTTAAGTACTTGTGGTTACCAAACCATCACCAAATTCCTTACCGTCAAGACTTATTTTAGTCATAATCTAATAATCCACCGCGACCATTAGTATCCGACGAAATCCATATGTTAGTAGTGAACAAATCCTTAATAACCTTCTGAGCTTAATCTCAACAAGCGTCTCAAAACAAACATGCAACATTCTTTAGAATATTAAATCCCAAATCAGATATTCTTGGGTTGTCTGCGATATCAACATACTAAACTCATCACCAGACGAAGTCTCTTTATAGATCGTACTCAAACTTGAATTGTCTTTAACAATTCTCATCTCTCGTAGTTAACATCTGCACCTTTAAAATTTCAAATGAACGCAACCGCATCAAACTCTAACCCACGCGTCCGACAATTTTCCCTTATGAAAATCAAATCGTTCCAAGGTAGTAATGCACTTTTCCAACTCTTCGTAGAAATATATCTCAAGTCCAAAATAAAATATCACAGTACGCCGCACAAGGTCCTCCAGTACAAAACAAAACCAAAATCAAGGCATTCGCTAAACTTTTCATCGGCTCAAACAAATTCGCTTCCCATTGCGAAGTCCAAATAGTGACTCAACCATCTCGGGTCAAAGTACTCACAATCAATACCAACTTATAAAAAGATCTTCCATCAAACTCACAAAGTTAATCATCCACAACAAAAGAACTTCTAAGCTCTGAAATACCTTTTGAGGTCTCCTACAAGATACAAAATAAATCTTCACGGAACTGTTCAAAATATCACTGTCTAAGTTTCTTACTTAAGGCACTCTCGTCCAACAGTTCAAAACTCCTTCTCTAGAATACTCGACATGCACTGATCTAACTTCACTACTGATAACGCAAAACTCGGATGCTTGCTACGATCTCTTAACATGATGTGAATCAAATAATATCCATGAACACGAAATAACTCTTACAGCTACTCATGAGAGTACCGTCTGAACATTCCAAAATCATACTTAACGCATTAGTCACACTAATGACATCAACGAATACTCGCCAGAACCATACACTATCTTGAGAAGCATTGTCTAAATATCTTCAACCCTCGCACTAATCCGTAGACAGCTAGACTTCACATCGATCTCACTAAACACATAAACTCCAAATGACTGGTTCATCCAAATATCAATCCTCAGAAGTAGGCACTTGCCCTCAATATCCACTTTGTTCGTTGACTACAAACAACACACCAACTCGGGCAACCTTTGCTCTTCTCGAACAACACAACGGTAGCACTCCACGGTGACCCGCTCGAATAAACAACTCTGCTCAAACCAATCCTCAAGTTGACTCTTTACTCTAATCCAGAAGCAAACGCCCCTTAAGGATACTTCGAATCACAACTAGTTCCAGAAACTAAATCCATCAAAACTTCACTTCACACTACTGCGGTAATTCACTCACATCTCCACAAAAGGCTTCGAAAGAATCACAACAAAAAGCTCGTTTGCCAAACTCTTGTTTCTCACCAAAATCCAAATTCGCCCACAACTCAAGTAACCATGCACCGCCTTGTGCTAACTCATCTGCTTCACACACCATTAAGTCGGCAAGACAAGTCTATCCCAACCAACACAAATCCCGACTACTATCAACAAGAGATTAAGGGTGATCAGTTCCTCAATTTGTCAATAGACAGTCGACAATCATGATGGTGACATAAACCATCTTTACCCAACTACAACAGCGTCTTCAAACTTACACTTCAAGTTACCAAAGTGTAACACTGCTTGAGGCCCCATCTCTAAGCCACAAGCGCCACCAAGAAGTAAAACTTCTCCCCCACTTGCTTCAAACTCATCTCTGTAGACAAACAATTAGAAACAAGCAAGTACCGACAGTGTTTCACACACATGTCGCATACAAAAGGGTTAAACACATTAACAACCTGGCCGACAGACCGACCTGCTCTGATACCACTAATGTAACACCCCAATATTACCCAATGTTTAATATGCAAAAATCAGAGTAATTTAAAATTTCACATATTCAATACTGAGGCATCACATCTTCAAAAACAACTCACTTTAAACTATTTACTTTAAAGTATAAATCTCGGATACATAGCATCGTCGAAAAACATAAATTGATTCAAAAGCATCAAAACATCTTCTTTATTAAACTTCCTTAATAAATCATATTTTCATAAAGTATGATCCTTATACATAAAGGTATAACAACAATAGAACAACAACATAAATATTCCCCCCGAGTGCTACGTATCAGAGCGACACCGACTTAACTAATAGCAGCTATAATCTCCGTCTTCATAACCTGCACGTTACCAATATAAAGGTAACGGCGAAACAAGTAAAGGGTGAGATAATCCAAAACATATAATTAAAGGCATGATAAAATATATATATATATATATATATATATATATATATATATATATATAGTCTCGGAATTATAAAAGGAATAGATTGATAAGTTCATTCCAACACATATCCAAAACCCACTTACACTTATCGTTATTCTAAAGTGTATAATCTACACTTAATCGCCTTAACCTCTTCGGAAAAAATCATCACAACAACACATAAACCTCCGTCACCACGAAATCGTCACAAGCTAACACATCACTAATTAACACGACAATCATGAACAACAACTTCAAACAATAACACCAAACAATGCTAATAACCTAAGCAATATAAACAAAATCATCACAAATTTGCTAAAGCCCATCGTCGCTTTTGGCATAAAGCCCATCATCACATCCTATTTGCATTAAGCGTTTCATCAAGTTAAATCATCGCAAAACTCATCATTTATATTCATCGCATAGTTATCATGAAATTATCAATTCATATTCATTTCATGTTCATCATAAAGATCATTACCAAACAAAGCATCATATATCATCGCAATTCAACATCATTCATCAATTAAAACTCAACTCCAAACAACTCAAACATAAACATAACCGACTCCATGAGACACGACTATGTTATGCATGTGGTACCCGTCGCTTTGTCCATAATTAGGAACACTTGGCATAAAAGCCTCGTCGCTTGGCATAAAAGCCTCGTCGCTTGGCATAAAAGCACATCGTCGCCAATGCAATGTATGTGACTCGACAATAAAACAACACAACACAAAAACATCATCGTCGCTCATCAAAATTGGCATAAAGCCCACATCGCCATAATTTATCCAACACAAGATAAATATATCATCGCCTCATATTTGCATTATGCAAAACATCACCAATAATTCATTATCATCAAAAATCATGCATTCACAAATCAGAAGCATTTATTAACAACATCAATATAATCATCACATCATCATGTACAAAGACATATAACATCGCATTGCGTAATCAACAAGTATTCCTTAGTGAATACACTGTCGGAAACATTATGTTTATTCACACCGCATCATTATCAATTAATTCACCAAATCCCAAAAACAGAAAATTAGTCAAACACCTATAATCGTCGCGAAAGCCATTTCTAATAACCGGCATTAATCTTAATCGTCAACATTGAAATCGGATTGTCCATACGTGCCTTAAATCTACTGAAACGCAATCCGGTTCGATTTAAACGTATTTTGGCCTATTTCGGGTCATCCCTTAATAACTCTTAATTTTTAAAACTAACCTCACCACTATGTTCTACACGTCGAACTTAGCTAGCACGTCAATTTTCGTTGAATTCGGAGCAACTTGCTCCGTCGTCGAATTTACCGAAATCGGAAAATCGGAACATAATCAGGGCAGAAGAAGTGCAAAAAAAATCAGAATATGGGAGGCTACAGATACATCAACACGAGCCCCTGTGTTAATCAACACGGCCCGTGTTGAAAAGCCACCAGAAAACACAAAAAAACACCAAGTCAGTGAATCAACACGGGCAACCGTGTGAATCAAAACGGCCCGTGTTGATGGACCTAGCATCAATATTTCTTATGCAAGAGGCCAACACGGGCACCCGTGTTAATCAACACGGCCCGTGTTGATGGAGGCGTGTAAAAACTCCATTTTTAACATTCCCAACTTCACTTTTACCATTCCCATTGATTCTAATCATCATAAACCTCATAATCCCTACTCCTATTCCAACTCTTCTAATCTATTTCACTTAAACAATCAACCAAAACCCTATAAATCAACTTATCAACTTTTCCCCCAAATCCAAAACATAAATATCAAAACCTAACAATATGAGATGGATAATCAAACCCCTTACCTCTAGCTTGGTTCATTGCAAGATGCTCCAACAAAACCCTAAATCCATGCTTTCTCTTGCTCCTCTTCTTCTTCTTCTTCTCCAAACCCTCTCATTTCTCTCCATGCCTCTATGTTTTCTTGGTGTAGGAAATGGAAGGAAAAGGGAAAGAAAATGGTTTTATAACTTATGTTTTCTCACTAGCTTCCAAGTTTCTATGTTTGGTTTTTTGTTTTGCCAAAGGAAAGAAAACAAAGAGAAGTGTTTTATGAATGGAAGGAAAGTGAGGAAAAATTGGTTTTATAAGGGTGTACTCTTACTAGCCAAGGGTGTAAACCCCATTTCTACAAAATTGCTCCCCACACCCCTAACCATACTTATAAATTAACACACAATAATATCCAATAATATTATTAATTCAATTAATTAGAATATTTCTGGGGAATTAAATATCGGTTCGAATAATATTTTACCGAACCGAACGGAATAAAAACCGGACCGAATCAAAACGTCGCCAAATGTATTATCAGATATATTGATTAATACAAATATTCTCGTCGCAAAATAAATATCGATCGGTAATTCGAAAATATTAATATAATATAATATTAATTAAAACAGGGCGTTACATTTTCTCTTCAAATCCATAGGCATATTTGGATTTATTTTCCAAATCAAGAGGTAAGGTTCAAAGTTTAAATCTGAATTTCAAGCTTGCATTTGATGAATTTGATGATATGTATGCGTGGTTAGCTGGCCAAACACTAGGTTTGATGAATAATTTCATTTGTTTGTGAAGCATATTGCATAGCATAAAGTTCTGAAAATCCAGATTTTGGATGATTTTCGTGATTTTCTTACTCAGATTTCTTGATGTGTGATGGATCTTTTGTTGTTCTACAAGTTGTGTGTTGTAGCTTGCCATGAGATCTTTATTTTGAGCTTTGAATCATTTAATTTGGTTGAGAATTGAGTGAGATACGATTTCTTGAAGTTGCTTACATAAAACTGGAAAAAAAAACGTGAATTAGGGCATGCTGGAGGTTGAAGATGATGTGTTGGCGTGTTCTGATTGGTCCATGCATTTTTTTGAATTCTCATTTTATATTTTCATAATTAGCATTTTGCATCAATTAATTTTGCATCAATTCTCATTTTACTTTCTATCTAATTTTGAGTTTATGAATTTTATTTGATAATTTTTGTATTTTTGCATAATTAAATAAATTCATGCATTATATTGCATTTCATGCATATTTAAATCATTAAAAATTACTTCCATGCATTGTCATACCCCAAAATTTGCCCTCCATCTTTTCAAGATATTTCATACATCCATACTCAAGGATTCCTCAAGAGTTGATCAGACAAACTCTCTCCTAGACAATCAACCCAAACTAGGGTTTGACAATTCTCAGGTCAAGATGGACTTCCAACATTTCTATTGGTCTTCATGCCTCCTCGTATGCTTTAAAGATCTTCCATGTCAAGTTTCAAGCCTTACAAGTCAAGATTGCTCAGACAATTACTCAGATGGTTGAAAATCAGTTGAATTGGACAAAAAGTCAACTGTGGTCAACATACAGACAAACTTCATAATTTTTGGTCAACATCCTCATTTTGAAGTTACATTCATCATTTGATCAAGGTTTGATCATGATTCATCAAGAAAACTCAAGATTTGCTCAAAAGTCAAACTTTCTAAATTAGGGTTTCTAGATGAAAAGTCAACTGAACTTTGACTGATCATAACTTCTTCATACTTTCTCAGAAATTTTTCCACCACCTCTTGTTTTGAAGGAAATTCAATTCTCTACAACTTCATGTCTCACAAGAATGTCCAAAAAATGCTTCATTTGAGAGGTATGGCTCAAAACATTACAGGTTATTTTCAAAGTAAACAAAAAGTCAACATTTTGTTTTGAAGATATATTGAGCATGGAAACACCAATTAAGATGAGACCAAAAAGGTTGGTTAGACGACTCTTAGAGCTTTCCAAAAAGTCCAAGAACACTCAAAAATGTAGAAAATTGAGCAAGATACACCATTCACAAGTTGGGCAATTTTGAAAGAGTGCACAAAGAGAGATGCTTCTAAAAATCAAAATTTTTGCAAATGGGCTTACTTTTTCTTCATCCAAACTTATTCCTTATACAATTAGGAATATCCAAGCCCAATGCCACGAATTTTTATTTTATTTTTCTATTTAATTTGGAATTTATTCATTTAAATACAAATTAAATTAAAAAATAAAGTATAAAATCAAAATTAATTGCAAGATTGATTTTTATTCCTTCCTTGAGACTCAAGCAACTCACAAAGGCCAGAAATTTCGAAATTTGATCAATATGGCAAGATTGGATTGAAATTAATCAATTTTGAAAATTTGATTTTTACAAAAATCAAATTTGATTTGCTTTGAATGTTGATTGATTCTCTTCCAAAACCATCCCAAGTCCATCCAAGATAAATGTATGATGCATACCTATCAAGAGAGCGAAAAATTGGCTCAAGAACCCTAACCTAGAACTCAAAAAACTGTGGCAAACAAGCAAGTGGCAATCATACTTCCAGCCGTTTTCAATCGTTTTTGAGGTGTCCAACACATTCCTTGAGTTGTTCTGAGTCGATCCAGATCCTTACTTTGCCAAAAACCATCCAGAATCGTGAAATCCGAAATCGGTTTGTTCTTGAAAAATCCAAAATCGTATTTCAATTTTCATGCATATTTAACATGTTTTGTGTTTGTTTTTGTGATTAGTAGGAAGATTGCAAGCTTTCTGGGTACTTTAATTGCATTTTCATGGCCGGAAACTCGAGATGCCATAGTTAGGGTTCCTGAGCACGTTTTAGGGTTTTACGAAACAGGAAAAATTGGACCATGGGACCTATACCAATGCGTTCGGAATGATCCCAGGAATCGAACCATGCCTTTAGAATTCATTTATATTATGTATGCTGGATTTTGATGTTTGGGGGACTTAGCGCCGAGCCATGGCCGCTGGATTTTCAAATATTTGAAAGGAAGAAGATGAAGTCCGAGAATGAGAGAATCGGAGGCGACGTGTGTTGATCCCACTCCCGCTTCCAAACACACTTGCACACATGGCGCACTGGTAAAGGCGCATATTGTTGGTGGATGCTCTCACATGTCTCCAGTTCGAACCATGCCAGGACCATTTGGTTTTTCTTTTTCACAAACTCAATTTCTTTTCATATTTTCTAATTATTTAATATTTTTGCATCTATTTTAATTAATTTCATAATTTTATTTCTGCATTAAAAAATCATCAAAAATTATTTTTCTTTTTATATTATTTTCTTATATAAAATATTTGAATCAACACACTCTTTTTCACACATGCACCCCTTAGGGTAATTCTCTCTCGTTGCCTTACGAATTCAAAATGGTCAAGTCCCTCGAACGTAGAGGTATCCTAGCACCGTTACCTTCAAAACAAATCATCATAGTCCCTTCGATGCAAAGATCATAGACCCACGATGTCGCCTCCGAATATATGATCTTGACCCTCGATTGTCGCCTACGAAAAATGATGATAGTCCCTTCGAATGTGCTAGGATACTTCCTACAAGTTGCTTTCTATGACCATCCGATGTCCCTTCGAATGTCCCGCTTACATCCAACGAATGGAGTTACCTACCAACTAATGGTACGGCTAGCGCTATTCTAAAGGAATGTAGAAGCACGAAAACGACCAATTCTGAGTGGGTAATAAGTCTTTTAGTTGCTCGCTCTACCAAATGCTTTTCACACCTCACACTTTTGTCAAAGTTCAAACTCTTTTCAAAACAAAACATTTCCAAACACTTTGTATACATTCCTACATGAATCATTACAAAGTCAAAGCGAAATGCCTTTTCAAAACATCTTTTCAAACACACAGAAAGCACAATTTTAAAGTGATCTAGAGCAACTAAGAGCCCGTAGATAACTACGGATGGAAAGGGGTGCTAATACCTTCCCTTTTCATAACCTTCTCCCTTACTCAGAATCTAACGAAGGTCTTTTTCTGTACTTTTACCTTCCCTTAATTGGATAAAAATAAAAGTCGGTGGCGACTCTTGCTATCCGCACATTTGCGATACAAAAAACTAAAAAGTCAGTTCACCGTATCACAGAACTGGCGACTCTGTCGGGGAGATACCCTAAAAGAGAGAATGCCTTAGGGATTTCTAGATAAAATTTATTGCTTTCTGTTTGACTTGCTTGCTTTATCTTTAAGGGTTGCTTGGGTATTATATTGTTGGGGGATCCTACACCCGGATCCGGGTTTCCTTTTAGGTAAGTAGCAATAAATCGTCGCAACCGTTAGACGTATATCAAAACGGTCAACATGATGGCTACGTTAGCGTGACACTTTGGTTGTCCCGATACTCTTCATTCCCAAGTTGAGGATAGTATTTGGCTTCTGCGTGGTGTCATCAAGCGCTAACTAAACTTTTAGAACCTTAATTGACCCATCTTGGTCATTAGAAGGTAGTGAGATGGCCGGCTTTGGTGTAGACCGAGGTTGGTTGATACTCGATGCTACGCTCATTGAGATCAGACTTTTGGGACATTTTCGGTCGACCACTTGGTAGTCGATTGAAATAAGCGCCACGAGAAAATCAATGATGTGAGATTCCTAGAACCCGGTTACTATTATAGGACAGGATGAACCAACTCAAACTTTTGGTGGGGTAATCACCTATACCTCATGCAAGCCTTAACCCTAGGCTCATTGTGTGAATTGTTTGTGTGTGCTAAACATGACATCATGACATCATTTGCATTGCATATCATTTCTAACTATTTCAAGGATCTAGGATTTATCTTTGCTGCTTTTTTGTAGGGATTATGGCTTCTAGAAAGACTATCCGAATCAACTTCATGGGTATACCTTCTCACTCAAAGAATTGGTTTGAAATTCCGACCATGCTCAGTTCATCAAAAGACATGGTTATCTACTTGATTTGGTTATCTCCTTTTGAAGAAGATATGATGCATGTCTTATTTCGCTCTTTGATCCAAACACCATTGCTTCACATTCCATTATCAGTTAGTTCCTACCTTGGAAGAGTTCTCTAAGCTACTTGGGATACCTATTCTTGATCAAATGCCATTCACCGGTCTAGAAAAGGTGCCTAAGTATGAAGACATCGCATCCGCCTTACATCTTAAGCGCTCAGACATTGAAGCCAATTGGGAAACAAGAAGTGGAGCTAAGGGTTTACTTTCCAAGTTCCTAATTAAGAAAGCCCGAGAATTCCTCAAAGTTATGAGTTTCCATGCATTTGAAGACATTGTGGCCTTGCTAATCTATGGTTTGGTTCTATTCCCTAACTCGGATCAATTCATAGATGTCAACGCCATCAAGTTGTTCCTTACCCGTAATCCAGTGCCTACTTTACTTGGAGATATCCATTCTCCACACTGTACCATCAAAAGACAAGGAACTCTCATGTGTTGCATACCGTTACTTTCTAGGTGGTTTATTTCGCACCTTCCTCCATCAGTTTTGAAGAATGAACAAAGGATGAAGTGGTCTCAAAGACTAATGTCACTCTCTCATTCCGATATCCGTTGGAGTCTTTTCTCTCAAAAGGACTTCACCTTCATTGAGCGTTGTGGAGAATTCCCTAATATACCACTACTTGGTATAAGGGGAGGTATTACTTACAACCCTTCTCTAGCTCTCGCTTGGTTTTGCTCAAGAGATGGTCCACATGATATGCTTCTCCAAGATATTGTGTTCGACTACAATCACGATCTCCAGAATTACCGACGAAGGTTCATACACGCTTGGGGCATGGTAAAGAAAACTGATACCAAGACTTTGGGGCACCAAAACTCCATTCCTTGGGAACCTTACCTCAAATGGGTGCGAGCTCGAGCTCAAAACCTCATGATGCCATTCACTGCTTTACCAAGAATTATGGAACCTATTGCTATAGGTGACGTACCCTATACTGTTCTCCATCCTGACATGCCTACTGATTTTGAAGACTTGAAGAGATCCTGGATTCAACTCAAAGAAGAGAGGGATACCTTTGAAGCTCAGTGTTATGCAAGTGAGAAGAAAGTGCTAGAATTGACCAAGCTACTTCACGAGGAGCGAAACATCAACGCCTACATCGGCACCAAGAGGAAGCGCCCATGGGAGACTTAGAGATCTAGGATTTATTTGCTTTCTTTTATTGTTTTGAACTATCTCTTGTACTTAAGAAGAAAAAGAATAATGAAAAGAGTACTAATAAATGTTTGTTCATTGCTTGTTTAACAAATTTAAATCTCTAAGGTCCTTGAAAACATTGCATTGCATTCGCATAAACATTGCATATCATAGCATGACATTGCATCACAGGTACATTGAAGATTGGTTTTCTCATTCTCTCGCTATTTATTTTAGCAGAAATGGCTCTTGAACAATCACAAAGATCTTCAAGCTCGTAATGCTGGCCAAGAGATGTTCACAAGCTTGGTCCAAGGCCAAGAAGATCCAAGAAGCTCATCAACGAAAGAAGAAGGTTGTTGGTCTCCTCAACATGGGCAGACGCTACAAAGGTGGTCCTAGAGTGGTTAGTCGAATTGAGCTCTCTGAAGGAAGTGTCAAGAAGGAGGATGAGCAAAGTAACAAGGATGGTGGCGAAGACAGTCAGCCTGAACTTGAGAAGAACTATGATAATGGACAATACTCTGATGAGGATGACAAGTACAAGCAACTTGAAGACCGTCTGAATGCTGTGGAAAACTCAAGATGTCCGGCTGAATTTTGATGATCCGAGTCTCGTCCCCGTGTTGTGATTCCTCCCAAGTTCAAAGTTCCAACTTTTGCTAAGTATGATGGCATGTCTTGCCCTAAGCGCATTTGAAGTCTTATGTTCAAAGATCAACCCCACACCGATGATGAAAGTTGTGGTCGCATTATTTTCAAGAGAGTTTGTCCGAACTCAATTGGAGTGGTACTATCACCTAGAGAATGACCGTATCCGTACTTGGAGTGACTTAGATGCTTTCAAAGATGAGTACAATGTTGAATTGACACCCACCGCATGCAACTACAAAGCATGTCTATGGGTCGTGATGAGAAGTTCAAGGAGTATGCTCGAAATGGAGAGACCTAGCAGAGTTCAACCACCCTTGTCCAATAGGGAGTTGGTTGATATGTTCACGGAACACCGACAGCCCATTCTTCAATCATCCGATTGAAACTCTTCACCGGATTCACCGATGATACTTACAAAGCAGCGTATTGAAGCTGGTATCAAGAGTGGAAAGATTCATGTAGAGTCATCTTCAAATGCTGCGAAGAGATCTTTTGGTGCTAAGAAAGAAACTAATGCTGTGTATGGTCAGAAAAGCCGAGCCAAGACCGACCGTGCTCAATCTGTGGGGCGCAGATCTCCAATCCTACATCAAGACAACCTCGCGAGACAACGCGAGCCGTAACGCGCCACGAAGACAGTTTACAAGATCAACATGCCATTGTCGCAAGCCTTGCAACACATGTTGAAAGCGACGATTACCTTGAGGGATCCTCCTCGAATGTCAACACTTCCTCTCCGAAATACAATCCTAATGCTAAGTGTGCTTACCATTCCAATAGCCAGGACACGACATCGACAATTGTTGGGCTCAAGAACAAGATTCAAGATATGATTGAAGCTAAGCGATTGAGTTTGATCCTCCTGAGACCGAATGTGATCAACGCGCCTATGCCTAATCATGACAAGAGTTCCAATGTGTTGGTGACGATACTTATGTTTTCAACATAGATGACTTGACCATTCCTTTGATGGTTAAGAAGAATTTGTTGCAAGCGGTGTCAACCGGATGCCCAGAGAATTGTCGTTGGTGCCCATCCGCGATGGTTGTGCTTGGTTGAGAAGACGTGTTCGCATGATGGATAACCGTGAGATACTATTTCGAAACCACCGTGCGTGTCGTGTGAAGAAATGTCTAAGTTGAAGATTGACAATGCAAACGAAACTGTACCATCTGTGGGACACCTTGGGAAGGGAAGTATGATTACATGGTGAAGTACACTGTTCGAGAGCTACAAGATTCCTATTGAAGATGTTAAGGTAACCGGATGGGGTGACGATTTCCCGAAGACTATCCGATGTTAACACTATAAGGATTTCCTCTCGATCCCGTGCCTAGGTGGCACCTCTCATCATTACTTCTCCACCAGCCCATATTCCTCGACAAAGTTATCCTTGGAACTATGGAGTGATGTTTACTATCATGGCGTCAATCAAGACCCTCGACCATTGAAGATCTTACTTGAAGCTACCATTCCCGACATTGACAACATCACCGGATCAAGTAAGGTAACCGAATCGAAGGGTTTTCTCCGAAATCTCTCCTCCAAAAGACATCGCGACTCCACCGCATTCCATATTCAATCCATTCCCAAGCTAGAGGAAAGAACCGTGACTCATCCCGCTCAACCGAAGTGCCAAAGGAAGTTATCAAGACACCTCCAAACAAGAAATGGAGGAAATTCAAGATCATCAAGAAGAGTGACTACAATATTGTGGAACAGTGGGACAGACTCATTCAAGATATCCATGCTTGCTCGCTCTTGTGCTCGAGGCTCATGCTAATGCCTTGGTGAAGTTTCAAGAATGCTCACGTACCTCAAGACACTACCACTGACCATTTTGAAGTTTGTATTGCTAGCCTGGCTGCCAACAACGGCCTAGGCTTCTCGACATCGATATGACTCCGCCGGAAGAAACACAACAAAGCCTTGCACATCTCTCGTTGAATGCAAGGGCACTACACTATCTCATGTTTTGGTGGATACCGGTTCGCTTCGAATATCTTACAAGATCGCTTTTGATCGACTTGATGTCGAAGGGTTGGTTCGAGACCCAACATTATCGTGAGAGCTTTTGATGGTTCTAAGAGAACAAGATTGAGAACTCACTCTCACAAAGTCGGTTCCCGACTTTTGACTCCACATTCTTTGTCATGGACATCCATCCAAACTCTTGCTTACTTGGACGCCTTGATACATGGGACAAAGGGTCAATACCCTAATCTACATCGGGTCAAGTATCTAGTGAAAGGGAAGGTTTACGCATTCATACCTCGAGTCAATGCCTCTGACTCTCCCGTCACTCCCGGTTACACAAGTTCGCCTAGGATGGCCTCACGAAAGATGCTCAAGCGTTGAACAAGGAGATAGTACTATTTAGGGTCGCCTCGATCTTCCTTTCAAGTCCGACAAGACCGGTTTAGGCTTCACCATCAAAGGTCGAAGATGATACGCGAACGTGCCGGCCAACTTCCTTTCCGCACGCCAAAGTGGAATCCATCCTATAGAAGACGACGACAACGACTTCGACATCAGCAAGTGGATCTTCCCAACTCCAGACAAAGGGCTCAGAAATTGGAAGACTGAAGACGTCATACCAATCTCCTTTAGCCAGGAGTAATTGCTTTGTTTTGTTTTGCTTTTCGTATTTCTTTATGTTTTGAACAATAAACTTTGAAAGCCTAGTGCCTTGCCCGGCATCATGGCTCGCTTGAGGGTTATTATCTGTTTGCGCGCTTTCATTCAATAAATTCGTTGGACTTTTGCATTCAATTGTTTGTTTTCTTTCTTTACTTTATCACCCCTTCAAAAGCTATGTGTTTCTTACACACACCCACGTGATACACGCAGAATCACTCGAATCTCAATAATAATGCTATGCTATTGCTAAATATGACTTGATAATCCGATCTACCAAGCCAAGACGAAAGTGAGGAAGATTGTGAAGTGCCAGAGAACTTGCCGACCAAGAAGAGCGAGTTATACAACACCACGAAGAGCAAGTTGAGGTTGTGAATTGGGTATCACGAAGACAGAAAAGATCAAGGTAGGAGCGGGTCTTGAGAACAGTGTTAAAGAAAGGTTGGTTCAGATGCTACGAGACTATATTGAGGTTTTCGCTTGGTCATACGAAGACATGCCAGGGTTGGACATTGATATTGTGGTACACCGATTGCCAACAAAAGAAGGTTTTCCCAAAGAAATGAAGATCTGCATGCGTCCCGAGATGTCGAGAAAATCAAAGCCGAGGTTATGAAACAGTTCAACGCCGGTTTAGTCACTTCTTATCCGCAGTGGGTTGCAAATGTAGTGCTTGTACCTAAGAAGGATGGCAAGGTACGAATGTGTGTGGATTACAGAGATCTGAACAAAGCAAGTCCGAAAGATGATTTTCCACTTCCCATATTGATGTTCGTTGACAACACCGCTCAAAGATAAGGTCTTCTCCTTCATGGATGGTTTCTCCACAATCGATCAAAATGGCTCCCAAGACATGGAGAAGACTACTTTTGTTACACAAGGCACTTTCTACAAGGTTATGCTGTTCGGATCAAAACGCGGTGCCACTTATCGTGCTATGGTGACATTATTCCATGACATGATTCATCACGAGATAGAGGTCTCGCCGACGACATGATAGCTCGATCACGATCAAGAAGAACATCTTGATCATTTGCGTAAATTGTTTGATGTTGAAGAAGCACGAGACTTAATCCTAACAAGTGCACCTTTGGAGTCAGGTCCGGAAAGCTCCTAGGGTTTGTCGTCAGTGGTAAAGGTATTGAGGTTGACCCCGCCAAGGTTAAAGCTATTCAAGAGATGCCAGCCCCCCGCACCGAGAAGGAAGTCAGAGGTTTCTTGGGCCGATTGAATTACATTGCCAGATTCATTGCATATTTAACTGCTACTTGTGAGCCAATCTTTAAGTTACTAAAGAAAGATCAAGTGGTGGAATGGAATGACGATTGCCAGATCGCCTTTGACAAGATCAAGGAGTACCTACAGAATCCTCCTATCCTGATGCCACCCGCCGAAAGAAGACCTCTTATCATGTACTTGCAGTGCTAGAGAATTCAATGGGGTGTGTATTGGGGCAACATGACGAGTCTGGTCGAAAAGAGCATGCAATATACTACCTTAGCAAAAAGTTTACCGATCGTGAAACAAGATACTGCACTTGAGAAAACTTGCAATGCTTTGGCTGGCTGTCACGACTAAGACAGTATATGTTGACCCATACTACCTTGTTGATTTCCAAGATGGATCCGATAAAATACATCTTTGAGAAACCAGCTCTCTCAGGAAGAATAGCAAGATGGCAAATGATCTTGACCGAATACGACATCCAGTACACTTCTCAGGAAGCGATCAAAGGAAGTGTGGTAGCCGATCATTTGGCTCACCAAGACGTAGATGACTATCAGTCTATGCAGTTCGAATTTCCAGATGAAGATGTTTTACTAGTTACAGATTGTGAAGAAGGACGAAGGACCCGAACAAGGATCCCGATGGACTATGGTCTTTGATGGAGCCTCAAACGCACTTGGCAGTGGCATTGGCGCCATCATTACATCCCCTGCAGGCGGACATACGCCTTTCACCGCCAGATTATGTTTCAGTTGCACAAATAACATGGCCGAATACAAAGCGTGCATCATGGGTATCAAAGCTGCTATTGACTTAAGAGTCAAGTTCTTACAAGTGTATGGAGACTCAGCTTTAGTGATCAGCCAGATTAAGGGCGAGTGGGATACGAAGCATCCGAATCTCATTCCGTATCGAGAGCATGTTCTGAGTTTGATCCCCTACTTTGAAGAGATCACTTTCAATCATATTCCACGAGAAGAGAATCAGTTGGCAGACGCGTTGGCTACTATGTCGTCTATGTTCAAGGTCAGATGGGACAACGAGGCTCCCCAGATCATCATTGAGAAGTTTGACGAACCAAAGATATTGTTATGAGCTTGATACAAGAGAAACCTTGGTACTATGACGTGAAAAGGTATCTTGAGACTCGTGAATATCCGCAGGGCATCATCAATGATAAGAAGTTCATGAGAAGATTTGCATCCAAATTCTTCCTTAGCAACGACATCTTATACAAGCGCAACCACGACTTGTGCTTACTCCGCTGTGTAGACTAGAAAACAGCAATACGCATCATGGAAGAGTTACACGAAGGCGCATTTGGTACCCATCCCAGTGGACATACCATGGCTAAGAAGATTTTGAGAACAGGTTACTATTGGTCCACCATGGAAGCTGATTGTCACCGTTACGCTCGATCTTGTCACAAATGCCAGATATATGCCGACAAATTACACGTACCTCCAGTACCTCTGAATGTTTTAACTTCTCCTTGGCCTTTTGCAATGTGGGGCATTGACATGATTGGAGAAATCAAGCCCACAGCTTCCAACGGACATCGTTTCATACTTGTGGCAATCGATTACTTTACCAAGTGGGTAGAAGCGACCTCGTCAGATCTGTTACCAAGAATGTTGTGGCTCGGTTCATCAAGCATAATCTTATCTGTCGGTATGGCACTCCTGAAAGGATTATCACAGATAACGGCTCTAATCTCAACAACAAGATGATCACTGAACTCTGCACGCAGTTCAAGGTCAAGCATCACAACTCTTCTCCTTATCGGCCTAAGATGAATGGCGCAGTGGAAGCCGCCAACAAGAACATTAAGAAGATTATACAGAAGATGACAGTGACTTACAAAGATTGGCATGAGATGTTACCATTTGCTCTTCATGGTTATCGCACTACAGCACGAACATCAACAGGGGTAACCCCCTTCTCTCTGGTATACGGTATGGAAGCAGTTCTACCCATCGAGGTTCAGATACCCTCAACCAGAGTCCTCCAAGACGCAGAGTTAAGCAAAGATGATTGGGTTCAGACACGGCTTGACCAGATTAATTTGATTGATGAGAAACGACTCGCATCCATTTGCCATGGACAGATCTATTAGAAACGAATGATCAGAGCATTTAACAAGAAGGTCAAGCACCGAGTCTACCAAGTCGGTGATCTAGTAGTCAAGCGCATCATTCTTCCACAAGGTGATCCCAGGGGCAAATGGACTCCCACCTATGAGGGACCATTTGTAGTCAAAATAGTGTTTTCCGGCGGAGCTATGATACTTAGCACCATGGATGGTGAAGACTTCCCACCCCGTGAACGCACATAGTCAAAAATACTACGCATGAAATAGACCCGCTAGGTCGACGAACCTAGGCAAAAATAAGGGCATCCTGGCGAACCAAAAGGGTTCGGGCAAAATTTAAGGATATATACAAAACATGTACACCCGGCAAGTCGAAAACCTGAAAAGGCGGCTTGGGCAAAAAAGGGTATCCCGGTAGACTGAAAACCCAAAAGGGCGGTCTAGGCAAAAGTTAGGGATTTAAGTGTACGACTATGTCTCTTCCAGATCACCTGCTTCCAGACTACTATCAGCCTTCAAGATTCAAATGGCAGAGATCAATTCACTCACTTTCTACTGACAGCAAGGAGATAGATAGTTGAAATATATGAGTATTAGCATAGTTGGAACTTAACGAGATTGTTTCCGCATAGCTTTTTACCTTTCTTGTGTACAAACTACTTGGCCATACGCCACATTTCAAATAAATACAAGTTCTTTCTCTTTGCAAATTTTCACTTTTGTGGTTTACATAAAGTCCAATGTTTGCTTTGAATGATTACACGCATTTGACAATAAAAATCTCTTGGCAAACATACGAAAAGTGAACATACAAAAGTAACTGTTGCCGGCTCCAGGAATTGAGATGACGATGAAGGTCACCAAAAACATTCCCCCGCAGAGCATGATCCCCACAGCGGTGTCACTCACAACAAACCTCCCTCCAGCGGAGTATGCGTTAATCCAAGCAGTGATTCCATTCAACCGAGCAGTGTTACATCAGTCTCCAAGCAGTAACACTTCACCCCCAGTCAAGGTATTTATCCCCAGCGGACATCTCTCAGTCCTTTCCTTTTTCCCCAGCGGCAGTATCCAGACCCGAAACTTGGTCAGATAGTGGATCGGAGGAAACTACATCTTCATTCCCCAGCCAGAGATTACAATGGGTTCCTGACTCTTCCAACCCGGTCTCCCGGCAGTTATCAAATGCTCTCCAGCGAGATCTACACTCAGAATCCCCAGTAGAGCGCCTCCTAATTTTCTTTTCCTCAGCAGGATCTACTTACAAGCTCCCCAACGGACTCCCTCCCAGATTCTCCTCAGCAGGGTCTATGAGATCTTCAACAAACGCGATTTTCGATCTCTATCACCTCAACCATATCTAGGCCCAAGACTTGGTCAGATAGTGCATCGGAGGAGTCCATGGATATCTTTCTTCTCCTTCCAAAGCAGGATTCTCACTTACTCAATCCCCAAGCAGAAGTCAGAAATCTTCAAACAGAACATCCGCATCTTCTTCAAGATGGATATGTTTTGAAATACCACCATCTATCATTCATACATTTCTCATAAAGTCATAATTCATGCATATGTCATTCATATACACTATCATGCATCATACTTTGCATAAGACTAACAAATATTCTATCAAAGTTTCTCTTGTTTTTTTCAAAACAGGTGAAAGTCACTTCCGACAGCTGGTCCAGGATTAAGCCCTGAATCGACGGGAAAACCATCTGAAAGACCACCCCTAGTTGTCCTCCGACGACTGGTCCAGGATTAAGCCCCGAACCGACGGGAAAACTATCTGGAAGACCACCCCTGGTTGTCCTCCGACAACTGGTCCAGGATTAAGCCCCGAACCGACGGGAAAACTATCTGAAAGACCGCCCCTGGTTATCCTCCGATAACATGCAATGGATCAACACCCGATGCACAACAGGTAAGCTATCCACATTTTTTCCAACTACAACCTCCCACAGAGTAATCAGCACGAAGATTTATTCTGATTCCCGATTTTCAACAGCGACTACAGAGTCTGGCGTACAACTCAGTTGCCTTGGGTGGCATCTTAAGCCCATCTCCGACTATTTGTCAACAGTGCTTCACTTTCAGAATGCTGCATATATGGTTAAAAATCAATACAAACCAATAACTTCATTCAAAAATGGGCACGAAGTCTAAACATACGACTCCCTCCAGATGGCATCTTAAGCCCATCTCCATGCTCCTTCCAGAAACGTCTACAGAGTCTAGCGTACGGCTCACTTTCCAGCAATTCTCCTATCAATAATCTCGAGTCTAACGTACGACTCATTCCCCAGCTTCTCCAAATGGCATCTGTAAGCCCATTCCCACATCATCAGCCAACCGCGAGTGCAAATTTTCAGGTGTACTCGAGTGTTCAATCATCTTCTACCTCCAGGTCACGAAAGACCAGCGTGTCAATCTAACCTTCCAGTACAACAAGATTGAACAGGGGCAGCTGTCATACCCCAAAATTTGCCCTCCATCTTTTCAGGATATTTCATACATCCATACTCAAGGATTCCTTAAGAGTTGATCAGACAAACTCTCTCCTAGACAATCAACCCAAACTAGGGTTTGACAATTCTCAGGTCAAGATGGACTTCCAACATTTCTATTGGTCTTCATGCCCCCTCATATGCTTTAAAGATCTTCCATGTCAAGTTTCAAGCCTTACAAGTCAAGATTGCTCAGACAATTGCTCAGATGGTTGAAAATCAGTTGAATTGGACAAAAAGTCAACTGTGGTCAACATACAGTCAAACTTCATAATTTTTGGTCAACATCCTCATTTTGAAGTTACATTCATCATTTGATCAAGGGTTGATCATGATTCATCAAGAAAACTCAAGATTTGCTCAAAAGTCAAACTTTCTAAATTAGGGTTTCTAGATGAAAAGTCAACGAACTTTGGTGATCATAACTTCTTCATACTTTCTCGAAATTTTCCACCACCTCTTGTTTTGAAGGAAATTCAATTCTCTACAACTTCATGTCTCACAAGAATGTCCAAAAAATGCTTCATTTGAGAGGTATGGCTCAAAACATTACAGGTCATTTTCAAAGTCAACAAAAAGTCAACTTTTTGTTTTGAAGATATATTGAGCATGGAAACTCCAATTGAGATGAGACCAAAAAGGTTGGTTAGAGGACTATTAGAGCTTTCCAAAAAGTCCAAGAACACTCAAAAATGTGGAAAATTGAGCAAGATACACCATTCACAAGTTGGGCAATTTTGAAAGAGTGCACAAAGAGAGATGCTTCTAAAAATCAAAATTTTTGCAAATGGGCTTACTTTTTCTTCATCCAAACTTATTCCTTATACAATTAGGAATATCCAAGCCCAATGCCACGAATTTTTATTTTATTTTTCTATTTAATTTGGAATTTATTCATTTAAATACAAATTAAATTAAAAAATAAAGTATAAAATCAAAATTAATTGCAAGATTGATTTTTATTCCTTCCTTGAGACTCAAGCAACTCACAAAGGCCAGCAAATTTCGAAATTTGATCAATATGGAAGATTGGATTGGAAATTAATCAAATTTTGAAAATTTGATTTTTTACAAAAATCAAATTTGATTTGCTTTGAATGTTGATTGATTCTCTTCCAAAACCATCCCAAATCCATCCAGTATAAATATATGATGCATACCTATCAAGAAAGAACGGAAAAATTGGCTCAAGAACCCTAACCTAAAACTGAAAAAACTGTGGCAAACAAGCAAGTGGCAATCATACTTCCAGCCGTTTTCAATCGTTTTTGAGGTGTCCAACACATTCCTTGAGTTGTTCTGAGTCGATCCAGATCCTTACTTTGCCAAAAACCATCCAGAATCGTGAAATCCGAAATCGGTTTGTTCTTGAAAAATCCAAAATCGTATTTCAATTTTCATGCATATTTAACATGTTTTGTGTTTGTTTTTGTGATTAGTAGGAAGATTGCAAGCTTTCTGGGTACTTTAATTGCATTTTCATGGCCGGAAACTCGAGATGCCATAGTTAGGGTTCCTGAGCACGTTTTAGGGTTTTACGAAACAGGAAAAATTGGACCATGGGACCTATACCAATGCGTTCGGAATGATCCCAGGAATCGAACCATGCCTTTAGAATTCATTTATATTATGTATGCTGGATTTTTGATGTTTGCCAGGGACTTAGCGTCGAGCCATGGCCGATGCTGGATTTTCAAATATTTGAAAGGAAGAAGATGAAGTCTGGCGCGAGAATGAGAGAATCAGGAGGCGACGCGTGTTTTGATCCCACTCACTCCGTTTCCAAACACACTTGCACACATGGCGTAGTGGTAAAGGCGCATATTGTTGGTGGATGCTCTCACATGTCTCCAGTTCGAACCATGCCAGGACCATTTGGTTTTTCTTTTTCACAAACTCAATTTCTTTTCATATTTTCTAATTATTTAATATTTTTGCATCTATTTTAATTAATTTCATAATTTTATTTCTGCATTAAAAAATCATCAAAAATTATTTTTCTTTTTATATTATTTTCATAAAATCTTTATTTAATTTATAAAACTAAAAAATGTAATTTTGCATGCATATTTATTTTTATTCATAATTTTGCATTTAAATCACTTTTAATTCATTTTTAATTATCAAAATGCATCCAAAAAATCCCAAAAATTTATTTTAACATATTTATAGTATTTCCAGCATGATATATTTTTCTTATTTTAAAATTTGCATTTTTCTAACATTTTTTCTCTTGTTCGATTCATATCGCATTTTCCGATTTCTCATTCTCTTGCAGGTTGATCCGATTCAGACAATTTTTTCTTTATCATTTTATTTTTTCCAATTATGTAACTGTTCATGGGATGTAATAGTTTAAATTAGGGTTTTATTTTCCGCAAGTTTAAATTATGTATCTGCCCCAAAGCCATGTAATAGCGTAGGACATTTACTTTCCGCATCTTTACATTCCGCATTTTAATTTCCGCACCCTATAAATTGCTAGTAACTAGGCGTGTATGGCAAGACTAATAATCAACATAGCTCACTAATTTGCAAGATAAAATATTTGAATCAACACACTCTTTTTCACACATGCACCCCTTAGGGTAATTCTCTCTCGTTGCCTTACGAATTCAAAATGGTCAAGTCCCTCGAACGTAGAGGTATCCTAGCACCGTTACCTTCAAAACAAATCATCATAGTCCCTTCGATGCAAAGATCATAGACCCACGATGTCGCCTCCGAATATATGATCTTGACCCTCGATTGTCGCCTACGAAAAATGATGATAGTCCCTTCGAATGTGCTAGGATACTTCCTACAAGTTGCTTTCTATGACCATCCGATGTCCCTGCGAATGTCCCGCTTACATCCAACGAATGGAGTTACCTACCAACTAATGGTACAGCTAGCGCTATTCTAAAGGAATGTAGAAGCACGAAAACGACCAATTCTGAGTGGGTAATAAGTCTTTTAGTTGCTCGCTCTACCAAATGCTTTTCACACCTCACACTTTTGTCAAAGTTCAAACTCTTTTCAAAACAAAACATTTCCAAACACTTTGTATACATTCCTACATGAATCATTACAAAGTCAAAGCGAAATGCCTTTTTAAAACATCTTTTCAAACACACAGAAAGCACAATTTTAAAGTGATCTAGAGCAACTAAGAGCCCGTAGATAACTACGGATGGAAAGGGGTGCTAATACCTTCCCTTTTCATAACCTTCTCCCTTACTCAGAATCTAACGAATGTCTTTTTCTGTACTTTTACCGTCCCTTAATTGGATAAAAATAAAAGTCGGTGGCGACTCTTGCTATCCGCACATTTGCGATACAAAAAACTAAAAAGTCAGTTCACCGTATCACATGCATACAAAAATGTATAAAAAATATTTTGATCCATTTAAATCATATCTCATGCATTTTTTAATTTTATTTCAGAATTCTTGCATTTTTTCCATTTTTAACAATTTCATGCATTATATTGCATTTCATGCATATTTAAATCATTTAAAAATACTTTCATGCATATAAAAAATGAATAAAAAATGTTCTAGCTCATTTAAACCATACATCATATATTTTTGATTTTTATTTCATAATTTTGTCACTTTTTCACAATTAAATCAATTTTAGCATTAAATGCACCATTTGCATCATTCATTTTGCATTTTATTTGTTTTTCACCACTTTTCTTAAAAAATAAAAATGCCAAAAATATTTTTAACCATGTTTAGGGTGCTGAGTCACTATTTCCCATTTTTATAGATTTTTTTTCTGACTTTTATATTTTTATATTAATTCTTCTTGTTATTTGGTCATATGAGCATAAATGTTGATAATATTGACTTTTTGCATTTTGTTTTGACCATTCCATGGATTTTTAACTTGGGCAAGGATATGTCCCTGACTTGTAAGAGATTTGAGCCCCTTATTTCATTTTTACTTTCATTTTATCTTTCATTTTCCTATTTTTATGGAATTTCAAAAGTGAGCATACCTTTGCCTAGTGTAATTGGCTCTACCTTCAATTGTGAAGCTTGTGGACATGATTTAAGGCCAAGCATAGGATATGTGATGATCATATGAGTGCTCTAGTGATATGTGACATGATTTCATTCATTGAAAATCCCATGTTAAGTCATTAAGTTCCTACCTTGAGCACAAAGTTTTCATGGTTCTTAAAATCCTAGATTGTTGATGCATTGGTTCTTAGACCCTTCTCTTGTATAGCTTGTGATTTTAATTGATGTTTAGGGGGAATGATAAACTCAAGGATAGTCTCCTAATACTTGAGAGACATTTGACCTCAAAGGATCACTTTGATCTTTAGTTAGAAGGTTGATCTTCATTTTATTTGTTGCATCCTTGTGCATGGATTGTAAGGTGAGGAATGCATTCATGCAATTATTTAAGAATCTACTTCTCACTCCCTTACTTCATCCTTATAGCATATCTAGGGCCTTGATTCCAGTATGATACATTCATTTAATTCCCTAATTTGCTCAAGCACATGCAACTTTTGTTGTTTAGAATGTTACCAACTTTTGTCTATGGTTCTACCACTTGTATTGTATGCATCATGCATGGTTCTATCAATCTAATTCCAATTGGATCTTTGAGTTTTACTTCTGACCTTGTACATTATGTAATCAATAACCCAATGCTCTTTAATTCATTGACTTGCACTCAATTGTAATGTCATCATGATGACCTAGAAGAGCTAGATTTTCTTTCTTCTTCTTCTATTGTTTGGTTGAAACATACCTTGAGGAATTATAGGTTCATGATTTTTGAGGCATGTCACTTCAATTGACATTACCTTAAGCTCATGACAAACATCTTATGAGGGTTCTATCATCACCCTATTACATGCAAGACATCTTTCCCTTCCTACAAATCTTAATCAATGTTGTTTGATCTAAGATAGGTGGTATCTTGTTTTGGATGATTTTGCTCATCAAATAGGTGACTTGTTTGTGTATGGAAGCTTCATCTTCTACATTTCGTTGCTCATGAATCATATCTTGAGTTAAACTTATGGCACAAGTCACACATGGTTTTAATTTCCCAATTAAAACTACTTTGTTTAAACCTTTCTTAAGTGTCATGTTTAACTAGTTTAGATGTTTCATCCAATGAACTTGTGTGTGTGAGTTTTCCACTTAGTTTAAATTGCTTTTGTTTGTATTTTAGTTAGGTCTTAAGCTACTGACCTTGTGTGATACATTCCTTTCTCACCATTCCCCTTCATCATGATTGACTCATTAGTTCGTATGCATGTTTCAAACTAACTCTAGGATTTAGAATCGCCCCTTTTCACTACTAACCTTTGCATTATGATTAATTGTGAAGCATGACATTTTGGTAATTGTTTGTGTTTATGTGAGAATCATGATTATATTCTTTCCATACATCTCATTTGTCCACAACACTTGACACAAACATTTTAGGACACATTCATCTAAGCACACTTCACCACGCACTTCTAGATGCATGTTTAAACCTTTTCTAGTTGCCTTTGTTTGTGCATTATAAATAATGAACATGTATATGATGATAATACATCCTTACCATGCTATCTACTGCCATCCACATCTTTGTATGCCATTATTTTCATTATTTTGCATTCATGCATCAACCATGCCCCATTCCATCTTTAATTGCATTCTAGGATAAGTTTTAACTAGTTCTTGTGTAGATGTTGTATGTGTACAATTTGAAGTATCTCATGACTTTATAATGCATAACTTGAGTATATTTCCATCACATATATTCTCTAATCCCAACACCATTTGACACTTAGCACATGTATGCACAATCACATACACACATGCATGCATATGTCTACTCGCACTTGCACGAATTGAATGCATTTCTCTTGAGTGTTTTGCTTTTGAATTCTTTGTATGCATGTTTAAATGTTTTTGTTGATGAAATAACATGTTTGCTACTGTAACTTGTGTATCATAATATCTCTTGACTCATTTCTCTTCATCTTTTCCTTTCCATGGCTTTCTTTAGATTGTAAGCACCTATTAGGTTAAGCATTTCAACTAGTTTTCGCACCCATGTTGTAATTGCATCATCATGTCATTTCTTTTAGGATTTGATTATTAATTCACTCATATGATGTTGGTTCTGTAATATCTTCATCTTGACACCTTCTCTTAATGTCACAAATCCCACACACTTAGATACACTTCTCCACTCACGTTTGTTGCATGTTTGCGCACTTTTGATAGATTTTGGCTCCTGAATCTTTATGATTTATTTTGCATGATGTAAGTGAGCATTAACATGATTAGTTACTGAATTGTATGTCATTTTATTATTTAATTGTCTATCAACTTCATCTAAGTCTAACACTTCGCACAATTAGCTCTTTGCATGCTTTTAGGATTAGTTTCGACCTAGTTTGAGAACTAACTTGCTTGTGGGTGTTTATAATGATGTTTGATGTTTGTTAAAGGTTTGTATAACTTTGTAAATTAATGTTGTGTCTACTGGCATCACTTCACATGACACTTTGCATGAGCATAATTCACTCAAATTTCACTACATCTTCTTCTTTCTTCTTCTTCTTTTTTTTAGCACTTGTTAGTGCTTGGTTTGTGTGCTTTTGCCAAAGCACTTTCTTTGATACTACCCCTCTTCTCACTTGGTTTCCCAACCAAGATGATGGATTTTATAGGTTCCCCTTAGGTTTTGCTCGATCAAGTTAGTTTTCGAGTTTAGACACTAAGTTAGGCATCCATGCATGATAACTTTAGGTAGATCTTCCCTTCGTCGTCCTGTTGCTAATGTTTCTCCATCTCATCCTCTGATGTTTCGCCATCTCATCCTTTGATGTTTCGCCATCTCGTTTGCCGATGTTTTGTCATCCCGTCTGTAGCTGATGTTTCGTCATCGTGGAGGTGTTTCGTCATCGTCTGCTGTTACGTCTGCTAATCTAAAAAACACAAACCAACCAAAACAAGTGAGCCAAACTACGACGCTCTAAATTTCCCATTCCACGAGGGAATACGTAAGCATCCTGTCGCGGGGCTAGATCGAGCAACCTTTGTAAATATTTCCTTCTTTTCCCCGTGTTTTCTTTCCTTTATTATTTTCTCTTTTTCTTTTTCTTTTCTTTTTGCATGCATTATACCATATACAGATATAGATAGACCTTTTCACTCATTAGATAGAAAGTAAAAGCGGATACCATAGAGTACTACGGGCGCCTGGGGTGCTAATCTCTTCCCCTCGCGTAACAGACTTCCTTACCCGATCTCTCGGTCGCAAGACCGTGATTTCTTCGTTTCAGGTTTACTCGATGTTTACCTTTCCCTCTTGAAGGGATAAAAAACGTTCGATGGCGACTTCATTGATATATAGTTATATCCTTTGATTTTCGGCCGGGTGTTTCAACGGGGTGTTAACTTCTCTAGCCCGGTTCGTTGCAAAATCAGCCCAACACACACTTCCCTTCTTCAAGATTTTGAGAAAGGAGGCCGTGTTCGAATGGACGAAGGAATGCGAACAAGCCCTAAGCCACCTGAAGCTGACGCTATCCCAACCGCCAATGTTATCACAACCGAGCAAGGAAGAAACGTTATACTTATACCTAGCCGTGACCACCGAGTCCGTTAGCGCCGCGCTCATCCAAGAAACGCAAGAAAGGCAAAAGCCCGTCTACTTCATGAGAAACGCCTTACAAGGCCCGGAGCTAAGATACCAACAAATCGAGAAAATCGCCCTTGCGTTGGTCAGCGCCGCTAGAAGACTCCGACATTAGTTTTTGCCCCATACCGTGGTGGTTCGAATAGATCAACAAATTAAGCAACTTCTAGGTCGACCAGATATGGCCGGCAGGATGCTCAAATGGTCGTTGGAATTATTTGAATTCAACATCAGATACGAAAGTAGGAAGGCTCTCAAAGCACAAGAGCTAGCGGACTTCGTGGCCGAAATGACTTTCCCAGCATCTCAGGAAGGGACCAATCGATGGACCATATACGTCGATGGAGCTTCTAGTTCTTCATGGATCGCGGCAGGGATAATTCTGGAAAACGAGGAAGGAATCATCATTGAGGTTTCCCTCACCCTCTCCTTCCATACATCGAACAATCAGACAGAATACAAAGCTTTCCTCACCAGACTTCAGCTTGTCAGGGACAAGAGAGCAAGAGAGATCAAAATCCTCACGGATTTGCAGCTCGTAGCCTCTCAGGTTCGAGGAGAATATCAAGTAAAAAACGATCAGTTAGCCGAATACTGGACCCTCGTCCAGGACCATCTGAAAAAGTTCACTTTGGTGGACATACAACACATTCCTCAGGAGCATAATGTCTGTGCTGACGTTCTATCCAAACTCGCCAGTACGGGGACTAAGGGAGGAAACAAATCAGTGATCCAGGAATACTCCCTCAACCGAGCATAGACAAAGGTCGCTCAGGCCACAACGTCTTTTTCATCGAAGAAAACATTTCCTAGATGACCCTCGTTTGCAAATATCTGGTCGAAGGAACCATCCCTGACGACCCCAAAGAAGCAGTCGTCGTCAGATGAAGAGCATGCTCATACGTCGTAGTAGAAAACAAACTTTACAAGAGAGGATTCTCTATCCCCCTCCTCAAATGCGTCGAAGAGGCCAGAGTACCACGCATACTCAAAGAGATACATGAAGGCATACGTGTCCAACACCTATGAAGCAAATCACTCGCTCGCAAGGCTCTTCGAGCTGGATATTATTGGCCGACCATGTAGAACAAAGCCAAGGAGCACGTCAAGAAATGTGATAAATGTCAAAGACATGGGCACATGCATCTAGCTCCGCCGAGTGAACTCAAGTCCCTATCTTCCTCGTGGCCATTCTCCTGGTGGGGACTCGATATCCTCGGACCATTCTTTCTAGGGGCCTACCAGAACAAATACCTAATAGTAGGTGTTGACTACTTCACCAAATGGATAGAGGCCGAAGCGTTGGCCAAAATCATCACCCAAAACATCTTGAGTTTCTACAAGAGGAACATTTTGGCCCGATTTGACATCCCACAAGCCATCGTTATCGATAAAGGGACGCAATTCACGGACAAAAATTTCGAAGACTTCGTGATCCATCTGGGAACCGTGCAGCACTTTGCCTCGGTCGAGCATCCTCAGACGAATGGGCAGGCCGAATCGGCCAACAGGGTCATACTGCACGGACTAAGAAGGAGGTTGGACGAATCAAAAAAGAAATGGGTCGAGGAGTTGCACAACATGCTCTAGGCCTATCGGACGACACCGCACTCATCTACCGCGGAAACCCCTTTTCGGCTCGCATATGGGACCGAGGCTGTCATCCCAGTTGAGTTGACCGAACCGTCGAGAAGAGTCGAATCTCCCCTCGACATGGAGATGAACGACCAATCCTTAAGAGAAGAGCCCGACTTAATCGAGGAGATAAGAATGGGGGATGCCCTTAGAGAAGCCTCACTCAAACAAAGAATAGCCCTCCGATATGACGCAAAGGTCATTCCTCGGGAATTAAACGTCCAAAGCTTAGTCCTTAAGCGAAACCTGAAGAACCCCACCAAGGGGAAGCTCGCAGCAAACTCGGAAGGCCCTTACCGAGTCCGTGCTAAGACAGGGACAAGGACATACTACTTAGAAAACCTATAAGGGGAACACCTCACTCGATCATGGAACACTAAAAAACTTAAGCAATACTATAGTTGAACGGCCAACACGTTTCAGGGAATCACTTCCTTACAACTGAAGCTCGACACCACACGCTCACCTCGGTACCAGCGTTGCGTGGAAACATGGCGCATTTAGGGTCAATAGGTCTGTCATAACAAACCAGGTCCTCGCCTCGGCGTGGGGGACTCAAACGAGCCCCGCTGCCTAAGTACCTCGCCTGGTAGAACACCTAGCTTGCGATGGGATGTTCATGCCACCGATCTCAGGCGAATCAAAACCTGAGTCCCGAACCAAGCCCATCAAATAGCTGGCCCAGTTTGGCTAGTATCCCCACAGTCAAAAAACCATGCACAAATAAACAAGCGTTTCTTCCAAAAATAATTGGAAAAATATACTTGCAGAAATAAAACAAAAAATCCTTATAATAAAATACGGTCACAAAAGACCGGAATTGTCCAGGAGTTGAAATGGGGACTCCACCCCAACATAGAAAATTAATCAAAAAAAATGACCAACACAGGTCAAAAAACATTACATAAGTGGGCCTCGCCCAGACAAATCTAAAAGAACAAGAGTCAAATTCCCTCAGCTGGTTGACCAGAAGCATTCCCAATGATTGGTTGCGGAGGAGTTTCATCGACAACCATGTTGTCCATAAGGAAGTCAGGCTTCCTTATCTCACCCCCATCAACAAAATAATGGACCCCTAGTCCGTCCATCCTCAATTCCACTCCGGGGTTCAAGACGCGAATCTGCGACACGACATTGTCAAAACTGGCCGTAGACGCGACCACAACATCATCATAAGCCTGGTGAATTCGACTTATGAACTCTGCCTGAGTCTTCACGTCCGAAAACTCAGCGGGCTCACCTTCCCTGGGGGCCATCTCTTTTTGCAAGCGCGCTAGCTCCTCCTTGGCTTCACGACCATCTTTCAAGGTCGCTTGAACGATCGCTTCATAACGATCGACCATTATCCCGCGCTCATCCGACCATCTCTTCTGATCCTCTTCTACCTTTCTCTCGACCTCTTTAAGCTTTGTCCTTAGCTGAAGTAACTCAACGTCAGGGACTTGAGTCTGTTCCGAGAAAGCAGCTTCCATCTCGAAGATCCTCATCAACGCACCAGCATCCTCAACCAATGCAGCCCGCTTAGAGGGACGATCCAAGCCCTCTAGCATGAGCTTCTCTGCGTGAGGAAGGACCACACTGGAGGTTTCGAAGTATCTCCAGTCATGCCAGCAGGAAGGAAGGACAAACTTCCCCTTCTCCTTTTCTTTGGTCAGATCTATCCCAGCCCTTGTCCTCTTCATTTTGGATGACACTTGCTGGGGAGACAATGTCCCCGTTGTTGGAGCAGAAGACGATTTACCGGATCCGGTCGCGCCGACCGTTCCCGGTTCTGTCGGGGAGGAGCCCTCTTTCCCCTTTTTTCTCATAGCTTGTCGGGCTATACGCTCCATAGCCGAATTCATCCTATCTGCAGAGAAAACAAACATAAACAGATTAGCATAAAAAACAAAGCACACATGGCAAAGCAAAATAATAGGAACAAAATAGCTACCCAAATACTCTCTAGGATCCCCGGAGGCAAGGAGCTCTCTGACGTTTATGAGACCAGGCTCGGAGATTTCTTCCCCGTCTTTACCCAGAAGAAATTTCCCCCCTTTGCTCATACGACAAACTTGGGGGAAACCAGCAACAAACAAGGATAACCTCTCAAAACCAGCCAAGTCCTCAACACTTAGCTCACCCCGAGCCCAGACGTAATATTCCGGGGTCTGGTTAAAATGTTTCTTCAACCACCAGAACTTGAACTTTCTGACGAGCAAATACTTCTTCTCTCCTCGCTCGTTGTAGCATGGGGTCTCATCTCTTCGCAGCCCCCGTATCACCTAAAACACATTGCAAATCGCCCGTTCAGATACCGGAAGAATAAGAATGAATCTATCCTTAAAAAAGCGGACAGATTCCTGAAACGCCTTGAAGAGCATCCCATTTTGATGCTTCAACGACACTAGCCCCATCGGACTTTTCCATCCACCCTCGTCGAGCTTCTCTGAAGGCAAAAGATATAGAAGAACAATTCAAGAGTGGCCCCTACTTCCAAGTATTCATACACGATCTCGAATGCTCGAATGAATAATATGGAATTTGGATGATGTTGGGACGGGGCCAACCCAAGATGACGGAAGATGCCCACTTGGAAATCGGTAAAAGGCACCCTAAAACCCAATTCCCGAAACCATACGTCGTAGAATGGTATGAAGCGAGACTCGTATCTCGAGCATACTCGACCGTCTTCGGCGGGTAGATGCACGGACCAGTCTTTACCGGCTGTCTCCTCAAGGTCCTGGGGCGACGCGTACGAGCTCACCTGGGAGAACACCCCATTGGGATTACCGAGGAATTGAGTACCACGCTTCACCACGTCTGCAGAGGCCTAGACCTCTGGATTGTCCTCATCAACCTCGTCGGCCTCCATCACCGGGGGGTTCTCTTCGACCTCAAGCACGAAGGGGTTGTCGCTGCTCCCTTCGGTGGAGTGGATCCAGAAGGGGATTGCCCCGAGTTCACAGAATCCTCGTGGATATTCTCGCTGTCGCTCATAATGGCACCTGAAAAGTAGAAGGAACAGGTGAGTTCGACGTCAACGTCAAAACCACCCTTCCACCACTTATCAATTGAAAGGGCTTTAATGAACAAGGATCGTGTCCCCGGCCAAAAGCCCTCCCTAAGATGAGGAACACTGAGACCTAGGTCACCAAGTAATTATAACTTCCCAAGTGGCACAAAACCACCGATAAGAAGCAGAACAACCATTTACCGTCAGAAAAATGCTAACAAACAGCAACCCTAGCCGTATATATCTCTACATGCATGAGTCAAACAATTGGAATTCTTATGAAGGAGTCAAAGAACATACCGTTTATAAGTAGAATAGACAAGAAATTTGAACAAGACGGATGATATGATAAGCAGAGGGTGATGTCGACCACTGTGAAAGTCGCCCTCGGATTAGTGAACAATCAAGCCGAGCAAGTAAGAGCAAATAACACACTAGTGTGAGAAGCGAAAAGTTATAAATGATGTTAACTTTCGGCTTTTATAAGCCCCTTGCGTGTGTATGGCTCTGGGCCTATACAGGAACCTAAGAAAGCCATCATTATACCCTAGTCCCTAGGTTTGCCAACCGTCACTTCACTCGCCTCAAGGCCATGTAAGCGAAGCGATACGAATTCTAACTCTTCGCTTCCTCGACATCCCTCCGCTTCCTCGAGTATAACGACTTCAAATCCTCTTTCGATATCAATTCGTCACGTTTACGAGCAAACGCAATGACCTGGGGGGCTACTGTTCTGGATAGCCCGAACACATTCAGGCAGGTGGTCCACCCCCTATGGTATTGCGACCGATTCGACCCGGCGATATCGCCATGGTGCTCCCTGCGAGCGTTTCTGCCATGACATGTTCGACATGTGTCGAACAGGAAGACGCTAACATCTATCTCCCCGAATGCCCGTCAGGCTCTAAGTGCCCGACATAACGGTAAGTAACGGTCGTATCTGCCCGGTTTTGACCTAGTCAGCCCGGATGGCTATATTTGTGGACCCGTATATTTCGGACCTAATGTAGTAACCAATGAGAATTCTCCTATGTCATTATATAAACCCTCATGTCTTTGGGGGCAAGGTATCACTTTCTTACACTCAAAAACTCAAACATTTCTTACCTTCTCATTGGATCAGTTGCTTACTTTAGCATCGGAGTGCCTTACAGGTACACCACCCCCCTTCTCACCAACCTGCTCGGAATATCATCAATTGCCCGGCTGTCTCCAGTTCTGATCAATAGTTCAGATCAAAATCAATAAGGTATTACATTATAAATATAATTGTAGTTAAGTTAACACGAACATAGAAAATACTAAGTCATCCTTCAGAACATCAGAACATCAGAACATCAGAACATCAGAACTTTAGAACATCAGAACTTCTGACTGACCATCAGAAGTTCTGGATATGAATTGAACATCGAACTTCGGTGACCCTCGGTTACGGATATGAATTATTCTCAACACCATCCCTTAATTAATATTCAGCTATCCAAAACCTACAACATTAATTCCATCCCTTAAACGGATAAGATGTTCAGTCTTGACATCCTTCATCAGAACATCTGCAAGTTTCTTCTGGTTGCAACAATGTGCAACTTCCAATACTCCATTCAGAAATGCAGATTACTCCTTGAAAACCGATCTGGCGCCGATGGTTTCTTCTCCCTAAGAAGCTAAGTTAACTTCCAAGTCTCATTTCCTTCTGAAGCCTCAAGTTCTTCTTTCATGGCATTCAGCCACACTTTCTTCTTGAGAACTTCTCCAATACCTATTTATTTAGAATCTCCTTCTAATTCTGGAACCGTATCTCTTTCTAGACTTTCTTCAGAAGTTTTACTTCTACCAGAAGTTCCACCTTTGTTAACTTCTAGACCTTGTCCATAACCATCACCTTCAAAAGTTCCTCCTTCAAAATCATGACCATCATAAGAGGCTGGACTGCCTTTAGAAGCTCCTCCTTCAGAAGATCCACCTTTAGAGTCATGATCACCACCAAAATCATGATCATCTCCAGAAGCTTTTCCTCCTCCAAAACCTATGTCTTTAGATTTTTCCCTTCCAGAAGCATGATCACCAACAGATTCTTGATCATCATCAAAATCTGGATCAAAATCAGATTCCCTATTTGACTCATCCTTAGAGTCTTCAGAAGATTCTTCATCTTCTGACTCTAGCTCTTCTTCAGAACTTTCAAGTCCCGACTCTTCTTCAGAACCTTCACGTCTGACTCATCTTCAGAAGCAGAATCTCCTTGAGATTCTAACTCATCTTCTGATTCTTCTTCAGAAGTTTCAACTTCTGACATTTCTTCACAAACCTTAGATTCTGACTCATCTTCGGAATCTTCTATGTCATTTTCTGACTCTTTAGAAGTTTCAACTTCTGATTCTTCTTTAGAAGTTTCAACTTCTGACTCTTCAATGTCATATTCTGACTCTTTAGAAGTTTCAACTTCTGATTCTTCTTCAGAAGTTTCAACTCTGACTCTTCAATATCATTTTCTAACTCTGACTCATAAAGAAACACTCCTTTTGAATCAGAATATTCAGAGTCATCTTAATGAGCAGTGTGTATGAAACAAATGTAATGGTTACCACATAAAATTTTAGAAGTTGATTTACTTAAAGATGGTTACTGTTAGGGGTATAGAATGAATGGTACATGAAAAAACCATAATAAATAAAAGTTGCTAACATTTCTGGTATAAACAGAAAAACAGATTATGCATATAGATAATTTTGTCTGATAATCAGATGATGAGATTAATGCAGCATAGTGCATTAACAAAAGGAAAATAGAGTGAATTACATAAGGACTTAGTCATTTGTCAAGAAGGCCTATTAGAAATAACAAAATATTGTTGTTTGGATTAAATCCTTACAAAAAAATAGTGCCAAAATATGCATCCATTAAGCAAAGCTAATCAAGTATAAGGAAAATGCCAACATCGTCACTCCTTCTTTAAATGCTTGATCTTTCTCCCTGGTTTGGATCTAGTGGAAGACTGCTTGGTAGTTATATCTGGAGCATCAAAAGCATCGTTAAAGGTTGTGGTTAGAGCAACCCTCTTAGCAGGAGTGCTACTTGAACTTGCAGTAGGACTTCTAGAATTTTTTCCTGCCATGGATGGCTGAGCAGACAAGGAATCCTCACCCTTAAGTGGAACCTGTACATGATAGTTGAAGAAGATTAAAGAATATTTTACATAAACATTAGATTAAATGGTATTTTATATGCGAAGGATAAGTGGATCGTACAAATGACTGAGTTAGATGAAATGCTGGTTCAATCTCAATCTTGAACCTATTGAAAATATTTTGCAGAAAATGTCATAAAAGAAATGGTATGACGAATGATACATTATAACAAAAACAAATAAAGGGCTCACTTGGTGACAGGTTCGACATTCTTAGCTCCACATTCACACTCGAAAACGTTCCCGGCTGACTTGTTCAGAGCTTTGCAAGTAGGGAAAGTCTCATAATACCACCCAAACCTAGAAGCCTTGAAACGCACAGTAGTGCTGATAGTAGTTGCGTAACAATCCTTAGGTGGTAAGTAATATACATTGTAATAGAAATAACATCAAGTAAGTTGCAATACAAATTGAGTTAAAAAAAAATATAATTTGAACAACTTCGTAGTCTCTTTTTCGCCCAATTGTATACACATCAATCACTCTTGCAGATTGTTCAATAGCAAAAAAAACATATACATAATCCTTAATTTCTAAAAAAAACAAAACAACGGGCAAACATAAAAGCATAAAATCGTAAAATTATTTTCCAAGTCTTCTTATATGGATGATAAATATAAAAGCATAAAATTAGAAGCTTGGCTAAAATAGAAAAAATGAAAGAAAAAAAGCCAGTAACCAAACCTGTTAACTGCCGTTCTTCATCACCTCTTTGTATCAATCATTCAAGCTTTAAATATGCAAGATTCGCACATATTTTTTTTTAGATCTTTAAACTTTAACATAAACTAAAAATACATAAACTTTAACATATAAAAACATTAACATATGTTGATGAAGAAGATGAAATCGAAAGAGACTACGGTTCAAAGTGGTAACTGCAAAAAGAAATCGAAAATGGAAGGAAAAGATATAGAATGAACAGGAGGATGGGGTTTCGTCAAAATCTTCTGACTTTTGGTTTGATGAGCTAATGAGTTTGGAGGACATGCGGATGGGGTTTCAGTTTCGTCAATAGGAGGGTGTGATTTTTGGAGGCAGCGGTGCTATCTAGGGTTTGGGGGAAAGAACTCAGAAGAGATAAGGAAAGGTTATACGAAGATGGAGAGAAAAGAGTGAGTTTATGTAAATACATGGAAGGTAAAAGGAAGTTTCAAAATTTTATAAGAAGTAGTTTATGAGAAAGTAAAAGGTAAAAGGAAATTTTCTAAGTTAAACTTGTATAAACTAATCGTGTCACTTACCTTTCTTGTTTAGCTATCATTGCTTGTTTGTGAGAAACATTTCTATAAGAACTAGTTTTTGAAAATCCAATTCAACCCCCTCCCCCCCTCTTGCCTTTTTCCCAACATTCAATAATGATAAAAATAAGTTGTCAGGGGTTATCCCTGACAAATGAAAAATTAATAATGACAAATATAATTTACCACGGACTATCCTGGCAAATGAAAAAGTAATAATGACAAAAATATTTTACTAGAGGTTGCCTTTGGAAAAGGCATGTCATATATTTGTATTTGTTTTTTGGTGTTGCGAATGGATTAACCCCAAACAACCTGTTAATTTAGTGAGGGGCTTTACCCCTGGCAAATATCTTCTGACTAAACAAGATTTTTGTTCTTATTGTATAATGAGTTTGTTTGCTCCCTAGAACAAAGTCCACAAATACAAAAAACTCAAAATACTAAGTCGAAATCCTATGTGGAACAATCTGCTTCGACACTTCGACAGACACGACTCATAAGTTTACACACTCTTGTTTTGTCAAGCAACATGTTGCTTCGACACAAGGGAATTACTACATCAACAACCCCAAAATTCCCTTAACAACTTTCCTACTCCCAATTTTGTTTTGCTAATATTGATGACCCCATAGTTATTATGGTAGAGTTGTTGCAAGTGGTAGACATAAAATATCTATTCGTGTTATATCTTTTCAATCCATGCCTAGTCGTAGCCAATATTCTGATCAAGTGTTTGGATAAAGACAACATCCTATTCAATTCTATGCACTGGCGGCACAATTTTGGAGACTCTAATTCTTGTATCTCATTAAAGTTCTGAGATTGTTCTAGAAATGCTACTGACTTTATGATCGTATTGTGCTGCAAGTTTGCAATGGAACAAAAGCTTGATATTCAATTTGAAATAATGATATTTCATTCCTTTGGACAGTGGCAGTTCCAACAAATGAATATTGGTACTTGTCTTGATGTTGAACTTTCAGCATGGAGCAAGCTACTCTTCTGTTGCCTTACAATATTTGATTTGCAGAGATTTAGATATGTTGTTGCCTTGTTATTGTCAATTTTATTCTCGAGAATCTATAATTTGAGTCAAATTAGTCCTTTTACATATTACAGTTGATTATGAAGGATCAATACTAAATCTTTATTTTTTGTCCGTAAATCCTAACTTAACTGACACAAATCAATATTATTAGGTTGAACGTCATTATCAGAATTTGAATCCTGGTACTCAGTTATGTGTGTGAATTTCTAATGATTATTACTACCATTTCGTCTACATTGCCACTCAATTATGTGTGTGAATTTCTAATGATTATTACTACCATTCGTCTACATTGGTGACGACTAATTTGAATATTTACTCAAATTTATTAGAAAAATAAAGTAACAATCAAGTTGAATTGAAAAGAAAATACAACTAGCTTAAGAATTTATTGATATTATAACACATCAAGAACTATATACTCATGTGGAAATTGTAGTAGCAATAGCTATGACTGAAGCTTTTTCTTGCCTTGTGTTACACTCCAGAGCGATATCTATTGAAGCTTGGACCCTCTTGAAGGTTACTTCTTTCATCTTCATCTACCTTTTTATACTCATAACACTTTGCAATACACAAATAAATTCCCAAATTCAAAGCACTTAATGCAGCCATAACCCAATAATAATCATCAAGGTGTGCCTTATTGATGTTATCTCCTAACCATTTCTCACCAGCTTTTGAACTGATTGCTTCAACAATGACTATAACTATGTTGCTAACAAAGCTTCCAACTCCTACTATACTTATATAAGCCGCGGCTCCCAAACTTCGTAACCCCTCTGGCATTTGATCGTAGAATAGTTCTTGTAATCCGACGATAGTAAACGCGTCAGAAACACCTGTGATCATATATTGAGGAAGTAACCACCAAATATGCATTGGTAGTATTGCGGTCGGATTGTCTATTAGACCGTGGCTTTTAGCAATGCTAACCCTTTTCATTTCCACGAGAGCTGACACGGACATCGTGAATATAGACAAAAACAACCCGAATCCGATTCTCTGCAACACGGTTATCCCATTGGTGTGTCCTGTGAATTTCCTAGCAAGTGGGACAAAAACTCTATCGTATATTGGGACGGCGAAGAGGATCGTGACTCCGACCAGGCCTTGAAGTGACGCGGGTGGAAACTGAAAATTCGATCCTATGGTATGGATCAATGTTCCGCCTTGTTTGATGAAATATGTGTGTCCTTGAGCTTGGACTACGGTGAACATTAAACAGCTTAGCCATATCGGGATTAGGCGGAGGACGAGCTTCACTTCTTCGACTTGAGTCACTGAACATAGTCTCCATGGATTTCTTGTTTTGCTTGATGCATCAACTTCATCAATTATTGCTGCTTTGTCTAAAAATCTGTTGCAAATTAATCATATATTAATTTTGTCACAAGAATATTATTGTAGCATATGGTTATGAAATTTAGAAAATGTTGATGTGAATCAACAAACAGAGAGGGAACAGAAAATCTAAACCCACAATGAATTGTTGGGATCAATTCCAATTTCCAGCCAAAATCCAACCCCACATGCTCATGACTTTTCTATCTATAACAAGTTGACAAAAAAATCTCCAATGCAATTATTTATATTATAATATTTGGATTCTCTAAAGTGTTGTGGCTCACTGTAGTTCATTCTCAACCGTTTGATTTTATCTAATAGTTGATCCAATGGATTATTGGATTAAATTCCCTCTTTAATTTTGTTAAATATTTATTGCATATGGTATATGGTATGTAATATGGTAGACACTTTGCTTTAACTAATAGTCTAACAGTCAGAAATTCATCCTTCAAAAAGTAAATAAATAGGATGTTACGGATTCGAACTCACACTCACACGTCAATAATTAGATATTTTTACACATATATCAACTAAACTTTCTTGACAGATCTGAGTTATCACTCTTCTACCATAAACAAAACTCAGATTTATTTCATATAAACTTGTGATCAATCACAACTCATAAATCGTTATAAAATTTTAATTTTCTTTATCATAATTAACTACAAAGTTATATCTATAATAATTGTGAATACATGAATTTGGACCAACTATTATCTAAAGTTATATCTATAATAATTGTGAATACATGAATTTGGACCAACTATTATCTATGGGGACATACTAAGTCGGTCTTCTAGAGCTTATAATTTGGCCTATTTTAACAAACTTTAATATCATATCAGACTAAAGAAACCTTATAATAGATCACAATAGGTTCAAACTTTTAAAAATTAACGTAGAACCTTCTAAAGTTTGGCATGACAACTATTCTCAAAATTCAATTGTTACATTTATCATGAAACAAAGTTGAAAAGTGTTGGAAATGCTATCTCTAATACTCACCAAACACTTTTCATTATTGATTTTATTTTTCTATTAGAATCTTACTAAATAGGTAATTTGTGTTAGAAAGAGTATTAGACTACCAATCCTCAACATTTCTTTTTCAAAAAGTATGTTAAATTTTATCAAAGAGAATGTTAACTCTCCACTAGAAGAACCAACCAACTAATTCGACTTCTAGTGTAAAGAGATAAAGCATTTTGGGTACAAAACTAAAATTAAGAGAATTATTGTAATGCATGAAAAGGGAATGAGTATATAAGAAAGGAATAAATAGTGGTACCCACCTAAATTGCCGAGTATGGAGCAAAGTGTGATATTTAGGTTGAAGAGGATGATGATGATGTGGTTCAAGTTTCTCTTCTTGACTATAACAAAAATTGTTACTCCCAACTGTGTCTTGCACGCGCCACTTGCGAGATGCGGCGACAAAAACTTGGGCCAGTCTTGTTAATGGACTACCCGTAGGACCTTCTTTTCTGTACCTTTTGATTCCCAATAAGAAGATTGCCAATGCCATTGCCAACACTCCTGCCAATACTCCTAACCCTACTCCCCACCCAACATTGTCCTGTTTTTTTTACAAATATTCAGTGTTAGCATTACAATCCAGTCACTCAATAATTACGTTTGACTGTCTCGTTAAGTTACTTCAATCAATAGTTATACAGAGACATAACATGCAATACTGGGACATAGATTCAAACCTGTAACACTTCACTTATTCATCTTTAAAAGATGAAATTACATCACAAAATAAATTATATACTGAATCAAGAAAATTAAATAAATTTACCTGAAGATAAACGGGCAAAAACACCGCAGCAGTTGAACCCGCGACAATGCCTAAATACCACCAATTAAAAAACGAACTCTTAGAATCCTTCTCTTCGGGCGTATCGTCATCGAATTGATCGGCGGCGAACGTTTGAACACATGGCTTATGTCCTCCTTCACCAATGGAAAGCACATAAAGTGCAAAGAAGAAAAGTGTCTTATGTCTTAGTACTGACACTGAAAGTGTCAACAAAACCATGCCCTGTTGAGAAAATTAAATTCTTATCTTATGCATCAAAGTTAATTATATAAACTAAAGTATTTTTTTATTTATTAAATGAGTAATTAAATTTTGCAATTAAAATGAGGACAAATAATCCACAGGAAATATACATATCGTGAAATGGAATATTGGAATCATGTGATATGCCTAAATTGCTCTGTATATGAGTGTGAAAGTACTCACAAGAAAGAAAAAATGATTCATATTAAGTTGGAGAAAAAAAATTATATTATTTGTTATGGTTGAAAAAAATATTTTATTTAAACATTAGGATTATTAAGCATCTTTCCGATTGATTAGTTATTTTATTAACCTGTATTTTTATTCTATTCTGGCTAAGGATACAATTTAGTGACAGAATGATTGATATTTGTAGGAGATGTACTTTACTTAAAAAAATTAAACACGTAAGGTTTTTTGAAAACTAATTTTTAGTGAAGAATACCTATGAGATGATAGCTAAGTTTTGTCTTATTATTAAACTCAATAATAAAGTTATCATGTGATAAATATTATGGTCAATGAAATTTCAAAAATATAAAATCAATTTATTATGCAATAAATTAAATAGATTTATTTCTCTAACAGAAAATTAATATTTTTATTGAAAATTATATTTAAATATATAAGTAGTATTAAAGAATTATGATCAATAAATTTTAGCATTATATATGCAATAAATTAAATATTTCTCTAACTAAAAATAAATATATTTTATTGGAAAATTACATTTATAGAATAGTTTTAAAAATTTTATAATTCCTAGTTTCTGCTTCAAACAAGTGTGGGACCTTATGCATACATTAACTCCATAAACGACAAAAGCTTTGCATCACAAATAGGAAAGAGCACAATAGATTACAGCAGCAGAATCAAGAACCATGAAAAAAAAATTACTAAACAAAACTAAAAAAAAAATGACGAGTAATGTGATTTTTTTTAATCAACCAATTCCGATCCATATAGTGAATGGAGTAATCTGATTTTATGGTTTAGGGAAGATTTATTGGCCAAGACTTTGTGTAGCGTGATTTAAGTGAATTGTATATATAGCTATTTCTTATAGACATATAACTAGTGTATAGAGTAAGGTAGAAAAATTATTTACCACAAGATAGATGAGAGAAGACAAGAGAATGGTGTTAAATCGACCCAGATAGGAATCAGCCACGAATCCACCAAGCAAAGGGAAGAGTGAAGAAACACCGACCCATGTGTTAACGTTTTTCACAGCTGTAGTTGTAGGTTCATTCAGAAATTTTGTGAGGTAGTTTATGAGATTTGAAGCCAAACCTTGGTATGCAAATCTCTCAGCAAATTCCACAACTATACAAAAGGAAGATAATTACATGATAAAGATGTGAATATTTGGGGAGATAAGAAATGGGTGATGGAGAGAACTTACATATGATGAAGATGGCAGCATTCCAGCCACCCTTTTTGGTGGTGGCATGGTGGATGAGGGAGTTAGTTTTGCTTTTGCTTGGGCTATCTGCCATGTTTTGGCTTTGATTGTGAAACTTTGACAGGGTGAGTTGGAATATGAGATCATGTTTTTGAGGAGGTTATTTGGGGATTTTATAGGGATATTATGGGACTACTATGTTTGGATTTTTGTGTTGGGGGTGAAAATGGAGCACCAGTAGAAATTTTTGGGGTGGAGAATAAAAAATAAAAAATGTTATAATTTGGTTACTTCTCTTTCTAATTCTATTTCTTGACTTAAAGTTTGGTCATGTTGGACTTTTTGAACATGGTGAGTAAATGCAGAAGGAAATGGAAAACAATACAATGTATTTTAGGAAAATTAATAATAAGGTTTTATAAAGAGAAAAATATCATAAATATTAATTACTTTATCATATAAATAATTTTTTTTAAATATAATGTATTATATTTTACTTTAATTTGGCAAATTAATGCAATATATTTAATATTTTGTTTATAGATAGATTTGATTTGTCAAAAAAATTGAAGACTCTGACAAATTAATTTTGACTTCATTGTAACTAACTTCGGTTCCTTTATTTCGTTTTCTTTTCTTTTTATTCTTAGTCACTTCGTTTAAGATCATTTTTTAATAACATAACATTGAATATGATTATGTGTCGTGGTCACACTATCAAATTTAAAGTCACGTCGTCGTCGTCGTCGTCATCATCATCATCATCATCATCATCATCATCATCATCATTATTATTATTATTATTAATTTATTAATATTTGATTAACAAGGTATTTCGCATATAATATATAAGAATTTCATGTAATCATACTGTTTCTTAGCATAATTGTTTAAAAAATGGAACAAGTAAAATTTGATTTAAATTAAATTAGGGAATGCATTTAATTAACATTTTATCAATGGCATAAATTAACACTGTATCAATTACTAAAATTAAAATTATATCAATTGAAAAATTAAAAACATGAGTATGTGGGATTACATCTTTCTCTCTTCAACCATCCTTTAATCCAAGCTTTCTCTGATACATACATTGATTTAAAAAATATCTAGAGATTGTTTCTACTAACAATATTTTAGCTGAGACGCAGATTTTCCCTATTGTCTGTAATAAGAACGAGAATAGGGACCGCATTTTTGTTCAGTGTGATTATTTTGGTAAATTATGGTCGATGATGTCTGATTGACTGGGGATCACGTCAGTTTTTTAGGGTCAGTGCAGGGATCATCATGATCACTTTGTGACTTTGGTGGTTGGTCAAAAGATTGTCGTGACGTTTTTCATATCATTTAGGTAAATGCTATGTGGGTGATCTAGAAATCATAGAATCAGCTAATTATTTAGAATATGAGTCTGTCATTGTTGTCTATCTGAGGAAAAGGTTAAACTTCAATACTTCTAGTGGTTGAAAGCTCATTTTACGGTGTTCAGTTTTGATTACCAGATTTGAAGGTTAAATTCCATGTAGTGCATTATAGCTATTTTTTTTAGTGTAGCCTAGTTTTGGGGTTCTAGTTTGTGTTATTTGTGTTATGGAACTGGATGGTGTGGTAAAGAATTTTTGTAGTTCTTCTAATATGCCTTGTATTTGAAGGACTTTTTGGTGGTTATATATTATTAGGTTTTTTCAAAAAAAAATATTGGATTTTATAAAAATTGAAATCAAAAAATACAGAAGGAGGGGAATTCGAGTTAATATACACCATGCGTGTTAACCAATGATATCGCCGGTCTCGTTATTGCTCTTGTTTTGGTTGATTTCAAGAAAATTCCTCACAAAGATAGGTTAGGGTTTGTATTTGAGAAAGAACATCTTTTGCAACAACTGGATTGTATTTGTTTAAGGTCTCTTGGCTCTTTGTTTTTTATCCCAAATTTGTATGTCTCTTAGACTCTTTAATTTTTTTCTCTCCAACTTCATTTGAATTTTTTTTTTCATTTCATTAATATTAGTAATGTTAATGAAATACTATTATTATTATTATTATTATTATTATTATTAATGAAATACTATTATTATTAATGAAATACTATTATTAAAATGAAGTGATTTTTCTGAAATGTTGGGGGTTGGCCAATGTCCCTACCAGATTGGCTCTTAAGTCCTTTATTATTTCTCAAATTTGCTTCTTATCCAAGCCTTGGATTATTTATGACAACTTTCCTCAAGTATTCTTTAACAACGTGTGGCTTAAGTTGTATTCTGGAACAATAGATCCAATGTAGACTGAAGCCTTTGGTACCTTTGTGATATCTCAATGAGCCCTCAAAGTATTTTAACTACTGATCAGTTGGTCTCTTTGAAGATTGATCAGAATGATAAATCTTTTTGTATTATTGTGGTTTATGTTTTCACTTTTCAAAACATGAGGAAAATTTTGTGGGAAGACTTGTCCTTGTTGCATAATTTTTCCCTTATATTGGTGTTTTTTAGGAGACTTTAATTCCATCTTGGGTTCCCATGAACATAGAAGTAGGCATATTCTCTATAGGACCTCTTTCTTGGATTTTGACAATTGGATTGATCATTGTAACCTGATGGATCAAGAAACCTCTTGTGCATTCTGTACTTGAAGCAATAGAATATCAGGTTTTGGTATGGTTGAAAGGATATTGGATAAGGTTATATGTAATCAACTTTGGTTGGAAGATTGTATTGAATTGTCAATCTCCACTCTCCTAAGATTAAAATTGAACCACTCCTCTTTAATCTTTGACTTCAGTTTCACTGTTTCTAGATCCTTTTCCCAATTCAAATTCCATAAAATATGGACCTTAATTACTCTTGCCATATCATTATTCATTCTTGTTGGAAATCTTAACAAGTTGGCTACCCTATGTGCATCTTGAAAAATAAATTTCAATTTCTTAAGGCAAGATTCAAAATTTGGAAAGAGAGATTTTTGGGGATGTCTAAATGAATATCAAGAATAACTCTTCTGTTTTGTCTCTTATCCTATATCAGATTCAAATAGAGGGAGCCTTTGACAATTTTCTCTTAAAAGAGAGAAAAGATTGAATTGAGTTGGAAATGGCCTTAGACATTAAGGAGATTTTATAGAAAGATGAGTCTAGGGTTTCTTGGCATCTAGAATGGGACAAAATCACCTCTTTTTCATAGGATGAATAAGATCAAAAGCTCTAAGAACCTTATCACTTAATTTAAAATATGGAGACATAATGTTACTTCACCACCAAAGTATAACCAACCATGCCACCAATTTATTTCTCTTACTTTTTTGTAACGTGATTGCGGGTTAAGATTTCCCAAATATAAATGACATCATTCCTACCTTGTTAAATTATGAGATGAATTCCATGCTTACTTCTTGTCCCTTTTGAAAGAAATTAAATTTGATGTGCTCAACCTTAGTAAGGACATATCCTCTAGCTTATATGATTTTGGTGACATCTTCTACCTAACATATTGGGAAATTGTGAAGATGGATGTGTATAGTTTTATGCTCCAATTTTTCAACCATGGATGAATTCTTCCAAACTTTAATGTCAGCACCATTATTCTTATCCCTAAAATTAAGGAGTCTAATTCCCTAGACAAATTCATACTCGTAGCCTTGTCCAATTTCAAATTAATTATCTCCAAGATCTTGGAAGATAAGCTTGCCTCTCAAGCCATGCTTGATTTCCAAAAAGAAAACTATTTTTTTATGGAGAGAAACTCCAAGGATTGCATTTGTTTGGCCTATGAGGATTTTAATCTTTTGGACAAATATCGCTACCACGAAAAATAATGAAACAAACAGAGACACCACTGAACATTATTTGTCCCAAACAGGGGAAGGAAAATATCAATAAATCCTCAAATAGGGGAAGGAACATGGTCGTAAAACCAATATTCGAGTTCGGGAGTCGATTACGCAAGGGAAAGGTATTAGCACCCCTCACGTGTGTTGTGCTCAACGAGATCCACTCTTGTTATTCTAATCAAAGGGTGTGTTATCTAAAGTTTTACTTTCTATAGGAATGCATGAATGAATTGATTAGGAAAACAAAAATATTTTATTATTGAGTTTTCCTGAGTTTTGCAATGAAACCACTGGGCTGAACTTCCGACTAACAGGGGTATATCAATGGAGTCGCCATCGAATATCTTTTATCTCGCGAAGGATAAAGGAAAACATCGAGTAAACCTGAAGGGGAGAAGTCGCGGTCCTACAACCGAGAAATCGAGAGAATCTAGGTAAGGGAGTTAGTTACGCGAGGGAAAGGGATTAGCACCCCACACGCCCGTAGTACTCTACGGTATCCACTTCTGTTTTCTAGCTAAGGGGTGTGTTATATCTATCTATGCTCAAACGCTACAATGCATGCAAAAGAAAAGGAAAATAAAGAAACCACGAGGAAAAGAATGAAATATTTACAAGTTGTGCTCGATCGAGCCCCGTGAAAAGATGCCTACGTATTCCCGCGTGTAATGGGAAAGTCAGAGCGTCGTAGTTCGGCTCACTTGTTTTGGTGGGCTTTGTGTTTTTTACTTGTGAAAAAGGTTTTAAGCACAAAAGAAAATGCGCCCGTAGGCGAAAAGAGTTTGTCTTGGTTGATTGCTTTTACCTTGAAAAAAGGAGTTCAAACCATTATTAAATGTTTTTGTTTTCAAAAGAAAAAGAAAGTAAGTTTTAGTTTTAATTACATGCAAGGATGCAAAAAGAGATCTAGAAAAACAAAAGGGAGACTAACTAGTACTATCCCTAATGTTGTCATGCAAAGATTGGACCTATGGTTGAGGATGTAAGGGAATCTCTACCTATGTCAACATGCAAAGGATGTAAATCCTAATGTCTAAGCTCGAGAGCTATCCTAACCGAGAAGTCCTAAGTGAAAGCTATCCTATATCCGTCTTGGTTGTAGAACTAAGGGATGCAAGGGGATGAAGCAAACAAGTGCTTTCGCAGAAGCACACAAGCAATGCAATGCACAAACAAATGTCAAACAATTGCAGGCATAGCCTACAGAGCAAATGATGCGAGTTCTGCAGTGAATGCGAACCCCATGAATGAGTAGAGAGTCAAAATAGGGAACTCTTTCCACTTTTGTAATCAACTCGGTAGGAATAGTAACACAACTCGCGTGCACCATACAAGACACGGACTAGAACTGCGGGGGACGACTGCCGACCCTTTCTGCTTGCCCATATATCAATGACTCGATAGCAGGAAATATAAAAAAAGGGACTTTGCTTGGTGGTGCAACGTCGGGTGTCCTAACCACTTCTGACCTATGCAATCACAATTGTAAACACACAATGAAAAACACCTCCCTATGCACGGATGAGGACTTTAAACAAACCAAAGACAATTTGCAAGCAGAAGCGCCCTAAACGGGTCTTTAAATAAACCAGAGGGGTTCCTGAACATGCTCCAACTACGGAAGCCCCATCATGCATCTTTATTCCTACTTCTCATGGCAAAAGAAAGCTGTAAAGCCCTACTTCTTATGATATCTAGGAAAGCTGTAAGAGAATGTGATAAATGGTGTAGAAACTACCAAACAGATATAAAATTTGAAGAGCACTGCGAGCTAAAGAAATAGTTTGGAAAACTTCAAGTACTTCAACCACGCAATAAGAGTAAACTAGTGAGAAGAGCTCAAGGTATCAAACACAAGCGGAATACGCGTTCATACACATTTGACGTAATAACACCTGCAAGAGAAGAGAGATCCCAACAAACAGACAATAGAATGTACGCGTATACGCACAAGCAGAGGAAAAAGTGTATACACATTCCGCTCAAGATACACCTGCAAGAAGGGAGTTAGACCCGAAAAGCAGATAATAGAATGTATACGTGGATATACAAACACAAAACACCTGCAAGAAGGGAGTTAGACCCAAAAAGCAAGCAAAAGGAATGTATACGTGGGTATACAAACGTAAAATATCAAAGTATTGTGTCATATGTATTTACGACACAAGATCTTGCATCAAATACATCTCAAATAATGTCTAGGAATGTTAGAACACATGCTGTTTGCATTTGAAATTAAGAAAGAAAAGAAAATTCAGTTCCAGAACGCGTTAAGCCTGGTATCTGGTGGCACTAAGGCTGCTCCTGGTGGCGCTAAGCGCGACCTGTAACACAAAAGTCAATGAATTTGGCACTTATCGCGCTTCTGGTGGCGCTAAGCGTGGTCTGTAACCTGTAGAATTTCCTGTTTTGATACGAATCACTTTTCCATGATGTTCTCATGCCAAAAGTCAAACCATACAATTAAGTAAACACAGAAAAGGTTCATTGGAAGTTCTTAAACTCAAGAAGTGTTGTTTGGAAGTGAAAATGCAATGAGAGTGTGAAAACATGGCAAAGCTACCGAACAAATTCCAAACATGTGAAAGGCATGTATGTCAAAGTGACGTGTAAGCAATGTGAGAAATTCATGTCAAGGAAAAGCATGAATTATCTACTTGATGAGGAATTATGCATGGCATATGAAGGAAGCAAGTTGAAGAAATAGTTCCAATGTTCATTTGACAATCAAATGCATGAAAATGTGATGAATGCAAGTTAAAGCAACAATTCCAATGTTCAAAGATGAAAATCACTGCATGAACATGTGAGGAATACAAATCAACAATTCTAATGCTCACATATGCAAAGCCATGCATGAACATGTTAAGAATGCAAGTTGAATCAATAATTCCAATGTTCATTGTCAACGACCAATGCATGAACATGTTAAGAATGCAAGTTGTGTCAACAATTCTAATGCTCATTATATGAAAAGTTATGCATGAACATGTTAAGAATGCAAGTTGAATCAACAATCCTAATGCTCATGTATCAAAAATCAATGTATGAACATGTTAAGAATGCAAGTTGAATCAACAATTCTAATGCTCATTATATGCAAAGTTATGCATGAACATGTTAAGAATGCAAGTTGTGTCAACAATCCTAATATTCATATGTCAAGAATCAATGCAAGCAAATCATGCCACAAAGAAGTAATGCAAGATCATGTCAATTCTAATTTGTACATTAACACAAACACTTGAGATGCATATGCATGGATTATGTACAATGCACAATGTACCTAATGATCAAGATGCCTTTGAATCTACATGACGACACACTTTCGAATGCACATTATTCCTTAAATCATCATGAATCAATGCAATTCAATCAAACTAAATGCTCTCTAATGCATGAGCATGTAATAGAGATGTAAGATGCAAAAATTTGTGGCCTAGATGCAAGGAAAATGCAAATGCACAAGTGTATGTGTGTGCTATGTACAAAAATCTTCACGCCGACACAAATAACGTTGCAAAAATCAATCCAATTCAACGAATTCAAAGATGAATATTCAAGAATCGGAATCCATATGGAATTTGCAAGCAATGACAATATTCAATTTCCAGAAAAGCTAAAAGTCAATAATAACTTAAAATAAGTGATTAATTGAACTAAACACTTGAACTTGATGTTTGAATCAAAATGAAGAGGAATTACTTGTGCTCTTCAAAGAAAATACCAAATCAACGTCGAATTGATGATAATTCTTGAAATTAAGCTTGAATTCTTGAAGAAAACTTGGAATCTTCAATGGAGAATTGAAGAAGATGAAGAAGAATTGCTTAATTCTTGAAGTTGCAGAGAAATCAAGAGGAATTGGCTCCTTATAAGTCAGATTCAAGCAGAAGAAGGAGAAGAGAAGGAAGATCCTATGGAGAGAAAGCTTCGATGACAAGAAGAGAAATCGCAGGGTGTGCTTAGCGTGGTGAGGTGCGCTTAGTGCGGTCTACGGTGGTGACAGTTGTTAGAAGGAGGTCCGGTGGTGGACTGCGGTGGTTGCTTGGAGGGAAAGTTGAAATTTGATTTTTGTTCTTGAGTTTTGCTTTGGTTTTGAGAGAGAATTAGGGAATGATTTGTGGTGAAAATTGAGAAAATGATTGTGTTGTGATTTGTGAAGGCACTAATGTATTTATAGTTTTGGGGATTGGGCCTAAGAGTGCCTTAGATCCATAATCAAGCCCAAATCATGATTATTCGAATAATTTGCATAATTAATCCAAAACAGCCAAATTCGTGCGGAATTTGAAGTCGGAATGTAAACAAAAAGTGTCCGGAACGTGATTTTGCTTGAGAGAATCAAAATATCGACTCAATCAGATGAACGGTCAAGGCGATATGAATTTTTGAAGTTTCAGCACACGTTTTGTAAAGCGTCGAACGAGGGTCTTCTGATCAAAATTTGCAAATGAGTATTTATGAAACAATCGAAGATAACAAAATTTGTGAACTTTTGGCACTGGTCCCACCTCGTTTTGATAAAAATCGAACGAGATATGATTTTTCGAACTTCGTGTATCAGATGAAAATTACTCGGTTCAGCTCAAAATCAACTCAAAAGAATAAAATTCTGGTATTAATTGGTGAGGAATAAGCTCTTGAGTTGCAAATGAAAGTTGTAGAGGTCTTTGATACGGAATTTTAGAAATCAGTCCCGTTCATTTTCGAGTTTCCAACTAAGAGATATTGCCTATTTAGTGGGAAGAGCGCACGATTTAGCACTAAAATTCAGTTTAATCCACTGGAGAAATCAATTTCTTTGGGGAACTTCCTCACACAATTTGCTTCCAGATTTCAAATGAAAGTTGTAGATAATAGTGAGGGAAACGTGCTGTTCAAAAGGCATCAGAAAATATCTGACAAGCTGAGAGATACGCCTTCTGGAGTGCCCATAACGCGCCGAAATCCAAAATTCACTTTATTGAGAAATAAGCGAATATATTCTTTTTGTTTGACGATACGGCCTCCAATTTGAATAGATAAACTAGAGAACAAAAGGAAGTGACTCCAGAGCTTACGGAACCACATCGAAATAGCTTCCTGACCAGAAAAACTTTGCAAATAGCCGTACGAACAGAGAAACATCGATTCTTGGCTCAAAATGATCTGAGATAGCCAAAACGCGTTGTTTCTTTTACCATTTGGGTGAGAAATAAGCGAATAAATTCTTTTTGTTTGACGAAACGGCCTCCAATCTAAATATATAAACTAGAGAACAAAATGACGTGACTCCAGAGCTTACGGGACCACATCGAAATAGCTTCCTGACTAGAAAAACTTTGCAAATAGCCGTACGAACCGAGAAACATTGATTCTTGGCTCAAAATGATCTGAGATAGCCAAAACGCGTTGTTTCTTTTACCATTTGGGATATCTTGAACCTGGTAACCCCATGATAAATGATATGTATGTGACTACATGTATGTTTATGCAAGCGAATTATAAGCCAGAAATACAGGAAAGAAGAGGGTAAATTTTAGGGTACAACAGCTGCCCCTATTGAATCATCCTCAAGCTTGGGATCAAGGTTGGTGTTTACCTTTCAAGCGACAAGGTGTGAGGTGATTGAATACCAAAATAGACTAAAAAATTTATGCTCTGAATCCCAAAAGTTGTGTCAAGAAATAAGTGTGGACTTTTAAAATTCCAATGAGCCTCACTGGAGAAAAGGATATGTTGCGTCAGGGCTTAACTGGGTCACAACAAGAGAGAGCACCGAATAAATGTTGAACTCTGCGAATATAGGTACAAGTGTAATCCTAACTTAGATATAATTGACCTCTACCCAATTCAATCCACAATGCCAGGGGAGAGCTGACATGCAAGCAGAAGCAAAGACTAGATACGTTAATCAGACTAATCACATTACGCCAGAAAATAACTGGACGATCGTGATGCAAAGACCAGGAAACACCGATTAGACTTTACGAAGGAGAGAAACAAGTGTATTCTTGATCTCAAAAGATGATCCACAATGTCAGGGGAAAACTGACATGCTAGCGGAAGCAAAGACTAGATACACTGACTAGACTAACCATATTACGCCAGGGAATAACCGAACGGGTTTGTGATGCGAAGGCTAGAAAGTGTCGGTTAGGCTTTACTGACTCAGAACGCTGTACTCTGAGAAGAGAAACAAGTGTATTCTTGTTCCCGAAAAGGCACAGGAGTGTTCGCGTTAAAAGGTGACGCGCTAGAGGATTCGAATATGAATTCAAATTCTCTGGCTCGAAACGATTTACTCTTTTGATTTGTTTATAAAGATGCCGCGAGCATCAAGCTTTATTATTTTCAACACAAGAAAGATGATTTAATGATTATGAAAAAGGGGAAAGCTGTTAATACCCTCAATTGATATTGATATGCGTAACGACTAGCGCAAACTAGACGCAACGCATTGGGGAGATTCTGAGTAAGAGGGATTTTAATTGCTAATACCCTCAATTTATATATGAATATGTTTGATATGTTTGTGTGTTTTTTAATTGCTATTTCTATGATTGGGAAAGTTTCTCCTTTGGGATTTTAAGAATGATAGATTATGTGGGATCCTAGTGTTTGTTATTATTGTGCTCGCAAAGATCTGTGGATCTTCTGCATACATATCCCCTAGTGGGAATCAAAGCATTTGTAGCTCGGATCTAAAGGGATCTATGGTTTGTTTGGTCTGAGGAAGATAGAAATTTTCTCGGCAAGGATGAGACCTTGTGCCTACGTATTCTCAAAAGGATGTTGAGAAAGTCAGAGCAATCGTAGTTCCCACTTATGCTAGTGGAAAGCAACGGGATGTTAGTAAGAGACAGACAAATGTCATCTTAATGAAAAATGTATCTAATCTATTTCATCACATACATTTTTGAAAAGTTTGATTGAAAAAATCTTTCATCGTAAGCTATAGGTGTTTTGCTTGAGTGTACAAGCGTTACCACTTACATGTTTAAGAAAGATGTTTGAAAAAGATGATTGAATCTTTTAATCGTAAGCATTGGGTGTTTTGCTTGAGTGTACAAGCGTAACCACTTACAATTAAGAGATGTTTTTTTTGTTTGAAAATAGTTTGAAAAAAGTTTGAAAAAGTTTTGACTGTATGTGATGTGATAGATGAGATACTTCTTCCATAGAGATGATAGATGTCTAAGTCTCGAGGAGAAATTGATTGGATTAAAGGGATGCTTTTAAGAAGCCCATGGGTCCTTGTATTGTAAGCCCAAGAGGAGGCATTCCGAGGGTCATCGAGGGTCCTTGTATGAAGCTCAAGAGGAAGCTATAGGGTATGGCTGGCTTTGTGTTAAAAGGGATTTCACCGAGAAACCATCCTTTTGGAATTTAGAGCAATTTCACCGGGAAATTATACTCTGGGTTCTATCCTAACGCGGGTGATTCTTTGTATTGGAAGCCCAATAGGAGGTTGTTAAGAGATTTCCTATCTCTTTCATTGTATGATGCCCAAGAGAAGGCTAAACTCAATGAGGAGTTCTTTTGAACGAAGCCCAAGAGGAGGCTGACTCAACAGGGGAGTGTTGTCTTATATGAAGCCTAAGCAGAGGCTAAACTCAAATGAATGAGTTTCTTTGTACAAAGCCCAAGAGAAGGCTAACTCTATGGGGAGAGTTATCTTGTATAAAGCCCAAGAAGAGGCTAAACTCAACTGGGGATGAGTTATCTTGTATAAAGCCCAAGCGGAGGCTACAACTGTGGGGAACCTATTGGTTAGACTAATTATTATGTTATAATTAGACAGTTGTATAAACAAGTGTGTGTGTGTGTGTGATATGTATTCACAGGAGTTTATGAAGGAAATATAAACAATGCATGATGTTTATTTACAAGAGTTTATGAAATATAAACAAGTGTCTGTGAAACGAACGTTTAAAACGAGCGCAACTTGATTATTTACAAGTTTGAACTGTGTACAAGAAAATGAATATGTACACGGACGAGTTTTTTATGTACTAAGAAAGATGGATGTACATAGGAGGGTTGGGACTTACACCGTAAGGGAGGCCCATTGGTTTTAAAAGCAGTTTCACAGGGAATAATGCTCTTTTCAATACCAATGGTATTCAGTGTATACACAGATGAAACAGAAACAAACGATCGAAGTTTATCTGTGTTTGAGTATTTACAAAAAGTATCTGTGTTATGTACAGATAAAAGTTTGTATGAAAAGAATTTGATATGTACAAAAAAAGTATGTATGTACATAAAAGAATGTTTTGTTTGTGTATACACAAGCGAAGTGAAAACAAACGATCGGAGTTTGTCCGTACTTGAGTATAAAAAGTATCTGTGTTATGTACAGATAAAAATTTGTATGTATCTGAAAAGTTTGATATGTACAAAGAAATATTATGTACACAAAAGAATGTTATGGGACTTACACCGTGAGGGAGGCCCATTGGTTTGAAAGCAGTTTCACAGGGAATAATGCTCCTTTCAATACCAATGAAATTGGTGTATAAACAAGCGACACGAAAACAAACAGACGAAGTTTATTCATGCTTGGATAGTGATTGAATATGTACAAAGAAATAATTATGTACATAAAAGGATTGGGACTTACACCGTGAGGGAGGCCCATGATCGATTGAGAAATTCGAGAGAAAACGAATTCGGTTTTATCGTTTAAATCGGATCGATCATGGTAAAAAGATGTAAGTTTGATGAAATGTTTTGAAAAATGATTTTGAAAGTATTTTGAAATATGAAGTTCATTTATGAGAAGTTTTGAAAAGAATCGGAAGTCGAAAACTTGAAAAATTCACCTTAAAAGGAGGTTTGAAAAAGTGCTCAGAACGTCGTTTTCGGCTCGATTAAAATATAATCAGATGAAAGTTTTTTTCTGAAAATTTTTGCACAATCATAAAATAGATATATTTATTGACAAGTGTACAAAAAATCACCTCAAAATGAGGAGTTTTGATTGGTTTAAAAAAATGTTGAAGTTTTGTAAAAAACATGAAAAATATGAAGAGTTTTTAAAAAGAATGGTCTTGTGGAGAGTTGAACCCCTGACCTGTTGGATGGCTACGTGGCACAAAGAACTACGGGCAAGCTAGCTACCACTGGGACAAACGCGCATTTGTGTTTATGGACCAAAACATGTGTAAACAAAGTATTGGAATTTTTGAAATTTCAAACTCAAGAACACGCGCGCAGTGTTCTTCGTCTCCATCGATCCTCAGATTTTTCAATTCAAGCTACAATCTTCGTTTCTCAATGAAATTTGATGAAATAAATATGAAAATTGCTCGGTTTTGAACAAGGAATACGATGGTGTATGTTAATTGCATTTATTTTTAGCCTAGCATGTTTGACTTTCTGGAATCACGAAGAAACCTAGAAACTAAGATTTCAAATTAAATGATGCATAGTTGATGATTTTTCAGTTTGTTTGAGGGCTTATGCTCGTGTTAGGTGCAGAAAGAGATTGGCCAAGAGTTTTTGAATTTAAGTTCAAAGAATTATGATATCCAAGTTCGAGTTCATACCTGTTCAGGTTGAGATCGAAGAAGATGATAGAGCGTTTCCAGAACTTGTTTTAGGATTGGTGTAGCATCATCGGCCTATGTAGAAGCTATAGAGATGGTCTGCTTGCTTTGAATCACCTTGAATTATTCCAGCCAAGTCCACCTGCACAGTTTGAAAATGGAAACTCGAATTCTATGTTTAAGCTGTTACAGTTGCTTGCTAATGATTTGGATCATCCCTATGATGTTCAGGGATGATGTTTGGATGATTACAACACAAGTTAATCAAACAAAACCATGAATTCGAGCTGTTAGGCAGTTTTGCAAGTTTGAAAAATGGAAAATGCAATTCTAATTTTTACTTGCTTTCAGTTTGATTTTAAGTTGCAAACTAGTTATATGTTGACATTAAAACATGTTAGACACCAAAGATCTTATGTTCATTCACAATTTTTCAAAATTGCATGATCTCTCCATTTTGAACTATGTTTCTTGATTTTGAAGGAAGAAGAGAGAAAGCATAACTTTGCATTGCTTTGGTGTGATTTGAACTTGAAATGGTGATCTATTTATAGGCCAATGGTTCTGAAAATGTTAGGCAAGAGTACATGGCAATTGGAAATTCAAGGTTGCCTTAAGGGGTAAGAATGACTTTTCAAAAGTAAAAAGGAAGTTTCCTCTTTTTACCATGTGTGAAAATCTTCCAATTGATCTTATCTCATCTCAATTATATCTAGCTGATATTTATCAGCTCTAAGCTTGAATTGGCAAGGTGGCAATGCTTCTAGATGAAGAAATCTCAAAATGACCTATAATGTGATGTTTTGAACTTTGAAAATCATGTTCATGGAGCCTTATGTTTCAATTTCAAAAGTATAGCTAGACTCCATGGATTTGAGAGTTCTTGGACATTTTGGAAAGCTTGTTTCAAGATCTACAACTTTCATGTTTTGAGTTTTTTCCAATTCAAAATGGAACTAGGTGAAAAAATGGCATGAAGTTTGGAAAAAATAAGAAATTTTAACACTTAGAAAATTTTCTAAGTGTTGAAACTTTTGACTTTTTGTGGACTTTTCCAAATTCTTTGATTTTTTATGATCATGATGGATAATTTGAAGTATTTTGATGATTGAAAAAGTTTTGTTTTGAAAAATTTGATCAAAAGTCAAAGTTTGACTTTTCTGTGCAGATGAAAATTCATCAGATGTTTCCAAAATTGACTGACGAAGTCTGTGAACTTCTGTGATGTTTTGAATCCAGAAATTAGGTCAAGATGTTGTATATAAGATATGATGACCAATCTCTATCCAAAAAAGTCATTTCTTGCTCAAAAAGTCAGAGAATACTCATGCTCGATCAAAACCCTAATTGGTCGATCCTTGATTGATCAGTGAGAAAAATTGGATATCTGATGATCAGAGGTTGATGTTTTGATCAAGATAGATCAAATGAGGTGAGAAAAACTCAAACCCTAATTTGTTACCTCTTGAATCAGATGAAAATCTGATGAAACCCTAATTTTGACCTGTGAATGCTACACCCGATTAATTCTGTCTGAACTGTTAGTGATGCAATGATGCAAATGTAAGGTAGTATATTAGGTCAAAAATTGGGGTATGACAAGGAGGAGAACCTTTCCTAAAGATGTTGCACCAGAGGATGGAATGGTAGTTTCAACAAAGATGAAGACTGGAAATGCTGACCAGACTCCACACACAATACAGAGTAACCTATATCATGCGTATAGGAGAAAGCGTAATACTCAGACCTTAACCAAGAATTGGTAGCGAATCAACTCTTGTGCGAAAATAAGAAAACAAGTGTAGGGATTGCTTTCAACGCTGAGGATGTGTTGCACCAGGGTAAGGGATGGCAGTTTCAACGCCAAAGGAGATAATGGACATATTGTGCCGGGAAGAACTAGGACACAATGAATTCCAAAGAGATTCCATACACCAAAGAAATTATTCTTGCTGGGATTTCAGAGAGAGGTAGGAACACCACTGGGGACGAGGATTATATTCCTGGATTATAACCCTGTGCAGTGTGTGAATTTAGTGTAAACTAGTGCAATATAGATGATGCATGCTGTCAAAAAGATAAAAAGTAACCAGTGACCCTAAGTCACAAAACGATCAACTTAAATCTGACAATCCACCGGGGAAGATAGCATTGTCATGCTGCTGGGATGCAGCCAAAATGCTAATTAAAAAGCATATCACTTGGGAAAAATCGAATACCGTCAGGCTACCATGCTGAAGAGATGATATCATGGGAAACTGTCTATTAGACAATGATCCACTGGGGAATAAAAGGAGATACTTGAAGAAGAGCTTCCACCGTTACCCATCATGACTCCGGCTGGGGATGAAAACGATGTGTCGACTCACTAGGAATATCAAAAGAGATATGCTTCAACACCAAACTGGAGAAGAAACAACGTAGACTGGCGCTCACACACTAGGGATATTAGGAAACACGAACCCACTGGGGATGAACATCCGTGGTCAATGGTTCAGATACCGTCTCCACAGGGGATAAAAACTACAATATTTTATCGAAGCACATTTGAGATTCCGATGAACATCCAATGGGGAACTCCAGCTGAGATGGACACTGATGAATCGCACTGGGGATCTGTGTAATGCACTATAATAATCTCTGTCAAAGACAACACCTGCTGGGGAAACTCGTCAAAGACATCAAGGCCGACGACAAACATTTCATATGATCCTTTGCAGAAAACAACTTTAATCAAGGATCTTCCATTCGTGCTTACTGGGGAGGGGATAATGAACTCCATTGGGGATGATGAGAATCTCATCCATGATCTTTGGTATAAAGCGCTTGTTGACTTCATCGATCAAAGGAGGATACCTGACAAACCTCTAGAGGCCGTTTCTGTTTAGGAACAGACTCACTGGGGAAGACTTCAGTTGATCTCCATCTTAGCACATCTGAATGCTTGCAAATAAAGGAAACTTCCTGTAACAAACCGTTAGTGGAATTCCCCTGGCATGGTGCAACAACTCGGCCTACCATCCGGGACAATCAAGTTTCAGAATAATATTCAAAAGTTTCTGATCATGATAAAACCAACAATGTTTATATACACAAAATTTTACCACAAAACTTTGAACGTCTTTCGCAAACAAATCAGCAAACGCAAGAAAATAATTGACAAGCAAAAACTCATTTTATTAATTGGAAGTAGGCCTGTAAATAGGCAAGTACAATAGGAGGCAATTCCTGAAATGAGGCAATTGCAAAAGTAAAATAAGAGGAAAACTAAAACGCATGGCAATGCAACAACGAATCCTCATCGGGTTTCAACCATGTTATCACTTTTATAACTCCAACTATCTCATCACTTTGCTTTTCCTGAAAAAGGTGATTGGATTGATCACTGCCCTTTGGAGTAGCTTGAGATGTTGCCACAAGGTGCGATTGTTGATCCAACGCAGGACGTAGTCACTGGCCCTTATTCTTTTTCTCAACTAAGTAAGTATATGCATAGTATTTCTTGACTACATCCGCATTCACGGGTAGTGGAAAATCTTCTCCGTCCATTGTAGCGAGCATTATGGCGCCACCCGAGAAAACCTTATTTACAACAAATGGCCCTTCGTAATTCGGCGTCCACTTACCCCGAGGATCACCATGAGGAAGAATTATCCTCTTTAGCACGTGGTCACCAGGCTTGTAGCTTTGAGGTTGCACCCTCTTGTCGTATGCTTTCTTCATCCTCTATTGATAAACTTGTCCATGATCGATAGCTGCCAACCGTTTCTCGTTAATGAGGCATAACTGGTCTAAGTGGTTCTGCACCCACTCATCCTCATCAAGCTCTGCATCTTTCATGATTCTTAATGAAGGGATCTGAACTTTGATTGGAAGCACTGCTTCCATGCCTTATACGAGAGAGAATGGGGTTGCCCCGGTTGAAGTACGAGCGGTAGTCCTGTAACCATGCAAAGCAAAAGGCAGAATCTCATGCCAATCTCGATAGGTTACTACCATTTTCTGCACAATCTTCTTAATGTTCTTATTCGCCGCTTCAACAACACCATTCATCTTCGGGCGATACAGAGACAAATTATGATGCTTAATTTTGAAGGACTCACAAAGCTCCTTTGTCATCTTGTTGTTAAGATTTGACCCATTATCAGTGATAATCTTGTCAGGAATCCCGTAACGGCAAATGATGTTATGCTTAATGAACCGGGCAACCACCTGTTTGGTGACGCTTGCATAGGATGTTGCTTCAACCCACTTGGTGAAATAATCTATTGCAACCAGAATGAAGCGATGTCCGTTGGACTCTATCGGCTCAATCTTTCTGATCATATCAATGCCCCACATAGAAAATGGCCAAGGAGAGGTTAAAACATTCAAAGGTGATGGCAGCACATGCACCTTGTCGGCGTATACTTGGCATTTGTAACAAACCCGGGAATGATTAAAACAATCGACCTCCACGGTAGACTAGTAATACCCAACTTACAAGTTCTTTTTAGCCATAGTGTACCCAGTGGAATTAGTTCCAAATGAGCCCTAATGCATCTCTTCGATGATCTTTGCAGCTTCATCTTTACCAACACATCTGAGTAACAGCCCGTCATGATGTCTACGGTTTAGCACACCGTTGTTGAGGAAGAACTTTTCCGAGAATCTTCACAAAAACTTCTTATCTGTTACAGAGCTTCCTCTGAATACTCTTGAGTTTCAAGATATTGCTTGACTTCGTAAAACCATGGATTGCCATCTTTCTCTGCTTCAATATCAAAACAAAAGGATGGATCATCCAATCTCTGAATGGTTATCGAAGGTGCTTCATTGGCCCATTTGACTTTAAACATGGATGCTAGGGTGGCCAAAGCATCAGCCAGGTTGTTCTCTTCTCGTGAGATGTGATCGAAAATGATCTCCTCGAAGTAAGGGATCAATTTCATCACATGCTCTCGGTAAGGAATCAAATTTGGGCGACGAGTCTCCCAATTGCCGTTAATCTGGCTAGTCACAAGTGAAGAGTCCCCATACACTTTCAGATGTTTAAGTCTCAAGTCAATCGCCGCCTCAATACCAAATATGCAAGCCTCGTATTCATCCATGTTATTGGTGAAACCAAAGCAGATTCGGGCTGTGAACGGGAAGTGATGACCGTCCGGAGTGGTAATTACCGCACCAACACCATTGCCTAACGCATTGGAGGCTCCATCAAAAACCAAAGACCACTTGGAATCTAGTTCGGGTCCCTCATCTGGACCAGGGATGTTACAATCCCGGATGTACATGATATCTTCATCAGGAAATTCAAATCTCATTGGCTGATAATCGTCTACAGGTAGGTGAACAACGTAATCTGCCAACACACTATTCTTGATAGCTTTTTGAGTAGTATATTGGATGTCATACTCTATTAAAATCATTTTCCATCTAATTATCTGGCCTGTCAAAGATGGCTTCTCAAATATGTACTTGATCGGATCCATCCTGGATATTAACAAGGTTGTGTGAGTCAACATATACCGTTTTAGTCGGCGAGCAGCCCACACTAAAGCATAACATGTTTTCTCGAGCAGTGAGTATTTGGTTTCACAGTCGGTAAACTTTTTTCTTAGGTAGTATATTGCATGTTCTTTTCGACCAGACTCGTCATGTTGCCCCAACACGCACCCCATTGAACCTTCGAGCACTGTCAAATACATAATCAACGGCCTACCCTCCATGGGAGGCATGATAATTAGAGGTTCCTACAAATACTCTTTTATCTTGTCGAATGTGACTTGAAAATCGTCATTCCACCTGACCATTTGATCCTTTCTCAATAATTTGAAAATAGGCTCGCATGTGGCAGTCATGTGAGAGATAAATCTAGAGATGTAGTTTAACCTCCCTAGAAAACCACTGACCTCTTTTTCCGTTCTTGGTTCAGGCATTTCTTGAATTGCTTTTACTTTAGCAGGATCAACCTCGATGCCTCTTTCACTCACAATGAGGCCTAACAACTTGCTAGATCGTACGCCAAACATACACTTGTTTAGGTTCAGCCTCAATCTGAATTTCGTCAGCCTGTCAGACAACTTTTGTAGGTGCACCAGATGCTCTTCTTCATATTGAGATTTAGCAATCATGTCGTCGACATATACTTCAATCTCTTTATGAATCATATCGTGAAAAAGAGTTACCATTGCACGCTGCTACGTTGCCCCGACATTTTCAATCCGAAAGGCATCACTTTGTAGCAAAAATTCCCTCACGGGGTGATAAAAGTTGTTTTAGCCATGTCTTCCACAACCATCTTGATCTGATTGTACCCGGAGAAGCCATCCATGAACGAAAACACTTTTGTGTGAGCCGTATTATCCACCAATATATCGATATGGGGAAGTGGAAAGTTGTCTTTCGGACTAGCTCTATTCAGATCCCTATAGTCCACACACATCCTAACCTTATCGTCCTTCTTGGGCACAGGAACAATGTTGGCAACCCATGGAGGATAAGAAATGACTTTCAAAAAGCCTGCATCAAGCTGTTTCTGGACTTCCTCTTTGATTTTCTTAGACATCTCAGGATGAGTTCTTCGAAGTTTTTGCTTAACATGAGGACAATCTTCTTTCAAAGGCAGCTTGTGCATCACAATATCGGTATCTAACCTAGGCATGTCTTTATAAGACTAGGAGAAGATATCTGAATACTCTCAGAGTAATTCAATCAGTCTTTGCTTCATAGTCTCTTCTAAAGCAGCCCCGACCTTAACCTCTCTAATCACATCAGAATTGCCCAGATTCACTTTCTCAATCTCTTCCTGATGCGGTTGGATTACATTTTCTTATTGCTTTAACATTCTTGCTAGCTCTTCAGAGAGTTCACAATCTTCCTCACCTTCTTCATCTTGGTTGATCGGATTATCAAAGTCATAAAGAGTGATAGCAACGTCGTTATCAAAAGGATCCATTAAAAGTGTGGGATTATATCTGCATGATTGATTTTAATGCTTATTTTAGTTTTTTTAGATGATAAAAAGAAAAATAAAAATAAAGCATTGCCATTTTGCGTTTTAAAATTGTGATGTAAAATAGAAGGAAAGGGAACGAAACATTTGAATGAAAAGACGTTCTTTTATTTCATGGTAAAAAGCTGCAAATGCAAACATGGTGGCCCTACATATGATTCACTGTGCCTTGGGCAGAGCACATGAATTATTTGCATGATAACAGCAACAAAAGAAAGTTACTCTTTAACCATCGTGACTGGGACGCAGTCTTCTGAAGTCTAGTTATTCAGCTCCACGCCAGGGACACTGGGGTGGATCCACTTGTCAATGTCAAATTCATTTTCTGAATCATCAACCGCATTTGCTTTCCCGGGACTGATGCCGGTGCTTGAAAATTTCACGGGAGTATCCAAGTTGGGTGCTTTAAGAATCTAGTGTTGCAAAACGGGGTCAAAGCCCAACCCAAACTTATTGTACTTGGGTGCTACCTCCACCACACCTCCCCAACCTTCAGGGCGTCCAGCCTCAACCACAACTTTAGCATCTCTTAGGGATGCCATGGAAGACTCAGGCTTGTCCTTCTTAATCTCCTTCTGTTGAGGTGTCTTCAGCTTTTTAACTGTTTCAAAGCCTTGAAATGGAGTTTCATGAATCTCACCATCAATCTCAACATACCAGAAAGAAGCAAGGTGGCTCACAATGTATTCCTCTTCAGCGCAGACTATGATAGTTTTCCCGTCAATAGGGTATTTCAGCTTCTGGTGAAGGGTAGATGTAACCGCCCCAACTTTGTGAACCCATGGACGGCCCAAAAGGAAACAGTAGGCAGGCTGGATATCCATGACAAAAAACATTGTAGTGAACAGCTGGGGGCCGATTTTGATGGGTAGGTCCAACTCTCCAAAGACAGAACGTCTGGAACCATCAAATGCTTTAAGGATCAAATCACTAGGCCGGAGTTCAAGACCACCATAGTCGATCTTCATCAACGCTGACTTGGGAATTACATTCAGAGAGGAACCAGTATCCACCAACACACGGGACAAGGTAGTGCCCCGACATTCCATAGAAATATGTGTAATACGGTGAACTGACTTTGAGATTTTTGTATTGCAAATGTGCGGATAGCAAGAGTCGCCACCGACTTTTCTTTTATCCAATTAAGGGAAGGTGAAAAGAACAGGAAAAGACCTTCGTTAGATTCTGAGTAAGGGAGAAAGTTATGAAAAGGGAAGGTATTAGCATCCCTTTCCATCCGTAGTTATCTACGGGCTCTTAGTTGCTCTTAGATCATTTTAAAAAAGTGCTTTATGTGTGTTTGACAAAAAAAAAGTTTTTTGAAAAGGCATTTCGCTTTGACTTTGTAATGATTCATGTAGGAATGTATACAAAGTGTTCGGAAATGTTTCGTTTTGAAAAGAGTTTGAACTTTGACAAAAAGTGTGTGGTGTGAAAAGTATTTTGTTTGAGCAAGCAACTAAAAGTCTTATTACCTACTCAGAATGGTCATTTTCATGTTATTTTACTCTCCTTTAGAATAGTGTTATCCATACCATTAGTTGGTAGGTAACTGTTCGCGTTAAAAGGTGACGCGCCATGAGGATGCGAACGTGAGTTCGGATCTTCTGGTACGCAACGATTTAAATCTTTTGATTTGTTTATAAAGATGCCGCGAGCATCAAGCTTTATTATTTTCAACACAAGAAAGATGATTTAATGATTATGAAAAAGGGGAAACCTGAAATACCCTCAATTGATATTGATATGCGTAACGACTAGCGCAAACTAGACATAACGCATTGGGGAGATTCTGAGTAAGGGGGATTGGTATGTAAAGGGAATAGATGGAGCACCCTAAATATATGTAGTTATCTACACTTTATATATGAATACATTTGATATGTTGTGTGTTTTTAATTGCTATTTCTATGATTGGGAAAGTTTCTCCTTTGGAATTTTAAGAAATGATTATGTGGGATTCTAGGTTTTGTTATTATTGTGCTCGCAAAGATCGTGGATCTTCGCATACATATCTAGTGGGAATCGAGCATTTGTAGCTCGGATCTGAGGTTCTATGGTTTGTTTGGTCTGAGGGAGATAGAAATTTGCTCGGCAAGGATGAGACCTTGTTCCTACGTATTCTCAAAAGGATGTTGAGAAAGTCAGAGCAATCGTAGTTCCCACTTATGCTAGTGGAAAGCAACGGGATGTTAGTAAGAGACAGACAAATGTCATCTTATGGAAAATGTATCTAATCTATTTCATCACATACATTTTTGAAAAGTTTGATTGATTAAAATCTTTCGTCGTAAGTATTAGGTGTTTTGCTTGAGTGTACAAGCGTTACCACTTACATGTTTAAGAAAGATGTTTGAAAAAGATGATTGAATCTTTTAACTGTAAGTATTGGGTGTTTTGCTTGAGTGTACAAGCGTTACCACTTACTGTTAAAAGATGTTTTTGTTTGAAAAGTTTGAAAAAGTTTGAAAAGTTTTGTTGTATGTGATGCAATGATGAGATACTTCTTCCATAGAGATGATAGATGTCTAAATCTAGGAGAAATTGATTGGATTAAAGGGATGCTTTTAAAGCCCATGGGTCCTTGTATTGTTAGCCCAGAGGAGGCATTCGAGGGTCATCGAGGGTCATCGAGGGTCCTTGTATGAAGCTCAAGAGGAAGCTATAGGGTATGGCTGGCTTTGGCTTGAAAGGGATTTCACCGAGAAATCATCCTTTACTGAAATAAGAGCAATTTCACCGAGAAATTTTACTCTATGGGGAATTTGAAAGTGATTTCACCGGGAAACCATCCTTTCAGGGTTCTATCTTAGCGTGGGTGATTCTTTGTATTGGAAGCCCAAGAGGAGACTGTTAAGAGATTTCCTGTCTCTTTCATTGTATGATGCCCAAGAGAAGGCTAAACTCAATGAGGAGTTCTTTTGAACGAAGCCCAAGAGGAGGCGACTCAGCGGTGTTGTCTTATACGAAGCCTAAGCGGAGGCTAACTCTGTGGGAGAGTTTCTTTGTACAAAGCCCAAGAGAAGGCTGAACTCGGTTGGAGATAAAAATATCTTTGTATGAAGCCCAAGCGAAGGCTGACTCATGCTGGGGATGAGTTGTCTTGTATGAAGCCCAAGCGGAGGCTATACTGTGGGGAACCTATTGATTAGTCTAATTGTTATGTTATTATTAGGCAGTTGTAAACAGTGTGTGTGTGTGATATGTATTCACGAGTTTATGAAGGAAATATAAACAATGCATGATGTTTATTCAACAGTTTATGAAATATAAACAAGTGTTTTGAAACGAACGTTTAAAGCAGCGTAACTTGATTATTCACAAGTTGAGCGTGTACAAGGAAATGAATATGTACGAGCGAGTTTTTATGTACGACAAAGATGGATGTACATAGGAGGTTGGGACTTACATAAGAGGCCCATTGATTTGAAAGCAGTTTCACAGGGAATAATGCTCCTTTCAATACCAATGGTATTCAGTATACAGATGAAACAGAAATGATTGATCAAAGTTTATCGTAAAAGTATTTTCAAAAAAGAGTATCACATATTATGTACAGATAAAAAGTTTTGAAAAAAAGAAGTATCTGTGTTATGTACAGATAAAAAGTTTTGAAAAAGAATGTTTGACAAAAGTTTGATATGTACAAGGAAATATTATGTACATAAAAGAATGTTATGGGACTTACACCGTGATGGAGGCCCATTGGTTTAAAAAAGAAATTTCGCTCAGGAGAAACCTTCCTTTAGAACCAATGGATTCGGTAGATGACAAACGAATGAAAACAAATGAAAGAAATTTGTTTATGTTTGAATATTGACAAAGATGTTTTGAATATGTACAAATAAAACTAAATATGTACATAAAGGATTGGGACTTACACCATAAGGGTGGCCCATTGATTTGAAAGAAGTTTCACAGGGAATAATGCTCCTTTCAAAATCAATGGTGTTTAGTGTAAAGAACAAACGGAAGAAAGTTTGTCTGTATTATGTACAGATGAAAAATTGTACATAAAGAAATGAATATGTATAAAGAAATATATACATAAAAAGAATGTTTTGGGACTTACACCGTGAGGGAGGCCCATGATCGATCGAAAAATTCGAGAAGAAACGAATTTAGTTTTATCGTTTTGAATTGGATCGATTATGGTAAAAGATGCAAGTTTTGATGAAAAAAGTTTTGAAGAATGATTTGAAAATGTTTTGAAGTGTGAGGTTCACTTATGAGAAGTTTTGAAAAGAATCGGAAATCGAAAACTTGAAAAATTCACCTTTAAAAGGTGTTTTGAAAAGTGTTCAGAACATCGTTTTCGGCTCGATTAAAATTTAATCAGATGAAAGTTTTTTTGGATTTTTTTGACATAATCATAAAATATATATATTAAATGACAAGTGTGCAAAAAATCATCTCAAAATGAGAAGTTTTGATTGGTTAAAAAAATTGTTGAAGTTTTATAAAAAAACATGAAAAAATGAAGTTTTGTAAAAAAGGAATGGTCTTGCTGGGTTTTGAACCCATGACCTTTGAGTGGGACGCGTGGCAGAAAGCACTAAGAGCAAGCCAGAACCACTGAGCCAAGCAGCGGTGTGTAGTGGACCAGGAACACGTGTTAACATAAGAGAGGATTATTTGAATTTTTTTTTTTTTTTAAAATGAAGAACACCAAGAACACGCTGGGTTCGTTTTGATTTTCAGTTTCACGAATTCTTGCTCAAATCCTTATTTCTCAACCAAATTGAACGAAACAAAAGCCAAACTTGATCGATTTCTCATCACGAACATGGAGATGCTTGTTAATTTCATTTATATTTAGCTCAGAATGATTTAGGTTTGAAGAACACGTATGAACCCTAAACTGAAAAATCTAAATTAAATGATGTATGTTGAATGATTGTTTGATTTTATTGAGGGTTATTGTTCGTTAGGGGTGCAGAAAGAGATTGGCCGTGAGTTTTTTTCAAATGGTGCAAGGAATCAAGAGAACCGTTTGTGTTCTAACTCGAAAAGTTGAGATCGAAACTGTTCTAGAGCACTTCGATTGCGATTTCTTGATCCTTAGAGTACCGTGACATGTGAGGATGCTTTAGAGATGGCACCTTGCTTTGAATCCTTCCCAATCGATCCAGTCTACACGCAGGAAAAATGGAGCTCGAATTCTTGGTTAGAGTATTACAGTTGTTGTTTTGGTTTGAATCATCTCTATGATGTCTATGGATTGTGTATGGATGATCAAAACTCAAAGGAATCAAGCCTAGCTTGTTTAATTCCATGGCGGTTTGCAAGTTTGAAAAATGGAAAATGAAACTGTTTTTTTAGCTTTGTTCAGGTTAATTTTAAGCTTGTAACATGTTTGTTAATGATTATGGAACATGTTAGACACCAAAGACTTTCATGATTTTACTTGATTTTGTAAATTGCAAGTTTTTCAAAAGTTTATCATGTCTCTTGATTTTGGAGAAAGAGAAAAGCATGATTCTTGCAATGCTTTGGTGTGCATTTCTCTTGAATTTGTTATCAATTTATAGGCAATAGAGTTCGAAATGTTAGGCAAATGTCCATGGCATTTTGTGATTCAAGGATGACTTAAAGGGCAAGATAGTCTTTTGAAAGTAAAGGAACCTTCCTTTTTCACCATGTGTAAAATCCTCAATTTGATCCTATCTTCAATCATACCTTCAAGCTGATATTTATCAGTCCATGATGACTCATTTTGGCAAGGTGGCAAGGTTGAATTACTTCATGATGAAGAAAACTCAAAAAATGACCTATAATTGATGTTTGAACTTTGAAAAATCAAATTTCATGGACCCTTATGTTCCAATTTCAAAGGCATAGCTAGCCTTCATGGATTTTGGAGTTCTTGGACATTTTGGAAATATTTTTCCATGATCTACAACTTTCATGTTTTGAGTTTTTTCAAATTCCAATTGGAACTAGGTGAAAAAATGGCTTGAAGTTTGGAAAAAATGTAAAATTTCAACACTTAGAAATTTTTCTAAGTTATAGAAATTTTGACTTTTTGTTGACTTTTCCAAATTCTTTGATTTTTGATGATCATGATGGATCATTTGAAGTATTTTGATGATGGAAAAAGTTTTGTTTTGAAAAATTTGACCAAAAGTCAAAGTTTGACTTTTCTGCATGAAATTTCACCAGACGTTTCTGAAATTGACTGATGAATTCTATGAACCTCTGTGATGTTTTGAATCCAGAAATTAGGTCAAGATGTTATATCTAAGATATAATGACCAATCTCTATCCAAAAAAGTTATTCACTGCTCAAAAAATCAGAGAATGCCTATGCTCGACCAAAACCCTAATTGGTCGATCCTCGATTGATCTGTGAGAAAATTTGATATCTGAGGATTTAAGGTTGAAGATTCGATCAAGATAGATCAAATGGAGTGAGAAAATCTCAAACCCTAATTGGTTAGCTCTTGAATCAGATGAAAATCTGATGAAACCCTAATTTTGACCTGTGAATGCTATACCCGATTAATCTTTGTCAAATTAGTTATGAAATGATGCAAATATATGGTGGTATATTAGGTCAAAATTGGGGTATGAGATGCCCTATTTAAGTTTCTTTAACTCGAGAGATGAAGATGAATATCTTCGTTTTGATAGGTGTAAAGATACTTAAATATCAGAATACGCAAATTTTGGACCTAAGATACCAAAAGATGCGGATGATGCAAAATGATTAAAAAAGTTTTACCCAAAGGATGTCAAAGAAATGACATGATGGGAAAAAATTTTATGAGGATGACTCGATCTGTTTTGAGAAAAGAGAATCCTATCTGTTGGGAAACAAACAATATGTTTCGCTGGGGAAAGAATGATTCACAGAGAATGTGAATATCTGTTTCGTTTTGGGAAACAAAGATTACCTTATCGACTTTGTGACAATGTTTAAGGTAAGTGGAAATGATATTACCAATTATCAGCCTTGTGATATAGTATGGTAATGGGTTTTGAAGATGTTACCAATTATCAGCAAAGTGATAACTATAACAAGGTAACTTTTTTTTAAAGAAAATTTACTGAATATTCAGCTTTGTGAATAACAGACAGTGAAAGAAACAGAACTCGAAAATGAGCTTCTATTTTCTTGGATACAATTTTGCCGAGGATCTCTTTTTTGAGGAGATGCGGGCATTTTTGATCAGAAAACACAGGTTTTCCTTTTAACAGAAAGACAAACTGCTGAGGAATTTCTCGTACGGTCATGATTTGACCTTGTCGAGAAGAACAAACTTTTTATGACAAGTTTAGGAATGAAAATAAGCGGCTCAGACAATGAGACTATTGCTTATTGCTTTGTTGATTAGAGACGAGGTTCTATTCAGGAATGAACTGAAAAGAAACAGTCAATCAAGACATTGTTCCAAATGAGGAATGATCTCAGCTGGGGAATGTGGTGAAGAGAAGAAAATGCATTTCTCTGTTTGGGGATACTCTGCCGGGGATAAAAAAGAAATGTATCTTTTCTATTTGGCGAGACTCTACTGGGGATAAATTTGTACTTACATGAGTAAGTGTGATTTACATCAGTGATATGGAAGCAAACATTTCGAGGAATGCAAAAAAATGCAATGAATGATGCTATTATGTATGAATGTCATGAATGTTATATGTATGCTAACACTACTTTGACAAAGACATCTAAAGAGATATTTGGGGAAAAGGACCGCGTCACAGTTCGAACAAATACTTGGTGAAGATTACAGCACTGGTGTAAACATTCACTGATGAAGATTTTGAGTTGCATGTTTTACACTTTCAGAGAAAAGCATTTCATTGGCAACTTGATTGGGGATTCTTTTTGGATAAGAATACCGTCCTTTGAAGATTTCCGTTGAGGAGAAAATTGCTGTAGCAGTTGGCAACTCCACTGGGGATCGAAACACTCTTGGAAAAACGGTTGAAGTTATTTCCGTGTTCATAGTTTCAAAGGAGAATTTTGCTTTTGTTTCAAAATTTTGAAGTAAAATTCATTTAAAACATTTTAGTTTCAAAAGTGATTTTCACAATAAAAGCGTTATTTTGCAAAGGAATAAACAAGAATTGCAAACAAAGGCACAAGGCTCAAATTTATTGATAGAATGGTGATCAGCCAAAGGCGTGATTCCATGAACTATTTACAAAAGTTGGAAATGATAATTTATTGGGAAAAGGCTACATTGAAAGCAAATAACCGCTACTATCCCTAACAACTTTGAATTCCCACTTGTTGCTTGTAAGAGTTGATTGAAGATCCGTTGATGGAAGATTCTTCATGTGGACAAGATACAGACTGACTGCAGTTACTTTGTCATTTTTTTGTATCCTTATTTTTGCCTAGATCGCCCTTTCAAGTTTTCGATCTATCAGGATAATTTCTGTTCATTGTCTCTAATTTTTGCCTGGATCGCCTTTTCAGGTTTTCAATCCACCGAGGCGCTCATTTTGCCTAAGCCGCCTTTTGGGTTTTGACTTACCGAGTTGTTCTTTTGTTTTTTTTTTTAGACAAAGTATTTCTTGACTGCATCAGCATTCACAGGATGCGGGAGTTCATCGCCGTCCATGGTTGTGAGAGTCATAGCACCGGAGAAGCTTCTTTTGACGATGTATGGGCCTTCGTAATTAGGAGTCCATTTGCCCTAGAATCTTTGAAAAGACGAAATCTTTTTAAGCACGAGGTCGCCTTCTCGGAATTCACGAGTCGGACCTTTTGTCGAAAGCTTTTTCATTCTTCTTTGATAGAGTTGTCCGTGACACGAGGCGGTCAGCGCTTTTCTTCAATTAAGTTCGGTTGGTCGTATGCTTTGACACCATTCACCTCGAGATAGCTTTGTTTCCATGAGAACTCTCATTGATGGGATCTCAACTTCTACGGGACGCTTCATGCCGTATACTAGAGAAAAGGAGTTGCCCTGTTGAAGTGCGTCTTGTCGATACCCATGCGAGCAAATGGCGACATTCGTGCCGGTCTTTGTAAGTGATGACCATTTTCGGACAATCTTTTGATGTTCTTGTTGGCGCTTCTTCATCTTTGGCGGTAAGGAGGCGAGTTATGATGCTCAATCTTGAATTCCTCACAGTTCTTTCATCATTTTGTTGTTCAAGTTTGATCCATTGTCAATGATCTTGCTTGGAATTCCATATCGGCAAATGAGGTTGTTCTTGATGAACCTCACAACCACTTGTCTTGTAACGTTGGCGTAAGATTGCTTGACCCATTTGGTGAAGTAGTCAATAGCCACTAGAATGAAGCGATGTCCGTTGGACGCTTTTGGTTCAATCATTCCAATCATGTCAATGCCCACATGGAGAAAGGCCACGGAGAGAGAGAGCGTTGAGTAGAGTCGGAGGCACATGGATCTTATCTGCGTAGATCGGCACTTGTGACATCTTTTGGCGTGTTTGCAATCGATTCCATCGTTATCCAATAGTATCCTGCTCTTAAGATCTTTCGGACATTGCATGCCCATTTGAATGGGTTCAAAGGACCCTTCATGCACTTCATGGATGATCGTGTTTCTGTCTTCGGCATCGGCGAGAACCATGTCGAAGTTTCTTTTGTATAGCACATCCTTGTTCAGGAAGAAATTCCTAGAAAGCCTCCTCAGAGTTTTCTTATCCTTGTACGATGCCCCAAGTGGGTACTCTCGTGTTTGAAGGAAACGTTTGATGTCGTGGAACCACGGCTTATCGTCGAAGACTGCTTCTGTTGCAAATACATATGCAGGTCTTTCAAGACGTCTGATGCGAATTCTGGGCATATCATTCCAATCATTGACTTTGAATAGGGAAGATAGAGTAGCCAAGGCGTCTGCCATCCGATTTTGATCTCGAGGGATATGATGCAGTTCAACTTTGTTAAAGAAAGTCAACAATCGTCTCGCATAATCTCTGTAAGGAATTAGACCAAGATGATGAGTTTCATACTTGTCTTTGATTTGATTGATCACAAGGGCTGAGTCTCCATATATATCAAGGATCTTGATCCTCAAGTCGATGGCTTCTTCAATACCCATGATGCATGCTTCATATTCTGCTATGTTGTTGGTGCAATCAAATAGCAATCTGGCGGAAAACGGGATATGAGAACCCTCGGGAGTGATGATGACTGCCCCAATTCCATTACCAAAAACATTAACTGCTCCATCGAAGACTAGGCCCCATCTGGATTCTGGATCTGGTCCTTCTCCGTGTAGCGGTTCGTCACAATCTTTCATCTTCAAGTACATAACATCCTCGTCTGGGAAATCAAACTTGAGAGATTGGTGTTCGTTGCTGATAAGCCAAATGATCGTGAGAATGCTTCCTTTAACCGCTCGAGTGCGGTATTGGATGTCATACTCAGATAGTAGCATCTGCCATCGAGCGATTCTCCCGGTTAAGGCAGGCTTCTCAAATACGTACTTGATAGGATCCATTTTGGATATTAACCAAGTCGTGTGATTGATCATGTACTGGCGAAGACGTTTTGAAGTCCATACCAAAGCGCAGCATGTTTTCTCGAGCATGGAGTAACGAGTTTCACAGTCTGTGAATTTCTTACTCAGGTAGTAGATGGCATGCTCCTTCTTACCGGTTTCATCTTGTTGTCCAAGTACGCAGCCCATGGACTCTTCTAGTACGGTAAGGTATATGATCAATGGTCTTCCTTCCACTGGAGGGATCAGTATTGGTGGTTCTGACAGGTATTCTTTGATACTGTCAAATGCTTTTGGCAATCTTACGTCCACAACCTTTTGATCTTTGCGGAGAAGCTTGAATATCGGCCCAGTGCGATCATCGAGAGATAAATCGGAGATGTAATTCAACCGTCAAGAAATCCTCTTACTTGCTTTTCCGTATGTGGTGTAGGCATTTCTTGAATAGCCTTGACTTTGTCGGTCAACTTCAATTCCTTTTGACAATGAAACCTAGGAGTTTTCGGACCTTACCCCAAAGGTACATTTGTTAGGATTCAGGTGAAATTTCCTTAGTCGTTGAAACGACTTTAAGAGATAGTCTATATGCTCTTCTTACGTATGGACTTTGCTATCATATCATCCACGTAGACTTCGATCTCTTTATGCATCATGTCATGGAAGAGAGTAGTCATCGCCCTCTGGTAAGTTGCGCCTGCATTCTTTAATCATAATGGCATTACCTTGTAGCAAAAAGTGCCCCATGGCGTGATAAACGATGTCTTCTCCATATCTTCGGGAGCCATTCTGATCTGATTATAGCCAGAGAAACCGTCCATGAAGGAAAAGACGTTGAATTTTGCAGTGCTGTCCACTAGCATGTCAATATGCGGTAGTGGGAAGTCATCTTTTGGACTAGCTTTGTTCAGATCTCGGTAGTCAACACACATTCTGACCTTTCCATCTTTCTTGGATACAGGTACTATGTTGGCTAGCCATTGAGGATACTCAGAAGTGACAAGGAAACCAGCGTCGAGCTGCTTTTGAACTTCCTTTTTGATTTTCTCAGCCATTTCAGGATGAACTCTCCTCAGTTTCTGCTTAACTGGCGGACATTCTGGTCTTAACGGCAAGTGATGCTCTACTATGTTGGTATCCAAACCCGGCATGTCCTGGTAGGACCAAGCAAACACATCAACGTATTCTTTGAGAAGACTTATCAGTTTGCTTTTGACACTGCTGTTGAGTGAAGCTCCAATATTGACTTCTTTTATATCTTCCTCAGAACCCAAGTTAATTGCTTCTAGAGGTTCTTTGTGAGGCTGAATGATCCTTTCCTCGTGCTTTAGCAGTCTAGAAATTTCATCTGGGATCTCTTCTTCAACTTCTTCTTCAGCGACTTCGCAGGGGATTTCAAAGTTGAGAGAGAGCGTAGAGTTACTGCTTTCAATGGATTTGTCCATTTGTTTAATCTGCATTTTTGATTATTGTTTGATTAAAAAAAGTTTTTATCATCATTTTTTTTGTGAAAGTGTTGCAGATTAATTTTTCATTATGATTTTTTTTGAAGATTTTTTTTTTTACTGTGTTTTTTAGGATTATCATTTCCAGAAAAGGGTAAAAATGAAAATAAACACAAAGTGTGGAAACAAAACAACGCATTTTATTTATGTTTCACAGTATGAACAGGGCCCTAAAATACAAACTCATTTGTCTTGGGCAAGACAAAGAGAAATTATTTAAAAGCTAAACCCTATAAAACATCTCTTCGCTTTGGGCGAAGCGAGAGTTCAAAACAAAAAGCAAAGATAAACTACTTAGAGCTATGAACATTAGTCCTAACTTCGGGTTTCCAATAGTGACGAACTCCTTGGAAGTCGAGGTACTCGGGTAATTTTCCGCTTGGTTTAACCCTCGAGTAAACTTTGATTCTTTGGTGAGGGCTTTGAAGACTACGAGCGATGGCCTTTGCCTTTGGTGCTAAAGCAATCTTCTTGATTAACAGATCGGGAAGTATGAGAGATAGCCTTTGTACTTCTGTTGATCTTTGTGTTGAATCTTGGGATGTTCCTTCCGGTCTTGAGTGAAGAGACTTGTTGTCGTGACACTTTCCGCATCGTATCCCGAATCATACTCTTGATCTTGATGATCATGTTGATGTAGTGGTAACCGGGATCGGCTTGGTGAAATCCACAGACGTGTTGAAGCAGAGATCTTCATTTGGGACCTCGATCATTGATTAGTTTGAGAAGGCGAGTATTCCTCTTCGATTGACTAGGGTAGTCAAAGTCATCACCCCATCTGTGGGTTGGATATCTTCGATCCGATTTTTGAGCTTTACGCGAGTATTTCACCATGTAGTCGTATTTGCCACTTGGTTCTCCCAGGTATCCCAAATTTCAGCAGGATGGTGGATTTTCATGTTCTTTGAGGACATGTCTTTGAATTGATCGATCGGTGCATATGATTCCTCTTGAGACACATATTCGGGGCTATTCAAATAAGTGCTCCACTCTTGATTCGGATGGATCATCTTCATCCTCTTCAATGGTTACAACATTAACCTCTTGCGGAGCAGGGGTTTAAGAAACCTCCATTGTGAAATACTTCCTTAATCGGGAAGTGCTTCATCTTTCTCTTGTTTTTGTAGAATACGGTGTGAACCCAAGTCCGGTTTCATTTCATTCTTGGCGGGTTTGATAACTTGTCCCCATCCTTGAGTATTGCCATCTTTCACCATTTGTGCGCTTCTTTATATGAAGAGATAGATGATCTGTTTTAGTAGATTCATCTTCTAACGGATTTTCGGGAGATGCGGGCTTCAATGTCATTAGCGTGATGAAGGAGCTGGATAGATGACTTACAAGTAAAGCTTGTTCACCGATGGTCACCAACTTTCCATTTTGTGAATTTTAATTTCGATGGAGTAGAAGTTCTGCCGCATCGTGGATCCAAGGTCTTCCTAGCAAGCAATATGCGGTGCGTCCATAACTTGGAAGGTAATTTGGAACGTGTGAGGGCCAATTGTCATCGGGAGATCAACTTCACCAATAACTGACTTTCTCGATCCATCAAAAGCTCTTACTATGATGTCGTTGAACTTCATTGGCGTTCCTTTGTAAGCTAAACGAGCGAGCGTCGTTTTTGGCATTACGTTTAAAGATGAGCCTGTATCCACCAATACATTGGATAGGGAATCTGACTGGCAAATCATCGAGATGTGCAAGGCCAAGTTGTGATCTTTCCTTCTTAGGAAGTTCTTCGTCACTAAAACTCGATTATTGCAGTTATGTTGGAGACGATCCTCCAAATTGGTCTGTAGTCACATCGTGATCCACATAAGCCTGGTCTAGTACTCTCATCAAAGCTTCTCGGTGAGCTTCAGAGTTAAGGAGTAAAGACAATATTGAAATTTTTGAAGGAGTCTGCATCAATTGGTCTATGACTCGATATTCACTCTTCTTGATTAGTTTCAGGATCTCGTCAAAGTCTGAGTTGATGTTGGTTCTATCAGTAGAGCCAATGTTTGTGCTTGGGTTAGCAATGGGAATCGTTGCAGGATTCTCAGCAGATATGCTAACTGGGTTATTTTTAACAACAGGAATTGCAGGCGGTTTTGGTGGTACTGGAGCATGAACTCGTCCACTTCTGGTCACTCGTCCGATTTCCGTTATATTGACATTAGCTGGAAGCGTAGGCAGAGGTTTCTCTTTCCCATCTTCTATCAGGGTTGCATGATATTGGTAAGGAATTGCTCTAGTAGAACTGTACGGAACAGGACCAGGCGGGCAAATTACCAAAGGAGATGTTGGAATGTTGGAACCACTGTACGCGATCTCCAAATGCTCGGGTATGTTAAAACAAGGGATCACAACGTTTACTTCGGGATTTTCCGAGTTGATATCTGAGACTAAAAGCTCATGCGGAAAATGCCCTATTGTATTTACGTCATGGTCATCTCGGTTTCTGTAAATTTGTAAATCACCAATGTCTAACAAATGCTGAATATCTGCTCTTATGGTGGGACATCCATGGATATTCTTGGAACAGATATAGCAAGTATAATCATGCTTAGTGAAGGTGCTCATGGTCTGTATGCTTCATGAAGATGCACTAAGTTTCCTTTGACTAAGTTTACATCGTGACAAGGTACTTCTGTATTCCTTAGCATTAGATTCACCGAGTGTCCACTATGGTGGGAAGTGGATTGGCTTGCACATTCGGACTTGTATTTACGAAGGAAAGAAGATTAGCCTTCACTAATCTTTGTACTTGCCTTCATGCTATGCAATGCTCAAGGTCATGGCTGGTGCCCTTGGTGAAAAGGGCAAGACATGTCGACTTTGTACCACCATGGTAGTTTTCGGGGACCGGAGGTGGTAACCTTGTCTATTAGATTCCTTTCTATCGGTAGAGGTAAAGTTACGTATGCGTCATGGGAATTGGGTCGAACCGAGTGACCCGAGGCGTCGGTTTTGGTTGTGAGCACATTGACGAGGCTGTTGAGTTTGTTGATTTTGTTGAAATTGCGGAGCAATTCCTGGAGTTGTGTTGACAGTGGGCGCTATGGCAGCTACCTGTCGTTGTTGAATGACATTCTTGCGTGGTTTCCCTCGGGATACCATTCCTACGTCATGTTCTTTTTTCCTTGGGAAACTGGTTCCAACTTTCTTGGTATTACTAGAAGATCCTACTTCCTTGGTTAGACGTCCTGTCCGAACCCCTTCTTCTAGTCGCATCCCCATGCTTACCATTTCGTTGAAGTCTCCTGGAGCGCTAGCGATCATTCGCTCATAGTAGAATGGACCAAGAGTGTTGAGGAATACCTTAGTCATCTCTTTCTCTTCCAAGGGCGTATTGACTTGGGCAGCAATTTCCCTCCACCGTTGCGCATATTCCTTGAACGTCTCTCTTTCCTTTTGAGACATGGAGCGGAGTTGATCCCTATCAGGAGCCATATCCAAGTTGAATTTGTATTGCTGGACGAAGGCTTTACCTAAGTCGTTGAATGATTGGATATTCGTGCTGTCTAAACCCATGTACCACTTGATGCGGCACGGTGAGACTATCACGAAGTAATGAATTAACGGTGATGATCCTCATTGTCGTAGACATTTTCCTAGCATACATTGTAAGATGACTCGAGGACAAGAATTCCTTTGTACTTTTCAAAATCCGGATTTTGAATTTCGATATTTACACGAGGACTAAGCGAGATCCGTGCTTTTCCCAAACAATTCTTTCCTTGAATTGTTTTTATATCAAGCGCAATTTGAGAAGTTGTTCTGGAGATTCTCCATTGAACCACGGCGTTCGTGCTATTTCCGGTGTGATGAACTTCTTTATCGGGTAGTGTGCACTAAGTGAATTCAACATGATCGGTTGAGAGACCGACATTGTTACTTGTGGAAAAGTTATTCCACATTGTGGAGTGAACGTGGCGTTTTCTGCAAAGTAGGTATTTCAAGCGAGGTTGTTTGAGAAGTCGGTTGGCGAACTCCAATGCCGGTTAAAAGGCATTCCCATGGATAGCCCTCGGCATCTTTGAAAGGTGAACCAACGCGACAATGGCTGGAGTAGTAGTATCCTCTGAAGTTGCTATTTGGTTATGACCGATCTTTGTTGACTTTCTTGTGGCGAGTTGACCAAAGATGTGAGTCTTTCCACTTCTTCTTGTAGCGTAGTTACCGTACTACGGAGTTCAACGTTTTCTTGCTCAAAATTCTCCATTACTTTTCTTCTTTTTGATCTGGTATCGTACGTTCGAGTTGGCTGCGGACGCAGTCGAGAAACTCTAAGACGCGACAGCTTGACAATTTTCTATCTGGAAAAGTGACAGTTCAAAAACTGTGAATGATTAGACTCTAGATGGTAGACTTAAATGCAAAGCATGATGCATGAATATGATTGTAAAGAAAAGAAATTTCCAAAGAATTTACGCTAAAAGAGATATTTCTGGCAAATATTTGGATGGAAAACACGAATTTTATTGATTAATGAAGGAAGATTACAACAATTGTTTTTTGTTGGAGCATTGCTCACACAAATGATACAATAAATGATAAAAATTAACAAACTAAATTAGACTAATTAAACGTCTTCGTCGGATGATGATCCAAAGGCTTGATGCAGCTTCAGCTTCAGGATTTCCTTCCCATAGTGAGCTTTTAGTTTGGCTTTCTCAGCTTTTAGCTTGCTAATGACTCTCTTCCACTCGTTGGGAGCGGGCTTGCTGGTTGTCATTTCCTCAAGCTTTCTTTTCCTTTCTTTGACGTATTTCTGGATGGCGTCATCCTTCTGGCGAATCTTCTCATCTTTCTCCATGAGCCATTCATCCTGGAAGTAGAGCGTCTTTTCATGATCTTTGACTTGCTTCTTGAGCTTCTCATTCTCAAGGTTAGTCTTAAGGAATTTGCTTTCCAAAGCTTCTTTCTCAAACCTTATCTTGGTCAAGGCTTCTTGGTATTCTCCACACCTTCAGCGGGAAAATTTGTCGATTTGGGCGGTGAGAACATGGGATCCTCATAAGCGTAAGGCATTCGGAATTCCTTTGCTCTTTTCTTTATCCAAGAAGTGTAGGTTTCCATGGCTACACAATTCTTTGCCTTACCTTTTCCCTTCTTTCGGATGTGATGCCAAGCTTTGATCATCCTAGCCTTCAATCCTTGGGAATCCTCTCCTTCATGATAGAAGTAGCTTTCTCTTGTAAACCGGAGGTTTACGAATTGCGTATCCGGTGACGTTTTGCTAGGAATGGGTTGTAGTTGATTCCTCCTTTCGTACCAATGAGAGGTACATTGGCAAATTCTCCACAGCTCTCAATGATTTCCATCTCATTGTTTGCCAAGGTATACCAATGGATATCGTCGTTTGTAAGAGACATGAGTCTTCTGGACCAATGCCACTCGTCTTTGTTTTCGCGGAAGATAGGAGATTTAGGCAGGTGTGAGACAATCCATTTGAAAAACAGAGGTACACAACACACGATAGTTCCGTCTCCTTGACGATTCCTATGATGAATAGAGACGTACGTATCACCAAGCAGGGTGGGAACGGGATTTCCAATCAAAAAGATCCTTATGGCGTTGATATCAACGAAATTTGGGACGTTGGGAAACAACACCAATCCATAGAGGAGTAAAGCTAAAATAGCTTCAAAGGCTACCATACTACCGACGAGAGAACTTGAGAGCCTTCTCCATTAGGAACTTTGAAGTTAGTCCTAAGAGTTTTCCTCTGGTAGTTAGGTTTTTGTCTATCTCAGGTTTCTTTAAATGAGTCATTGTTGCAATGACTTGTGACTTAGGAATGGCTTCCAAACCATTGAAAGGCACTTTGTCCGATACTGAGATTCCTAGGATATGCGCATACTCTTCCAAAGTAGGCATCAACTGATAATCAGGGAAAGTGAAACAACGATAGACTGGATCGTAGAACTGAACGAAAGTTTTGAGAAGTCCTTCATCGACGTTAGCGTTCAAAAGAGTTAAAAGAGTTCCATAGCGTTTTACAAATCGAGGATCTTCTACCAAGGATGCTAACTCTTTCAACTTTCCTCGTCAGAATCCTAAAGCGTATCTTTTGGTGAATCTTCCTCGGCGTCCATCACTCTAACCTAAAATATTTTACAAAGAAAACATCTCTAAATTCTTTGGAAATGGAGAGAGAAAATGAAGAAGTTTTTTTTTTTTTTTTGTTTTTTTATGAATGAATGAATGAATGCATGAATGCGGAAAACATGGTTAGTAGTTATACACACGGGCAAGCGTTCGAAGTCACGAGCATGAAGCCAACGATAAGAATCGGGGTTAAGTTCTAAGGGCTTATTCATCGTGAATCGGGTTCTACGATATCTGAGCTCAACACTCCCCTTCAAAACATTATTGGATTTGGTGAATACTCGATGGTCCAATAATATTTTCAAGAGAAACTACGATCGTAGTATCGCATGACAATTACTCTAGGCTTACACCCGAATAATCTCTGCACTACATCCTAATGGCCAGGATGGTTTATGTGTTCTACAGTCCACTCAGCTTCTTAAGTTCCCCCGAAAATACAGCGTCTTCGCAATTACTTGCTTAAACACAATATCCTCAAGACAACCTCCACTGCGCGGGAAATATTAACTTCGAAAGCATTGAACTGCTCACGTATTAATACCTCCACCTAGATCTTAAAATGTTTCTTAAATCCGGGTTAGGATTTCTTTCCATCAAGTGAAATCGCGAAACACACAATAAAGAAAAACAGATATATGCAAAATATGAAAAGCTTATCCCCTTTCTTTTCTTTTTGAAAACAAAAAAAAGCTTGGTGCTCTCGGACAGAGTAACGCGTTTTCTTTTTCTTGAAAAATCAAAATTTCATACTCCCAGGAGTCGCCATTTTCCGCGTTAAAGGTGGCGCATGAGGATGCGAACGTGAGTTCGGATCTTCAGTGCAACGATTTAAATCTTTTGATTTGTTTATAAAGATGCATGAGCATCAAGCTTTATTATTTTCAACACAAGAAAGATGATTTAATGATTATGAAAAGGGAAAGTGAAATACCCTCAATTGATATTGATATGCGTAACGACTAGCGCAAACTAGACATAACGCATTGGGGAGATTCGAGTAAGGGGATTGGTATATAAAGGGAATAGATGGAGCACCCTAAATATATGTAGTTATCTACGACTTTATATATGAATACATTTGATATGTTGTGTGTTTTTAATTGCTATTTCTATGATTGGGAAAGTTTCTCCTTTGGAATTTTAAGCGATGAGATTATGTGGGATTCTAGGTTTTGTTATTATTGTGCTCGCAAAGATCGTGGATCTTCGCATACATATCCCTAGTGGGAATCGAGCATTTGTAGCTCGGATCTGGGTTCTATGGTTTGTTTGGTGAGGGAGATAGAAATTTGCTCGGCAAGGATGAGACCTTGTTCCTACGTATTCTCAAAAGGATGTTGAGAAAGTCGAGCAATCGTAGTTCCCACTTATGCTAGTGGAAAGCAACGGATGTTAGTAAGAGAGACAAATGTCATCTTAATGAAAATGTATCTAATCTATTTCATCACATACATTTTGAAAAGTTTGATTGATTAAAATCTTTCATCGTAAGTATTAGGTGTTTTGCTTGAGTGTACAAGCGTTACCACTTACATGTTTAAGAAAGATGTTTGAAAAGATGATTGAATCTTTTAACGTAAGTATTGGGTGTTTTGCTTGAGTGTACAAGCGTTACCACTTCTGTTAAGAGATGTTTTGTTTGAAAAGTTTGAAAAAGTTTGAAAAGTTTTTGTTGTATGTGATGCAACAGATGAGATACTTCTTCCATAGAGATGATAGATGTCTAAATCTCGAGGAGAAATTGATTGGATTAAAGGGATGCTTTTAAGAAGCCCATGGGTCCTTGTATTGTTAGCCCAAGAGGAGGCATTCCGAGGGTCATCGAGGGTCATCGAGGGTCCTTGTATGAAGCTCAAGAGGAAGCTATAGGGTATGGCTGGCTTTGGCTTGAAAGGGATTTCACCGAGAAATCATCCTTCTTGAAATAAGAGCAATTTCAGAGAAATTTTACTCTATGGGGAATTTGAAAGTGATTTCACCGGGAAACCATCCTTTCAGGGTTCTATCTTAGCGTGGGTGATTCTTTGTATTGGAAGCCCAAGAGGAGACTGTTAAGAGATTTCCTGTCTCTTTCATTGTATGATGCCCAAGAGAAGGCTAAACTCAATGAGGATTCTTTTGAACGAAGCCCAAGAGACTCAACAGGAGTGTTGTCTTATCGAAGCCTAGCGGAGGCTAACTCTGTGGGAGAGTTTCTTTGTACAAAGCCCAAGAGAAGGCTGAACTCGGTTGGAGATAAAATATCTTTGTATGAAGCCCAAGAGGCTCATCTTTGAGGATGAGTTGTCTTGTATGAAGCCCAAGCGGAGGCTATCTTGTGGGAACCTATTGATTAGTCTAATTGTTATGTTATTATTAGGCAGTTGTATAAGCAGTGTGTGTGTGATATGTATTCACGGAGTTTATGAAGGAAATATAAACAATGCATGATGTTTATTTACAACGTTTATGAAATATAAACAAGTGTTTGTGAAACGAACGTTTAAAACAGCGTAACTTGATTATTCACAAGTTGAACTGTGTACAAGGAAATGAATATGTACACGAACGAGTTTTTATGTACAGACAAAGATGGATGTACATAGGAGGGTTGGGACTTACACTGTAAGAGAGGCCCATTGATTTGAAAGCAGTTTCACAGGGAATAATGCTCCTTTCAATACCAATGGTATTCAGTATACAGATGAAACAGAAATGATTGATCAAAGTTTATCGTAAAAGTATTTTCAAAGAAAGAGTATACATGTATACGGATAAAAGTTTTGAAAAAAAGAAGTATCTGTGTTATGTACAGATAAAAAGTTTTGAAAAAGAATGTTTGACAAAAGTTTGATATGTACAAGGAAATATTATGTACATAAAAGAATGTTATGGGACTTACACCGTGATGGAGGCCCATTGGTTTAAAAAAGAAATTTCGAGAAAACCTTCCTTTAGAACCAATGGATTCAGCGCATAGACAAACGAATGAAAACAAATGAAAGAAATTTGTTTATGTTTGAATATTGACAAAGATGTTTTGAATATGTACAAATAAAACTAAATATGTACATAAAGGATTGGGACTTACACCATAAGGGTGGCCCATTGATTTGAAAAGAAGTTTCACGAGGAATGCTCCTTTCAAAATCAATGGTGTTTAGTGTAAAGAACAAACGGAAGAAAGTTTATGTATTATGTACAAATGAAAATTGTACATAAAGAAATGAATATGTATAAAGAAATATATACATAAAAAGAATGTTTTGGGACTTACACCGTGAGGGAGGCCCATGATCGATCGAAAAATTCGAGAAAAACGAATTTAGTTTTATCGTTTTGAATTGGATCGATTATGGTAAAAGATGCAAGTTTTGATGAAAAAGTTTTGAAGAATGATTTAAAATGTTTTGAAGTGTGAGGTTCACTTATGAGAAGTTTTGAAAAGAATCGGAATCGAAAACTTGAAAAATTCACCTTTAAAGGTGTTTTGAAAAGTGTTGAAACATCGTTTTCGATTAAAATTTAATCGATGAAAGTTTTTGGATTTTTGACATAATCATAAAATATATATATTAAATGACAAGTGTGCAAAAATCATCTCAAAATGAGAAGTTTTGATTGGTTAAAAAATTGTTGAAGTTTTATAAAAAACATGAAAAATGAAGTTTTGTAAAAAGGAATGGTCTTCTTGGTTTTGAACCCATGACCTTTGAGTGGGGCGTGCGTAAAGCACTAAGAGCAAGCCAGAACCACTGAGCCAAGCAGCGTGTTAGTGGACCAGAACACGTGTTAACATAAGAGAGATTATTTGAATTTTTTTTTTTAAAATGAAGAACACCAACACGCGATTAAGGTTCAATTTTGATTTTCAGTTTCACGAATTCTTGCTCAAATCCTTATTTCTCAACCAAATTGAACGAAACAAAATCCAAACTTGATCGATTTCTCATCACGAACATGGAGATGCTTGTTAATTTCATTTATATTTAGCTCAGAATGATTTAGGTTTGAAGAACACGTATGAACCCTAAACTGAAAAATCTAAATTAAATGATGTATGTTGAATGATTGTTTGATTTTATTGAGGGTTATTGTTCGTTAGGGGTGCAGAAAGAGATTGGCCGTGAGTTTTTTTCAAATGGTGCAAGGAATCAAGAGAACCGTTTGTGTTCTAACCGGAAAAGTTGAGATCGAAACTGTTCTAGAGCACTTCCATTCGATTTCTTGATCCTTAGAGTACCAGCGGCATGTGAGGATGCTTTAGAGATGGCCTGCTTGCTTTGAATCCTTCCCAATCGATCCAGCCAAGTCTACCTGCACAGACTGAAAAATGGAGCTCGAATTCTTGGTTAGAGCTGTTACAGTTTGTTGTTTTTGGTTTGAATCATCTCTATGATGTCTATGGATTGTGTATGGATGATCAAAACTCAAAGGAATCAAGCCTAGCTTCAGTTTCGAATTCCATGGCAGTTTTGCAAGTTTGAAAAAATGGAAAATGAAAACTGTTTTTTAGCTTTGTTCAGGTTAATTTTAAGCTTGTAACATGTTTGTTAATGATTATGGAACATGTTAGACACCAAAGACTTTCATGATTTTACTGATTTTGTAAATTGCAAGTTTTTCAAAAGTTTATCATGTCTCTTGATTTTGGAGAAAGAAAAGAGAAAGCATGATTCTTGCAATGCTTTGGTGTGCATTTCTCTTGAATTTGTTATCAATTTATAGGCAATAGAGTTCTGAAATGTTAGGCAAATGTCCATGGCATTTTGTGATTCAAGGATGACTTAAAGGGCAAGATAGTCTTTTGGAAAGTAAAAGGAACCTTCCTTTTTTCACCATGTGTAAAAATCCTCAATTTGATCCTATCTTCAATCATACCTTCAAGCTGATATTTATCAGTCCATGATGACTCATTTTGGCAAGGTGGCAAGGTTGAATTACTTCATGATGAAGAAAACTCAAAAAATGACCTATAATTGATGTTTGAACTTTGAAAAATCAAATTTCATGGACCCTTATGTTCCAATTTCAAAGACATAGCTAGCCTTCATGGATTTTGGAGTTCTTGGACATTTTGGAAAGATTTTTCCATGATCTACAACTTTCATGTTTTGAGTTTTTTCAAATTCCAATTGGAACTAGGTGAAAAAATGGCTTGAAGTTTGGAAAAAATGTAAAATTTCAACACTTAGAAATTTTTCTAAGTTATAGAAATTTTGACTTTTTGTTGACTTTTCCAAATTCTTTGATTTTTGATGATCATGATGGATCATTTGAAGTATTTTGATGATGGAAAAAGTTTTGTTTTGAAAATTTGACCAAAAGTCAAAGTTTGACTTTTACTGAGATGAAATTTCACGACGTTTAAATTGATGATGAATTCTATGAACCTCTGTGATGTTTTGAATCCAGAAATTAGGTCAAGATGTTATATCTAAGATATAATGACCAATCTCTATCCAAAAAAGTTATTCACTGCTCAAAAAATCAGAGAATGCCTATGCTCGACCAAAACCCTAATTGGTCGATCCTCGATTGATCTGTGAGAAAATTTGATATCTGAGGATTTAAGGTTGAAGATTCGATCAAGATAGATCAAATGGAGTGAGAAAATCTCAAACCCTAATTGGTTAGCTCTTGAATCAGATGAAAATCTGATGAAACCCTAATTTTGACCTGTGAATGCTATACAGATTAATCTTTATCGGTAGTTATGAAATGATGCAAATATATGGTGGTATATTAGGTCAAAAATTGGGGTATGACAGTAACCCTATTCGTTGGATGTAGAAAGGACATTCGAAGGGACATCGGATGGTCATAGAAGGCAACTTGTAGGAAGTATCCTAGCACATTCGAAGGGACGATCATCACTTTTCGTAGGCAACAATCGAGGGTCAAGATCATGTATTCGTAGGCGACATCGTGGGTCTATGATCTTTGTATCGAAGGGACTATGATGATTTGTTTTGAAGGCAACGGTGCTAGGATACCTCTACGTTCGAGGGACTTGACCATTTGTATTCGTAATGCAACGAGAGAGAATTACCTTAAGGGGTGCATCTGTGAAAAGAGTGTGTCAAATTCAGATATATTTTATCTTGGCATTATGAGTGATCTATGTCCAATTTTATCTTGCCATACACGTCTAATTACTAGCAGTTTATAGGGTGCAGAAAGTAAATTGCGGAAATGTAAAGTGCGGAAAGATAAAGTCCTTCGCTATTACATGGCTTTGGGGCAGTTACATAATAGGAGTGCGGAAAATAAAAGTCCTAATTAAACTATTACATCCCATAGACAATTACATAATTGAAAAAAGAAAAGCAAGAAAAATCGTCTGAAACGTTACAACCTGTAAAGAGATACAAAATCGGAAAACACGAGAAAATTGCATAAGAGGAAAAATGTTAGTAAAAGCATGATTTTTGAATGAGGAAATTTTTTTTCTGTTAGTAATGACAATAAGATGATAAGATAATTTTTTGGTAATTTTCGGAATCGATTTCGATATTTAAAAACAATTAAAGGTCATTTTAATGATTAATTAATAATTAAATAAAATATGCATGCAAAAATATTAATTTTAATATTAAAAATTAAATAAACATTTTTCTGATAATAATGCAAAAAAGAAAATATTTTTGGTGTTTTTTAGATGCATGAGAAAATTGTTTGAAGGTAAATTAAATTAGCATGAAAATATTAAAGGAAATAAGAAAATAGGAAAACATGTTAGTTTTCTAAGTGACAAAAAAATATTTGGTCTTACCAGGATTCGAATTCATGCCCACTGGGAAAAGACGCGCTACCTTCACCACTAGACCAGGCTGCATCTGGTGTCATAACATTGAAACGAAGACGTTTTAAGTGAATTCGCTCCATGGGAATCCAAATCACGCGCGAAGAAGACCTTCTTCTTCGTTTGAAAATTCAAACACTTAACGTCGGTCTTGCTCGACGCTAAGGCCCCTGCAAAAATCAAAAATCACATAAAAGTAATATAAATGCATTATGAAGCCATGGTTCAAATCGTTTTTGTCCACTGATCATCCTGGTAGCCTTGGTTTGGTCCAATTTTACGTGTTTAGGGAAGCCCTAAATTGGTTCAGAAAACCCTAGCCATGGTGGATTTCGATTCAAACCATAAAAACACAATCAAGCTATGCAGAAAGTTTCCAAACTTCGTTCTAAACACAAAACAAACATCAAAACACATTAAAAACGCATGAGAATTAAAAATCGATTTTGGAAAAAGAAGAACAAACCGAAATCGGGATTGCTCGATTCTGAATGGTTTTGCAACTTGTAAAGGTCTGGATCGATTCCAGAGACTCCAAGGAATGCAATGGAATGCTCAAAATCAATTGAAATAGGCTGGAACTAAGGCTGCAAGTTGCTTCAAGAACACAATTTTTTGACTTTTGGTTAGGGTTCTTTCAAGCAATTTTTCTGTTCTTTTTCATGTTGTATGCATTGTATATTTATAATGGATGGATTTAGGTCTGAATTCAAGAGCAAATAATGATCAATCAATGTAAAACATATTTAATTTTGTGTGATACCAAATCTTTTCCTTTTTGATCCAATTTTCATCAATTTCTTGCCAAATCAAAGCCAATTTCAAAATTTGCCAGCCTTTATGAGTTGCTTGGACCTCAAGAATGAGAGAAAAATCAATTTTGCATTTAATTTTGATTTTCTACCTTTATTTTTAATTTAATTTGTTTTTAAATGAATAAAATCCAAATTAAATAGAAAAATAAAGATAAAATTCGTGGCATTGGGCTTGGAGGTTCCAAATAAGCTGAGGAACAAGTTTGAACAAAAAAAAGTTAGGCCCATTTGCAAAATTTTAGATTTTAACAAGTATCTCTCTTTGTGCAATTGTCCAAAAATGCCCAACTTGTGCAAGGTGTATTTTGCTCAATTTTCCACATTTTTGAGTGTTATTGGACTTTTTAGAAAGCTCTAGATGTCCTATAAACAACCTATTTGGTTTCATCTCAATTGGAGTTTCCATTCTCAATAAAACTTCATTGCAAAAAGTTGACTTTTTGTTGACTTTGAAAAGGACCTGTAATGTTTTGATCCATATCTTCAAAATGAAGCATTTTTTGACCATGCTTGTGAGACATGAAGTTGTAGAGAATTGATTTTCCTTCAAAATGAGAGGTGGTGGAAAAATTTCTTAGAAATTATGAAGAAGTTATACTTAGTCAAAGTTCAGTTGACTTTTCTCTAGGAAACCCTAATTTGGAAAGTTTGACTTTTGAGCAAATCTTGAGTTTTCTTGATGAATCATGATCAACCCTTGATCAAATGATGAATGTAACTTTAAAATGAGGATGTTGACCAAAAATCATGAAGTTTGACTGTATGTTGACCACAGTTGACTTTTGTCCTATACAACTGATTTTCACACATCTAAGCAATTGTCTGAGGAGACTTGACTTGTAAGGCTTGAAACTTGACATGGAGATTATTTGAAGCATATGAGGAGGCATGATGATCACTGGAGATGTTGGAAGTCTATCTGGATCAGAGAATTGCCAAACCCTAGTTTGGGTTGATTGTCTAGGAGAGGGTTTGTCTGATCAACCCTTGAAGAATCCTTGAGTATGGATGTATGAAATGTTTGAAGAAGTAAGAGGGCAAATTTTGAGGTATGACAGCTGCCCCTGTTCAATCTTCTTGTACTGGAAGGGTTAGATTGGCATGCTTGCCTTTCGTGACTTGGAGGTAGAAGATGATTGAACACTCGAGTACACCTGAAAATTTGCACTCATTGTTGGTTGACGATGTGGGAATGGGCTTATAGATGCCATTTGGAGAAGTTGGGGAATGAGCCGTACGTTATACTCAAGAATGTCGCCTGAATAGGAAAAGCGTTGGAGATGGGCTTAAGATGCCATCCGGAGAGACCGATGCTGGGGAGTGAGCCGTACGATAGGCTCGGTAGGTATTCCTGAGAATAGAAAGGAGCACGGAGATGGGCTTAAGATGCCATCCGGAGAGAGTCGTACGTTAGACTTCGCGCTCGTCTTTGAATGAAGTTATTGGTTTGTATTGATTTTTAACCAAATATGCAGCATTCTGAAAGCGGAGAGATGTTGACAAACAGTCGGAGATGGGCTTAAGATGCCATCTAAGGCAACTGAGTCGTACGCCAGACTCTATAGTTGCTGTTGATAATAAGAGAGAGTCCGAATAAATCTTCGTCTTGATTACTCTGAGGGGATAATGGTCGGCAGAATGCGGACAACTTCCCTGTTGTGCTTCGGGTATTGATCCAATGCCTGCTATCAGAGGATAACTTGCGTGATCGTTTGGAAAGGGTTTCCCGTTTGGCTTCGGGTATTAATCCTGGATCTGTTGTCGGAGGACAACTGGGGTGGTCGTTTGGATAGGGTTTCCCGTCTAGCTTCGGGTATTAATCCTGGACCTGTCTGTTTCGGAAGTGATTTTCACCTGTTTTGGGGAAAACAAAAGAAATTTTGATAGAATATGGTTAATCTTATGCAGATTATGATGCATGACAATGTGCATGAATGATATATGCACAAATTATGGCTTATATGAAAAATGTATGAATGATACATGTTGTGGTATTTCAAAACATATCCATCTTGAAGAAGACGCGAATGCTCCGCTTGGGGATTCTTGACTTCTGTTTGGGGATACAACGGATGGAAACCCCGAGAAGAAAGATAACCTTGATTCCTCCGATGCACTATCTGACCAAGTCTTGAGCCCAGATATTGTTGAGGATGGTAGAGATCAAGAGGCACGCTGTTGAGGATCTTGTGCGTAGATCCTGCTGGGGAAAATTTTTAGAAGGCGCTCTGCTGGGGATCTTGTGCGTAGACCCTACTGAGGAGTAATTTATTGTCGCTGGGAGACAGGGCTGGGAGGATCTGGAGCCTGTTGAAACCTCTGGCTGGGGGATAAAAGATGTAGGTTTCCTCCGATGCACTATCTGACCAAGTCTTGAGTCTGGATATTGCTACTACCGGGGGAATGATGATTGTTGAGAGATATTCTGTTAGGGATAAATACCTCTTCTAGAGATGAAACGTTATTGCTCGGAGACTGATGTAACATGGGTTCCGCTGGTTGGGATCACTGCTCGGGGACTAACGTGATGAAGCTTGGAATGTCTGGACTAGTGGAGGAAAATGTGTACTCCAATGGGGAAGGTTTGTAGTGAGCGACGCTTCTGTGGGGATTGTACTTTGTAGGGTATCGTATTGGTGACTTTGTAGGTTTGTAAATAGATTTGTATTGTCAGATGCATATAATCATTCAAAGCAAACGTTGGACTTTATGCAAACAACAACAATGAAAATTGTAAAGAGAAAGAATTTGTATTAATTTGAAAGGTGGCGTATGGCCAAGTAGTTTGTACACAAGAAAAGTAAAAATCTATGCGGGAAGAATCTCGTCGAGTTTCAACTATGCTAGTACTTATATATTTCGACTATCTCAGCTCCTTGCTGTCAATAGAAAGTGAGTGAATTGATCTTTGCCATTTGAATCTTGAATGACGATAGTAGTATTATGTAGGTAGGTGATCTGGATGAGACATAGTCGTACGCTTAAATCCCTAACTTTTGCCTAGACCGCCCTTTCGGGTTTTCAGTCTAGCCGCCTTTGCAGGTTTTCGACTTGCTGGGTGTACATGTTTTGTATATATCCTTAACTTTTGCCCGAACCTTTTGGTTCGCCAGGATGCCCTTATTTTTGCCTAGGTCAGTCGACCTAGCGGGTCTCGTTTATGCGTAGTATTTTTTGACTATGTCTGTGTTCACAAGGTGTGGGAAGTCTTCACCATCCATGGTGCTAAGTATCATAGCTCCGCCTGAAAATACTGTCTTGACTACAAACGGTCCCTCATAGGTGGGAGTCCATTTGCCCCTGGGATCACCTTGTGAAAGAATGATGCGCTTGACTACTAGATCACCGACTTGGTAGACTCGGTGCTTGACTTTCTTCTTAAATGCTCTGATCATCCGTTTTTGATAGATCTGTCCATGGCAGATGGACGCGAGTCGTTTCTCGTCAATCAAGTTGATCTGGTCAAGGAGAGTCTGTATCCAATCGTCTTCGCCTAACTCTACATCCTGGAGGACTCTGGTTGAGGGTATCTGAACCTCAATTGGTAGGACTGCTTCTATACCGTATACAAGAGAGAAGGGGGTTGCCCCTGTTGATGTCCGTACTGTAGTGCGATAACCGTGGAGAGCTAATGGTAACATCTCATGCCAATCTTTGTAAGTTACTGTCATCTTCTGTATGATCTTCTTGATATTCTTGTTGGTGGCTTCCACTGCGCCATTCATCTTAGGTCGATATGGAGAAAAGTTGTGATGTTTGATCTTGAACTGCGTTAAGAGTTCGGTGATCATTTTGTTGTTGAGATTAGAACCGTTATCTGAGATAATCCTTTCGGGAGTGCCATACCGACAAATAAGATTATGTTTGATGAATCGAGCCACAACATTCTTGGTAACAGATGCGAACGAGGCTGCCTCTACCCACTTGGTGAAATAATCAATTGCCACAAGAATGAAACGATGTCCGTTGGAAGCTGTGGGCTTGATTTCTCCAATCATGTCAATTCCCCACATCGCGAAAGGCCAAGGAGCGGTTATAACATTCAATGGTACTGGAGGTACTTGCACTTTGTCTGCATAAATCTGGCATTTGTGACAAGATCGAGCATAGCGGTGACAATCAACTTCCATGGTGGACCAATAGTAACCTGTTCTCAAAATCTTCTTAGCCATGGTATGTCCACTGGAATGGGTACCAAATGCGCACTCATGTAACTCTTCCATGATATGTACTGCAGCTTTCTGATCTACACAGTGGAGTAAGCACAAGTCGTGATTGCGCTTGTATAAGATGCCGTTGTTGAGAAAGAACTTGGATGCAAATCTTCTCAAGAACTTCTTATCATTGACAGATGCCCCTGCGGGATATTCCTGAGTCTCAAGATACCTCTTCACATCGTAGTACCAAGGTTTCTCTTCTGTATCAAGTTCACAACAGTATGCCGGTTCGTCAAACTTCTCGATGATAATTTGGGGAGCCTCGTTGTCCCATCTAACCTTGAACATAGATGACATAGTAGCTAATGCGTCTGCCAACTGATTCTCTTCTCGTGGAATGTGATCGAAAGTAATCTCTTCGAAGTAGGGGATCAAACTTAGAACATGCTCTCGATATGGAATGAGATTCGGATGCTTCGTATCCCATTCGCCCTTAATCTGACTGATCACTAAAGCTGAGTCTCCATACACTTGCAAGAATTTGATTCTTAAGTCAATAGCAGCTTTAATACCCATGATGCACGCTTCGTATTCGGCCATGTTGTTAGTATAGTTGAAACATAATCTGGCGGTGAAAGGTGTATGTCCGCCTATGGGGGATGTGATGACGGCGCCAATGCCATTGCCAAGTGCGTTTGAGGCTCTATCAAAGACCATGGTCCATCGGGATCCTTGTTCAGGTCCTTCATCTGGTCCTGGTTCTTCGCAATCAGTAACTAACAAAACATCTTCGTCGGGAAACTCGAACTGCATAGACTGATAGTCATCTACGACTTGATGAGCCAAATGATCGGCTACTATACTTCCTTTGATCGCTTTTTGAGAAGTATACTGGATGTCGTATTCGGTCAAGATCATTTGCCATCTTGCTACTCTTTCGGAGAGAGCTGGTTTCTCAAATATGTATTTTATCGGATCCATCTTGGAGATCAACAGGGTAGTGTGAGTCAACATATACTGTCTTAGTCGGCGAGCAGCCCAAGCCAAAGTGCTGCAAGTTTTCTCGAGCTGTGAGTATCTTGTTTCACAGTCGGTAAACTTTTTTGCTAAGGTAGTATATTGCATACTCTTTTCGACCAGACTCGTCATGTTGCCTCAACACACACCCCATTGAGTTCTCTAACACTGTCAAGTACATGATAAGAGGTCTTCCTTCGGCGGGCGACATCAGAATGGGAGGATTATTTAGGTACTCCTTGATTTTGTCAAAAGCGATCTAGAAATCGTCGTTCCATTCTACCACTTGATCTTTCTTCAGTAACTTGAAGATTGGCTCGCAAGTAGCAGTTAGATGCGCAATGAATCTGGCGATGTAATTCAATCGGCCCAAGAAACCTCTGACTTCCTTCTCGGTGCGGGGAGCTGGCATCTCTTGAATAGCTTTAACCTTGGCGGGGTCAAATTCAATACCTTTACCACTGACAACAAACCCTAGGAGTTTACCGGATCTGACTCCAAAGGTGCACTTGTTGGGGTTAAGTCTCAATCTGTACTTCTTCAATCTATCAAATAGCTTCTGCAGATGATCAAGATGTTCTTCTTCAGTCTGTGATCTAGCTATCATGTCGTCGACATAGACCTCTATCTCGTGATGAATCATGTCATGAAATAATGCCACCATGGCACGCTGATAAGTGGCGCCCACGTTCTTCAGTCCGAACGGCATGACCTTGTAGCAGAAAGTGCCCCATTGTGTAATGAAAGTAGTCTTCTCCATGTCTTTAGGAGCCATTTTAATCTGATTATAACCGGAGAAACCATCCATGAAGGAGAAGACCTTATGCTGGGCGGTGTTGTCAACCAGAACATCAATATGAGGTAGTGGGAAATCGTCTTTCGGACTTGCTTTGTTCAGATCTCTGTAATCCACACACATTCGTACCTTGCCATCCTTCTTGGGTACAGGCACAACATTAGCCACCCACTGTGGATAAGAAGTAACATCTAAGAAACCGGCGTTGAACTGCTTCATAACTTCGGCTTTGATTTTCTCAAACATCTCAGGACACATACGGCGAACCTTCTGCTTTACTGGGGGAAAACCTTCTTTTGTGCAACCGGTGTACCACAATATCAATGTCCAAACCTGGCATGTCTTCGTATAACCAAGCAAAAACCTCAATATAATCTCGTAGCATCTGAACCAATCTTTCTTTGACACTGTTCTCAAGACCTGCTCCTATCTTGATCTCTTTTCTATTTTCATCAGTACCTAGATTCACAACCTCAACTGGCTCTTCGTGTGGTTGTATAACTCGATCTTCTTGCTTTAGCAGTCTAAAAACTTCTCCTGGAACTTCACAATCTTCCTCACCTTCGTCTTCGGCTTGGTAGATCGGATTATCGAAGTCATATTTAGCAATAGCATAGCTGTTATCAACGAGATTCGGAGTGATTCTGCAGTGTACCACGTGGGTGTGTGTAAGAAACACATAGCTTTTTGAAGGGGTGATAAAGCGAAAGAAAGAAAACAACAATTAAATGCAAAAGTCCAACGATTTTATTGAATGAAAATATGCAAATGACAGATAATAACCCTCACAAACGAGCCATGATGCCCCGGGCAAGGCACTAGGCTTTAAAGTTTATTGTCCACAGCATAAAAACGAAAAGCAAAACAAAAACAAAGGCAATTACTCCTGTCTAAAGGAGATTGGTATGACGTCTTCAGTCTTCCAATTGCTGAGTCCGTTGTCGGGAGTTGGGAAGATCCACTTGCTGATGTCGAAGTCGTTGTCGCTGTCTTCTATAGCATGGACTCCACTCTAGCTGATGCGGAAAGGAAGCTTGCCGGCACGTTCGCGACGTATCATCTTCTGACCTTTGATGGTGAAGCCTAAACCATTCTTGTCAGATTTGAAAGGAAGATCGGGGAGCTGACCCCAAATAGTACTACCTCCTTCTTCAACAGCAGCTTGAGCATCCTTCAGTGAGGCCATCCTAGGCGGAACTTGTGTAACTTCAGGAGTGATAGGAGAGTCAACAGGCACGACTCTGGGGATTATTTTGAAAGCTTGACAGGGAGTTTCGAAGAATTCACCTTCCATCTCGAGGTATCTGAATGACTGTAGATGACTGACCATATATTCTTCTTCACCACATACTGTAACAACTTTCCCCTTCACCGGGTACTTCAGCTTCTGATGCAAGGTAGAGGTAACAGCGCCTGCCCCATGTATCCAAGGGCGTCCAAGTAGGCAAGAGTAAGCTGGACGGATGTCCATGACAAAGAAAGTAGAGTCGAAAGTCTGGGAACCGACTTTAATAGGCAGAATGAGCTCTCCAAGTACTGTTCGCTTAGAACCATCAAAAGCTCTCACAACTATGTCACTGGGCTTCAGAACCAATCCTTCAACTTCAAGTCGTTCAAAAGCGGTCTTTGGTACGATATTCAGAGCAGAACCGGTATCCACCAAAACATGAGACAATGTAATGCCCTTGCATTCAACAAAGATATGCAAGGCTTTTCAACAGGAGTCAAATCAGCATCAGAGAAGCCTAGAACGTTGTTGGCAGCCAGGCTAGCAATACAAACTTCAAACTGATCAGTAGTAGTGTCTTGCGGTACGTGAGCATTCTTCAGAAATTTCACCAAGGCTTTAGCATGAGCCTCAGAGCACAAGAGCAGAGCAAGCATGAAGATCTTGGACGGAGTCTGTCCTAACTGTTCCACAACATTGTAGTCACTCTTCTTGATAATCTTCAGAATTTCCTCCATTTCTTGTTTGGAGGTGTCTTCAGAAACTTCCTTTGGTACTTCTGTCTGAGCACAGGATGAGTCACTGGTTCTTTCCCTCGCGCCTCGGGAGCTGATTGAATAGCAGGAATGCGAGCTGGGGTCGCAGTGTCTTTTGGAGGAGAGATCTCTTGAGAGAATACCCTTCCGGTTCTGGTCACCTTACTAGATCCGGTGATGTTGTCGATGTCAGGAATGGTAGCTTCAACTGTAAGATCCTCAATGGTCAGAGGGTCTTGCTTGACGCCATGATAGTAAACCTCAGATCCATAATTCCAAGGGATAACTTTGTCAGAGGAATATGGAACTGGTCTGGGAGAAGTAATGATAAGAGGTGCCACTCTAGGCACATGATCAGCAGAGGAAATCCTTATTGTGTTTACATCAGCATAGTCTTCTGGGAAATCGTCACCCCATCCAGTTGCCTTAACATCTTCGATAGGAATTTTGTAGCTTTCAGGAACAGTGTACTTCGCCATGTAATCAAACTTTCCACTTGGCTGCCCCAAGGTATCCCACACATTCGGCACAGTTTCATTCACATCTTCGATCTTCAGTTTCTTAGACATGTCTTCACACAGATTCTCCATAGGTGGTTTCAGGACTAGTATTTCGTGGTTATCCATCATGCACTGAATACGCCTTCTCAACCAAGCACAACCGTCAGGTACAGATGGGCACTAACGACAATTCTCTGGGCATCCTGGATTGACACCGGCTTGCAGCAAATTCTTCTTAATAGTCATCAGAGGAATGGTCAAGTCATCTATGTTGAAAACATAAGAGTTCTCGCCAATAGCATTGGAACTTTTGTCATGGTTAGGCATAGGAGCGTTGATAACGTTCGGAGTCTCAACAGGAGGATCAAACTCAATCTGCTTAGCTTCAATCATATCTTGAATCTCGTTCTTCAGAGCCCAACAGTTGTCAGTGTCGTGCCCTGGGCTGTTGGAGTGATAGGCACACTTAGCATTAGGATTGTATCTCAGAGAGGAAGTGTTGACATTCTGAGGAGGATCCCTTAAGGTAATTAGCTCTGCTTTCAACATGTGTTGCAAGGCTTGCGACAATGGCATGTTGATCTTTGTAAACTGTCTTCGTGGCGCGTTCTGGCTACGCGCGTTGTCTCGCTGCTGAGGTTGTGCTGACGCATGATTTGAGATCACAACTGCCCCCACAGATTGAGCACGGTCGGTCTTGGCTCGGCTTTTCTGACCATACACAACATTGGCTTCTTTCTTACCACCAAAAGATCTCTTCGCAGCATTCGAAGATGACTCTACCTGAATCTTCCCACTCTTGATACCAACTTCAATGCGCTCTCCTGTCAATATCAGATCGATGAATCCGGATGAAGAGTTTCCAATCAGATGATTGAAGAATGGGCCTGTCAGTGTTCCCATAAACATATCAACCAACTCCCTATTGGACAAGGGTGGTTGAACTCTACCTGCTAGATCTCTCCATTTCTGAGCATACTCTTTGAACTTCTCATCACGACCCATAGACATGCTCTGTAGTTGCATGCGAGTGGGTGCCAATTCAGCATTGTACTCATATTGCCCTGTAGAAAGCATCTGCTAAGTCACTCCAAGTACGGATACAATCATTTTCTAGCTGATAATACCACTCCAACTGAGTCCCAGACAAACTCTCTTGAAAATAATGCATCCACATCTTTCTGTCATCAGTGTGGGGGTTGATCTTCTGAACATAGGACTTCAAGTGCAGCTTCGGACAAGAAATGCCATCATACTTGGAAAAAGTGGGAACTTTGAACTTGGGAGGAATCACCATACCAGGAACAAGACTCAGATCATCAAAATTCAGCCCAGACATCTTCAAGTTTTCCACAGCATTCAGACGGTCTTCAAGTTGCTTGTATTTGTCATCTTCATCAGAGTACTGATCTTCATAGTCTTCTCCTTTCTTCTCAGGCTCACGCTGATAGTCTTCGTCATTGCCCTTGACACTTCCCTCAGTCTTGACACTTTCTGAGAGCTCTATCCGACTGACCACTTTAGGACCACCTTTGTAACGTCTACCCATATTGAGAACACCAACGACCCTCTTCTTTCTGTTGATGAGCTTCCTCTGATCTTCTTGGCCTTGGACCAAGCTGGTGAACATCTCCTGGAACTAAGCATTCTGAGCCTGGAGATCTTTGACAGTCTGTTCAAGAGCCATTTATGCTAAAATAAATAGCGAGAAAAATGAGAAAATCGATCTTCAATGTACCTGTTATGAAATGTTATGCCATGATATGCGATGTTTATGCAAATGCAATGCAATGTTTTCAAGGACCTTAGGAATTTAAATTTGTTAAACAAGCACGAACAAACATTTATTAGTTCTCTTTTTATTCTCTTTTTTTTTGTTTTTAAGTACAAAAGATAGTTCAGAAAAATAAAATAAAAGAACAAAAATCCTAAAGCTCTAGGTCTCCCATGGGCGCTTCCTCTTGGTGCCGAGGTAGGCGTTGATGTTCCGCTCCTCGTGAAGTAGCTTGGTCAACTCTAGTACCTTCTTCTCGCTTGCATAACACTGAGCTTCAAATGTATCCCTTTCTTCTTTAGCTGAATCCAGGATCTCTTCAACTCTTCAAAATCAGTAGGCATGTCAGGATGGAGAACGGTATAGGGTACGTCACCTATAGCAACAGGTTCCATACTTACTGGTAAAATAGGCGTGAATGGCATCATGAGGTTTTGAGCTCGAGCTCGCACCCATTTGAGCTAAGGTTCCCAAGGAATGGAGTTCTGGTGCCCCAAAGTCTTGGTATCAGTCTTCTTTACCATGCCCTAAGTGTGTATAAACCTTCGTCGATAATTCTGGAGATCGTGGTTGTAGTTGAACACAATATCTTGGAGAAGCATATCATGTGGACCGTCTCTTCGAGCATAACCAAACTGACGTAGAGCTAGAGAAGGGTTGTAAGTAATACCTCCCCTTATGCCAAGGAGTGGTACATTAGGGAATTCTCCATAACGCTCAATGAATGTGAAGTCGTTTTGAGAGAAAAGACACCAACGGATATCTGAATGAGAGAGTGACATTAGCCTTTGAGACCACTTCAATCTTTGTTCGTTCTTCAATACTGATGGAGGAAGGTGCGAAATAAACCACCTGGAAAGTAACGATATACAACACATGAGAGTTCCTTGTCTTTTGATAGTACGAGTGTGGAGAGAATGCAGAATATCTCCAAGTAAGGTAGGCACAGGATTACGAGTGAGGAATATCTTGATGGCGTTTACGTCTATGAATTGATCCGAGTTAGGAAATATAACCAATCCATAGATTAACAAGGCCAAGATGTCTTCGAATGCATGGAAACTCATAGCTTTGAGGAATTCTCGGGCTTTCTTCATCAGGAACTTGGCAAGTAAACCCTTAACTCCGCTTCTTGTTTCCCAATTGGCTTCAATGTCTGAGTGCTTTAGATGTAATGCTGATGCAATGTCTTCGTACCTAGGAACCTTTTCTGAACAGGTGAAGGGCATCTGATCAAGAATAGGTATCCCAAGTAGCTTAGAGAACTCTTCCAAGGTAGAAACCAACTGATAATCTGGGAATGTAAAGCAATGGTGTTTCGGATCAAAGAACTGGAATAGGATGTGCATCATATCTTCTTCAAAACCGGAGATAACCAAGTCAAGTAGATAACCATGTCTTTTGATGAACTAAGCATGACCGGGAATTTCTGAAACCAATTCTTTGAGCTGAGAAGGTATACCCATGAAATTGATTCGGATAGTCTTTCTGGAAGCCATAGTTCCTACAAAACAGAGCAAAGATAAATCCCTAGGTCCTTGAAATAGTTAGAAATGATATGAAATGCGATGATGTCATGTTTAGCAAGCACAAACAATTCACACAATAGCCCTAGGTTTAAGGCTTGCATGAGGTATAGGTGTTTACCCTACCAAAGTTTGAGTTGGTTCATCCTGTCCTATAATAGTAACCGGGTTCTAGGAATCTCATATCATTGATCTTTCTCGTAGGCGTTTATTTCAATACGACTACCAAGTGGTTGACCGAAAATATCCCAAAAGTCTGATCTTAATGAGCGTAGCATCGAGTATCAGCCAACCTCGGTCTACACCAAAGCCGGCCATCTCACTACCTTCTAATGGCCAAGATGGATCAATTAAGGTTCTAAAAGTTGAGTTAGTGCTGATGACACCACGCAGAAGCCAAATACTATCCTCAACTTGGGAATGAAGAGTATCAGGACATCCAAAGTGTCACACTAACGTAGCCATCATGTTGACCGTTTCGGTATACGCCTAACGGTCGCGACGATCTATTGCTACTTACCTAAAGGAAACCTGGATCCGGGTGTAGGATCCCCCACAAATATAATACCCAAGCAACCCTTAAAAGTAAAGCATACAAGTCAAACAGAAAGCAGTAAAGTGATCTAGAAATCCCAAAGGTATTCTCTCTTTAGGGTGTCTCCTCGGCAGAGTCGCCAGTTCTGTAATACGGTGAACTGACTTTGAGATTTTTTATCGCAAGTATGCGAATAGCAAGAGTCGCCACCGACTTTTCTTTTATCCAATTAAGGGAAGGTGAAAAGAACACAGGAAAAGACCTTCGTTAGATTCTGAGTAAGGGAGAAGGTTATGAAAAGGGAAGGTATTAGCACCCCTTTCCATCCGTAGTTATCTACGGGCTCTTAGTTGCTCTTAGATAATTTTAAAAAAGTACTTTCTGTGTGTTTGACAAAAAAAAGTTTTTTGAAAAGGCATTTCGCTTTGACTTTGTAATGATTCATGTAGGAATGTATACAAAGTGTTCGGAAATGTTTCGTTTTGAAAAGAGTTTGAACTTTGACAAAAAGTGTGTGGTGTGAAAGTATTTTGTTTGAGCAAGCAACTAAAAGTCTTATTACCTACTCAGAATGGTCGTTTTCGTGTTATTTTACTCTCCTTTAGAATAGTGTTACCCATACCATTAGATGGTAGGTAACCTATTCGTTGGATGTAGAAAGGACATTCGAAGGGACATCGGATGGTCATAGAAGGCAACTTGTAGGAAGTATCCTAGCACATTCGAAGGGACGATCATCACTTTTCGTAGGCAATAACCGAGGGTCAAGATCATGTATTCGTAGGCGACATCATGGGTCTATGATTTTTGTATCGAAGGGACTATGATGATTTGTTTTGAAGGCAACGGTGCTAGGATACCTCTACGTTCGAGGGACTTGACCATTTGTATTCGTAAGGCAACGAGAGAGAGAATTACCTTAAGGGGTGCATGTGTGAAAAGAGTGTGTCAAATTCAAGATATATTTTATCTTGGAATTGTGAGTGATCTATGTCCAATTTTATCTTGCCATACACGCCTAATTACTAGCAGTTTATAGGGTGGAGAAAGTAAATTGCAGAAATGTAAAGTGCGAAAGATAAAGTCCTACGCTATTACATGGCTTTGGGGCAGTTACATAATAGGAGTGCGGAAAATAAAAGTCCTAATTAAACTATTACATCCCATAGGCAATTACATAATTGAAAAAGAAAAGCAAGAAAATCGTCAAACGTTACAACACAGTAAGATACAAAATCGGAAAACACAAGAAAATTGCATAAGAGGAAAAATGTTAGTAAAAGCATGATTTTTGAATGAGGAAAAAAATTTTATGTTATTAATGACAATAAGATGATAAGATAATTTTTTGGTAATTTTCGGAATCGATTTCGATATTTAAAAACAATTAAAGGTCATTTTAATGATTAATTAATAATTAAATAAAATATGCATGCAAAAATATTAATTTTAATATTAAAAATTAAATAAACATTTTTCTGTTAATAATGCAAAAAAGAAAATATTTTTGATGTGTTTTAGATGCATGAGAAAATTGTTTGAAGGTAAATTAAATTAACATGAAAATATTAAAGAAAATAAGAAAATAGAAAAACATGTTAGTTTTCTAAGTGACAAAAAAATATTTGGTCTTGCCAGGATTCGAACTCATGCCCACTGGGAAAACGCGCGCTACCTTCACCACTAGACCAGGCTGCATCTGGTGTCATAACATTGAAACGAAGACGTTTTAAGTGAATTCGCTACCTGGGAATCCAAATCACGCGCGAATAACACCTTCTTCTTCGTTTGAAAATTCAAACACTTAACGTCGGTCTGGCTCGACGCTAAGGCCCCTGCAAAAATCAAAAATCACATACAAGTAATATAAATGCATTATGAAGCCATGGTTCAACTCGTTTTTGTCCACTGATCATTCTGGTAGCCTTGGTTTGGTCCAATTTTACGTGTTTAGGGAAGCCCTAAATTGGTTTAGAAAACCCTAGCCATGGTGGATTTCGATTCAAGCCATAAAAACACAATCAAGCTATGCAGAAAGTTTCCCAACTTCGTTTTAAACACAAAACAAACATCAAAACACATTAAAAACGCATGAGAATTAAAATTTGATTTTGGAAAAACAAGAGCAAACTGAAATTGGGATTGCTCGATTCTGAATGGTTCTGCAACTTGTAAAGGTCTGGATCGATTCTAGAGACTCCAAGGAATGCAATGGAATGCTCAAAATCAATTGAACCAAGCTGGAACTAGGGATGCAAGTTGCTTCAAGAACACGGTTTTTTGACTTTTGGTTAGGGTTCTTTCAAGCAATTTTTCTGTTCTTTTTCATGTTGTATGCATTGTATATTAGGATGGATTTAGGTCTGAATTCAAGAGCAAATAATGATCAATCAATGTAAAAAATATTTGGTTTTGTGTGATACCAAATCTTTTCCTTTTTGATCCAATTTTCATCAATTTCTTGCCAAATCAAAGCCAATTTCGAAATTTGCCAGCCTTTATGAGTTGCTTGGACCTCAAGAATGAGAGAAAAATCAATTTTGCATTTAATTTTGATTTTCTACCTTTATTTTAAATTTAATTTGTTTTTAAATGAATAAAATCCAAATTAAATAGAAAAATAAAGATAAAATTCGTGGCGTTGGGCTTGGAGGTTCCAAATAAGCTGAGGAACAAGTTTGAACCAAGAAAAGTTGGGCCCATTTGCAAAATTTTGGATTTTGACAAGTATCTCTCTTTGTGCAATTGTCCAAAAATGCCCAACTTGTGCAAGGTGTATTTTGCTTAATTTTCTACATTTTTGAGTGTTCTTGGACTTTTTAGAAATCTCTAGATGTCCTCTAAACAACCTATTTGGTTTCATCTCAATTGGAGTTTCCATGCTCAATAAAACTTCATTACAAAAAGTTGACTTTTTGTTGACTTTGAAAAGGACATGTAATATTTTGATCCATATCTTCAAAATGAAGCATTTTTTGACCATGCTTGTGAGGCATGAAGTTGTAGAGAATTGAATTTCCTTCAAAATGAGAGGTGGTGGAAAAATTTCTGAGAAAGTATGAAGAAGTTATGCTCAGTCAAAGTTCAATTGACTTTTCTCTAGGAAACCCTAATTTGGAAAGTTTGACTTTTGAGCAAATCTTGAGTTTTCTTGATGAATCATGATCAACCCTTGATCAAATGATGAATGTAACTTCAAAATGAGGATGTTGACCAAAAATCATGAAGTTTGACTGTATGTTGACCATAGTTGACTTTTGTCCAATACAACTGATTTTCACACATCTGAGCAATTGTCTGAGGAAACTTGACTTGTAAGGCTTGAAACTTGACATGGAGATTCTTTGAAGAATACGAGGAGGCATGATGATCATTGGAGATGTTGGAAGTCTATCTGGATCAGAGAATTGCCAAACCCTAGTTTGGGTTGATTTTCTAGGAGAGGGTTTGTCTGATCAACCCTTGAAGAATCCTTGAGTATGGATGTATGAAATGTCTGGAGAAGTAAGAGGGCTATTTTTGGGGTATGACAATATGCAGCGCTTTATTATGGTTTAGACCCTCTGGCGGAAGATCACAATCATTAAACCCTAACCCATTGTTAGCCGATATGGTTGCACACATATTCTCAAACTTCCCCACGAATATCTCTTGCGGCATGAAAGCGATGCTCAACAGCTTCATTAAAGCATTCTTATGTGCTTCTGAGTCTCACAGCAAAAATAGGATAGAAATTTTAGCGGGCGTCTGGGCAAGCTGATCAATCACCCGAAAATCACTCTTACGAATGAACTTCATAATCTCCTCGACATCCTTCTCGAGGTCAGGATTGGCACTTTGGAATTTAGGTTTCTTCATGGGCTGCTTGCCCTTAGCCTTAGCCAAAGCGTCTGCATTGGATTGTGTCATAGGAGTAGAGAAAATTCGACCACTTCTCGTCATACCGCCACTTCTAGCAAAGTCATCGGCATTAGCAACATCCGACACGTCATCCTTCTTAGCAGAAGAGGAGACATCTTCCTGTTTCACACCATGATAATAAACATCTGACCCATAATGCCAAGGCACGACTTTGTCACTTTCATGTGGAAAGGGACCGGGTTTAGTAATTGCCAACGGAACAGGTTTTGTTGGTGCACTATAACAATCATAGAATAAGGATAGTAATCACATATACATATTGTATTCCAACCTTCTTATGATTTTTAATCCGATCGAATTGCAATTATCCACTAGTAATCAAATAATGAATATCATCCTTGGTCTTGCATAGCTGTTCGAACAATATTCGCATCTCTCACAAACTTCACAACCAGCGAAAACACCTCTCTTGATCAAGTATACCTTAACAAAAGGTAGTGGCGTCTTTACCAGGTCAACATCCGTTATCAGATTTAGGACCTCCCCATCTTCCATTACGGCTTAAACAACCCCACCGACATGACGCGACATCGGGTTCTGGGTGACATTAGGTCTGGCATTTTGCGGTCGAGCTTCTAATTTAATAGTTTTTGAATCAATTAGGTCTTGCACTTTGCACTTGAATGCGTAATAGTTCTCAATGATATGCCCCAACGTTCCAGAATGGAACTCACAACTAGCATTGACATCATAATTTTTGGGACGCTTGTCTAGAGGAAGAGGCGCAAATGCAGCCTTCGGCACTACCAACTTGAGATCATTCAAACGGATAAACAAATCATTATAACTCATCGGAATGGCATAAAACCTCCTAGGAGTGAGATTCTCTTGCTGCCTCTGGTTCTGTTGACGAGGTGTTTGTTGAGCTTGTGATTGAGAAGCAGATATAGTCACTGCATTGACCTGTGCTTTACTTTTTCCACCATATACATCACTAGATTCTCCCTTTTCTTTCTTGGGATGACCACTGTAAGATTTCTTCACACCAGAGGAACTTCCTCCCTTAGTATATTGGATCTTCCCAAATTTCAGCCCACTTTCGATTCGTTCACCATAACGAACCATTTCAGGAAAACTAACGGAAGTGATACAGACAACATAATAATGTCCAGACAGAGTGCTGGTAAACATATCAATAATCTCTCGCTCGACCATGGGTGGTTGAACTCTTGCAGCAAGTTCTCTCCATTTCTAAGCATATTCCATGAATGTTTGACCTGATTTCTGAAACAATCCCAACAACTGCGTACGGTTTGGAGCCATGTCAATGTTGAATTGGTATTGTTGGATAAAAGCATTCACCAGATCACACCACGTCCTGATGTGACTTCTCTCAAGATGCATATACCATTCTAGAGATGCTCCAGTCAAACTTTCTTAGAAAAAGTGCATGAGAAGCCTTTCATCTTCAATGCACACCGCCATCTTGCGGAAATAGGCAATGATATGAGTTTTCGGACAAGTCGCCCCATTGTACTTGTCAAACACAGGGACCTTAAACTTTGGAGGAAGTCTCACTCTAGGTGCCAACCCTAAATCAAATAAGTCCAAACTTGGCATTTTCTGTCCCTTAACAGCTTTCAACCTCTCTTCAAGCAAACGGTACCTTTGATCATCAGTTGAGAAATCAAGTTCACTTCCATTCAAAGAATAAGCTTTATCATTCTGATCAACGTATGGACCTTGGGAACAAGGACAACCCCTAGTACGATGCCCCTGCATCTAATCATCAAAGAAATAAGACCCATGTGGTGGGGTAGGTGGTGGAGGCGGAAACCGACCATTGAGATGTAGACCCTGACCACGAAGGTGGTCATTAACACCCAATCAGCATTATGCGCCTCATAATCAACACGTGGGTGTCCCACAAAAGCGTCATCAAACGGATTGCAACGGTCATCCTCCTGACGAGATCTTTCAACCAAAGCCCTCAACTCTTGTTGTCCTCGGTTCATAGTAGTGCTAACCTCCATGAACTGTGTCATCTACGCCTCCATTTGCGCTTTCATCGCTGCTACTTTTGCTTGAAGTTGTTCCATCTGTCGCCGTTCGTTGTTTTGAGTCAGGTAACGGTGGAAGTTTGCAATTTTCTGCTAAATAAAAGTAGAAGCCGAGGATAAGAATTATGCTCCTTACCTGTTATGCATGGCATGTACATATATGAATGTTATGCATGTAATGACATATTTGAACATTTCTAGGATTCTAACACTTTGATTCAAGTTTTAGGGCTAAGCCAACGTGACAATGAATACTGAAAAGTCTAATCATCATTAAATCAAATCAAAGAAGTCTATAAACATATGAGCATTTGTTTTGCAATTCATATAATAACAGGAGTAATCCCATCAGCAAGCCTGATGGTGATTTACCACAAAAGACAAATAAAGCATAAATGTAAGAATCTGACATGGGAAATCCTTCAGCATCTTGCACCCTCAATTGAATCTTGAGGCGTTCCAACTCCCCGACGATAAAGGATAATTGGGCTTCCTTCTCTTGACTTTTTGACTTCTTCAACTTTTTGACTTGAGACTTGTACTTCTTTTCCACATATTCTTTAGAAGTCTTAAGGGTCTCACAATCTCGACTTTTCCGCTCATATTTCTTTTCCCAACCGACAATAACTTTCTTGTACTCTTCTATGGGAATAGAGAAATCTTCAACTCTAAGCCTATTCCTCGTTGAATCAGATGCTTCTCCTTTGAAATACTTGAGCTCATGAGCCAGTTGATTCTTTGTTTGAGTGGCAACAAGACAATTCACTGCTAATGTCTCCTTCTCTTCAAACAAAAGGCGATTCTGACGACATCATCTATTTTTGAGACAACATCTCGAGCTAACTCTTGAGGATAGAAAGCTGCAGCTCCTGTAATGGAAGGCCACTGACGATCACCATTTCTCTCCTTAATCCACTGGATGTAAGAAGCATAGGCCTTGGGATCTTTCTTGCCAAAATATTGTCCTCCTTCAAGGAAGATGCTTTTCCATGCTTGAACAACCTTAGTCATTTTCCCGGTAACATCAGGCACGTCATGATATAAAGTTTCCCACACGAAACTCGCATCAGGAGTCCCATCAAAGCATAACCCAATTGCCTCAAAGCGAGAGTCAAATTGTAATTGACTCCCCCCTTATTCCCATGAGAAGGACATTAGGAAAATCTCTGCAATAGATGATGATCTTTTTACTTTCAATCTTGGACATTTCGCGTCGATTCCACCCAATATCTTGAGATGTGAGACCAATCAATCTTGGAACCCATCTCATAGTATGCTGAGTATCAACAAAAGCACTACTACGGGGAAGAAAACCCTAAAACCAATGGTACAACAATGGCGGCGCACAATAATTTACAATTCCACCTTTCCCTTTAAAGCTCCTGGACTGTATGGAATGATAAACATCTCCCAAAAGAGTTGGAATAGGATTCTGCTGGATGAAAATGGAAATAGCATTCATGTCAATAAACTTGGGCTCATTCGGAAATAAACACATCCCATAGATGCAACAAGCTAGAATGGCGTTGAAACTCTTCCAATCTTTCTTGACAATTTGGCGTTACCTTCCCGCAACAAAAAAACCCAAATGAAAACCTCTCACGTCCCCCTTGCTTGTAACATTAGCGGACACCACAGATTTCTCTAAATGAAGAGCTTTGGAGATCTGATCATCGATCGGTCTCTCCATAGAGGAATGGAAAGGAACTTGATGCAATATAGGAATGTCCAAAATACTAGAATACTCTTCCAATGTCGGCGTTAACAAGTAATCAGGGAATGCAAAACACCTCAACTCGCGGTCATAGAATTGGAACAAAGCCTGGAGCCCATCCTTCTGATACTCGGTTAAAGGATACTTCAATCATGTCAGAATTCTTACATAATCCTTGGTAAATGTGCCAACATTCTCAAGTGCAAACTTATTAGCCAATAAGAGAAGATTCTCAAGAGCAGGTGTGGAAAATTTGTACACGGGATGACGTCTTTGATTGTTCTTTTTTTTCAGTATCCATCTTCCAAAACAACCCACCAACTAGACTCAAAGGTTAGAGAAATCCTGGAAACAAACAAATATATATGTTAAAATATGCAAATTAAAATTTTTCATGCATGCAATGCTTTAGAATCATATCTCATGTATGTTAAACCACTGCTGTACTGAAATTCCAGACAAATGTAACAAGGTCAAAAGCTTGACACCCAATCAAGATGTCATGTAGAAACTAGATCTGAATATCACATGGTCAAAGGTCCAACGTCAAACTGGAACTCCATAGAAAATACTAGAAAATACCAAGTCACCATCAATAACAAGTCACCAACGGTCACCATCAGTACCTGTAGTAATGATATCCCGCCCCAACTCACAGGGTAATTCTAGACACAACGGGGGTCCCTAATGATAATCAGAGTCGATGATGCTTTATCGAGTACTTCTCTATTTTTACAACATGGTATAGGGGAAAGCACCGTCAATTGAATCTCGTTTGAGTTCGGTGTAGGGGGCCTTTTACCTCAAGTAACTCCCACCCAATCAAGAGATCAACCAGTACAGCAGCAACCAATATACAGGATATATGAAAACGATAAAATTCCATATAGAATGCAATGTAAAGCATACAAATGATGATGCGATAAAGCGAGTAAATAGATAAACACCCAATAGACATGAAAATAAAATCTAGGATTAACTCCTAGACGACCACAATAGGTCAATGTCCCATGGAGTCGCCTGAAACCACCGGTGAACTTTCGGTGATAGGGTATATCAATGGAGTCGCCATCGAGCGTCTTTATCTCGAAGAAGAAAGGAAAACATCGAGTAAACCTAAAGGGGAGAAATCGCGGTCCTACGACCGAGAAATCGAGAGAATGTAGGTAAGGGAGTTAGTTACGCAAGGGGAAGGGATTAGCATCCCACACGCCTGTAGTACTCTACGGTATCCACTTCTATTTTCTAGCTAAGGAGTGTGTTATATCAATCTATACTAAAACGCTACAATGCATGCAAAAGAAAAGGAAAATAAAGAAACCACGGGGAAAAGAAGGAAATATTTACAAGTTGTGCTCGATCGAGCCCCGTGACAAGATGACTACGTATTCCCACGTGCAAGGGGAAAGTCAAAGTGTCGTAGTTCGACTCACTTGTTTTGGTGGGTTTTGTGTTTTTTACTTGTGAAAAAGGTTTTAAGCACAAAATAAAATGTGCCCGTAGGTGAAAAAAGTTTGTCTTGGTTGATTGCTTTTACCTTGAAAAAGTAGTTCAAACCATTATTAAATGTTTTTGTTTTCAAAAGAAAAATAAAGCAAGTTTTAGTTTTAATTACATGCAAGGATGCAAAAAGAGAGCTAGCAAAACAAAAGGGAGACTAACTAGTACTAGCCCTAATGTTGTCATGCAAAGATTGGACCTATGGTTGAGGATGTAAGGGATTCTCTACCTATGTCAACATGCAAAGGATGTAAATCCTAATGTATAGGCTCGAGAGCTATCCTAACCGAGCAGTCGTAACAGAAAGTTATCATATACCCGTCTTGGTTATAGAACCAAGGGATGCAAGGGGTGAAGCAAACAAGTGCTTTGGCAGAAGCACACAAGCAATGCAATGCGCAAACAAATGTCAAACAATTGCAGGCATAGCCTACAGAGAAAATGATGCAAGTTCTGCGGTGAATGCAAACCCTAGGAATGAGTAGAGAGTCAGGATAGGGAACTCTGGCCAGTTTTGTTGTCTACTCGGTAAGAATAGTAACACGATTCGCATGCACCATACAAGACACATACTAGAACTGCGGGGGACGACTGCTGACCCTTTCTGCTTGCCCATATATCAATGACTCGATAGCAGGAAATATAAAAAACTGGACTTTGCTTGGTGGTGCCACGTCGGGTGTCCTAACCACTTCTGACCTATGCAAGAACAATTGTTAACACACAATGAAAAACACCTCCCAATGCATGGATAAGGACTTTAAATAAACCAAAGACAATTAGCAAATAGAAGCGCCCTAAACGGGTCTTTAAATAAACCAGAGGGGTTCCTGAACATGCTCCAACTACGGAAGCCTCATCATTCATCTCTATTCCTACTTCTCATGGCAAAAGAAAGCTGTAAAGCCCTACTTCTCATGCTATCTAGGAAAGCTGTAAAAGAATGCGATAAATGGTGTAGAAACTACCAAAAAAATATAAAATTCGAAGAGTACTGCGAGCTAAAGAAATACTCTGGAAAACTTCAAGTACTGCAGCCACGCAAAATAAGAGTAAACCGGTGAGAGGAGCTCAAGGTATCAAAAACAAGCGGAATACATGTTCATACGCATCTGATGTAATAACACCTGCAAGAGAAGAGAGATCCCAACAAACAGACAATAGAATGTACGCGTATGCGCACAAGTAGAGGAACATGTGTATACACATTCCGCTCAAGATACACCTGCAAGAAGGGAGTTAGACCCGAAAAACAGATAATAGAATGTATACGTGGGTATACAAATGCAAAACACATGCAAGAAGTGAGTTAGACCCAAAAAGCAAGCAAAAGGAATGTATATATGGGTATACAAACGTAAAACATCGTAGTATTGTGTCATATGTATTTACGACACAAGCTCCTGCATCAAATACATCTTGAAACAATGTCTAGGAATGTTAGAACACATGCTGTTTGCATTTGGAACTAAGAAAGAAAAGAAAATTCAGTTCAAGGCCGTACTAAGCCTGGTATCTAGCGCTAAGCGCGGCCCAAATAGAACATTTGGCGCTAAGCCTGCTCTTGGTGGCGCTAATTGTAACACCCCAACTAAATACCCCGAATATATTAATTAAATTAATATCTAGATCATCTTTAATCAGAGTTAACACGGCAAATGCGGGATGTCACAATTAATAGATAAAATAAAACTTCATTCAAAAAGTAGCCATGCTACACTGAGGATCAACATTTTTAAATAATTCAATCAAGTTAAGACCATGTCTTACACAGCGGAAAATATCATAACCAAAAACGGAATAATCCAATCATTATTATTCCCAACAAGGTTCTAAATAAATAATAAACCAATGTCTAATTCCTCATCTAACGTTCCCCAGTGTTACAATCTAATCAGAGCATGACACTGACACGCGGACTAATACGATAAGCTCTAGAGCCATCTTCACCGACTCCTCAGCTGCTAACTTTAATCTGAAATGGTAAATTAAGGGTGAGACTTCTCATAATTAAAGCATATTATAAGTCTTTCAATCAATAATATATCACAATGCATACTATTCCACCCATTTAGCATAATTTCAGATTCACACACACACAACCACATTCATCATACATATTCATAACAATCAAAGAAGAGTAACACTGGAATGCATCCTAACATGTTACCACTTCATACAAATACAATACAAACTCAATGTATGCGGTACCGACACGTGACCAAGTCACCCAACACTGATCCATCCTCAACCGGATACAGTTCCATCGATTCGTCCATAACCACCCGGACACGAATCCAGCCTAACCACCCATCCTCACTCGGGTATCGGTTATCGGCAATCCAAGTCAAATTCCGCACAATGGGAATTAACTTCACCAAACAATGCAAATGCACGCACATCACTAGCTTGCAACATCAATCAGTCTATGTATACATTCATTTAACATAACTGAATCACAACAATCAACATGATATATCAACCAATCATGCATACATCTAACGTCAGCATAAACATGCAACCCAATCAACATGATATATCAACCAATCATGCATACATCTAACATCAGCATAAACATGCTATTACATCTACACATTACCCAGTGTCCTCATCACCAAGGTTCCTCTACTACACATACATCATTATTATGTGTCAGTTAATAATCATTTAATTCGAAATTCGACCCCTTTCCAAAATAATTTCAAGTTTTCCAAAATATTTTTATTTCATAAGGTAGAGCATTAAATTTAGGAAATAACTTCCAAAACGGCGCTCAAAACGGACTTACGGTTTGAAAGTTATGAATTTTTGAAGTTTTAAAAAAAATTTTTAAAAAAAAGCAGAACCCGGTTCCTACATATACAGGAACCGGTTCCTGCAGAAGTTCAAAAACTCGCCTCTGGAAAAATGTATGGGAACCCAGTTCCTACCCATACAGGAACCGGTTCCTGAGTACATTTTTCAGGTTTTTACAAATTTTTCAAAGGGAAACCCGGTTCCTACCCATACAGGAACCGGTTGCCACGTGTTAAAATGTCATTTTCTGCACTTTTGACAGCATTCTTTCATTCTCAATCCAACCTAAACTTGTCCATACGAATCCCAACATGGAAAACACTAAACCACATCCTATTGGCATCATTATCACATCAAACAACATAATTCCATCCTTTCCTTTCATCTACTGACACTCTAATTATTTCCAATACATAATCTGACACAATCAGACACAAACTGACACAATCTGACACAATTAAGTATACATCCATGAAAACCTAGAAATTCCCAAACTAAGGTTTTCTAACATGCTATGACCTATATTACCAAAATCAAAATCTATAATACGAAGTAATCAATCGAAATCACCCCTTACCTTGTGAGTTCTTCGATTTCTGACACTTCTAGGTTTTCTTCCTTCTTTTCTCCTCTTCTCACTTCACGTATCTTGTTTTCTCCAAAAATGATCCTTTTTTCCTCCTTTCCTTATTAAATTCCTTTTATTCCTTTTTAACATAATTAAAATAAATCAATTAATGTGAGTAGAGTCTTTTACTCCTCACACCCCACTTTACCCAACATACATCCAATAATTCCATATTTAATCTCAATAATTCAATAAATTAAATAAATTATGTCCTCAATTAATTTAATAATTAAAGATCATAATTATTTAATTACAATTATTTTGAGGTGTCACAACTCCCCAACTTAAAGAGTTTTCGTCCTCGAAAACATACCTCGAACGAATAGTTCGGGATACGAGTCCTTCATCTGACTCTCCAGTTCCCAAGTGACATTTCCATCAGCTGGTCCTCCCCAAGCCACTCTCACCAATGCAATCTCTTTGCCTCGCAACTGTTTCAACTTCCGATCCTCAACTCTCACAGGTATCGCTTCCACAGTCAAATTTTCTCGTACCTGTATATCATCTACCCGAATCTCATGAGACGGATCAACAATGTACTTCCTCAGTTGAGATACATGAAAACATCATGCAGATTCAAGTGATGGCGGCAAGGCAATCGATATGCAACCTTCCCAACTCTCTTGGTAATCGAAAGGACCAATAAATCGCGGAGTCAACTTCTTTGACTTCAAAGCTCGACCAATACCAGTCATCGGAGTAACTCGCATAAACACATGCTCTCCTTCACTGAACTCAAGGTATTTCATCCTCTTATCATGGTAACTTTTCTGACGACTCTGAGAAGTACTCATCTTCTCCTGAATCATCTTAATCTTTTCCGAAGTTTGTTGAACAATTTTTGGTCCAATCACAGCACTCTCTCCAGTTTCATACCAACACAATGGTGTCCGACACCTCCTACCATACAATGCCTCAAACGGAGCCATACCAATACTCGAGTGAAAGCTATTGTTGTAGGTAAACTCAATCAATGGTAGATAGCTATCCCAAGCTCCACCCTTCTCTAACACACAAGCCCTCAGCAAATCTTCCAACGCGGATCGTTCTTTCCGTCGACCATCATGCGTGGATGATAAGCGGAACTTAAACGCAACTTGGTACCCAAGGCTTCTTGCAATCCCGTCCAGAACTTAGATGTAAACCTCGGATCTCGATCCGACACAATACTAGAAGGTATACCGTGCAAACTCACAACCTTCTCGACATACAATTCTGCCAACCTTTCCATCGGATAATCCATTCTTATCGGAATGAAATGAGCGATTTTGTCAACCTATCCACAATAACCGGATAGAATCACAATTCTTAGCTGTCCTCGGTAAACCGACACAAAATCCATTGAGATTCCATCCCACTTCCATTCGGAACAAATAACGGCTCCATCAATCCGGCGGTTTACGATGCTCGATTTTCGACTTCTGACAAACCAAACAAGCATACACAAACTCAGCAATTTCCTTTTTCATTCCCGGCCACCAAAACAACTTTTTCAAATCATGGTACATTTTAGTAGCACTGGGATGAATACTCAACCCGCTATGATGCCCTTCCTCTAAAATGCTCTTCCTGATCGCAGCAACATCCGGAACACACACCCGATCACCAAATCTCATAACACCATTCTCGTCAATTCGGAACACGCCTCCTTGACCTTGGTTGATCAATGTCAACTTATCAACTAAACCAACATCAGATTTCTGTCCATTTCTAATCTCTTTCAAAATACCACTAGTCAGTTTCAACATACCCAGTTTCACACTATTCGGAGTAGTTTCATAAACCAAACATAGATCTCTGAACTGCTCAACCAAATCTAACTCACGGACCATCAACATCGACATATGCAAGGATTTCCTACTCAAAGCATCTGCAACCATGTTTGCTTTACCAGGATGGTAATTCAAACCGAAATCGTAATCCTTTAAGAATTCTAACCATCTCCTCTGCCTCATGTTCAACTCTTTCTGATCAAAAAGATACTTCAGACTCTTATGATCACTGAATACCTCAAACCGAGAACCATATAAATAATGTCTCCACAACTTCAAAACAAATACGACAGCTGCCAACTCCAAATCATGAGTCGGATAGTGTCATACCCCAAAATTTGCCCTCCATCTACTCAAGAGATTTCATACATCCCTACTCAAGGATTCCTCAAGAGTTGATCAGACAAATTCTCTCCTAGACAATCAACCCAAACTAGGGTTTGGTATCTCTCAAGTCAAGATGAACTTCCAACATCTCCAATGGTCTTCATGCCTCCTCATATGCTTCAAAGATTCTCCATGTCAAGTTTCAAGCTTCACAGATCAAGTTTCCTCAGGCAATTGCTCAGATGGTTGAAAATCAGTTGTATTGGACAAAAAGTCAATTGTGGTCAACATACAGTCAAACTTCATAATTTTTGGTCAACATCCTCATTTTGAAGTTATATTCATCATTTGATCAAGGGTTGATCATGATTCATCAAGAAAACTCAAGATTTGCTCAAAAGTCAAACTTTCTAAATTAGGGTTTATAGGTGAAAAGTCAACTGAACTTTGAGTGATCATAACTTTCTCATACTTTCTCAGAAAGTTTCCCACCAAAGCTCATTTTGAAGGAAATTCAATTCTCTACAACTTCATGTCTCACAAGAATGTCCAAAAAATGCTTCATTTGAGAGGTATAGCTCAAAACATTATAGGTCATTTTCAAAGTCAACAAAAAGTCAACTTTTTGTTTTGAAGATATATTGAGCATGGTAACTCCAATTGAGATGAGACCAAAAGGGTTGGTTAGAGGACTCTTAGAGCTTTCTAAAAAGTCAAAGAACACTCAAAAATGTGGAAAGTTGAGCAAGATACACCATTCACAAGTTGTGCAATTTTGGAAGAATGCACAAAGAGAGATACTTCAAAAAAATCAAAAACTTTGCAAATGGGCCTACTTTTTCTTCATCCAAACTTATTCCTCATACAATTAGGAATGTCCAAGCCCAATGCCACGAATTTTTGATTTATTTTTCTATTTAATTTGTAATTTATTCATTTAAATGCAAATTAAATTTAAAAATAAAGCATAAAATCAAAGTTAATTGCAAAGATTGATTTTATTCTTTCCTTGAGACTCAAGTAACCCACAAATGCCAGCAATTTTCGAAAATTGATCAATTTGGCAAGATTGGATTGAGAATTAATCAAATTTTGAAAATTTGATTTTGTACAAAAATCAAATTTGATTTTCATTGAATGTTGATTGATTCTTACCAAAAACAATGCCAAATCCTTCCAGTATAAATACATGATGCATACCACACGAATTAGGGTAGAAAATTTGGCTCAAGAACCCTTGTTGCAACTCAAAAAAAACCGTGGTACACAAGCAATTTGCAACCCTAGTTCCAGCTGTTTTCAATCGATTCTAAGGTGTCCATCACATTCCTTGATACCTCTTGAGTCGATCCAGACCCTCACATTGCTCAAAACCATCCAGAATCAAGGAATCACGAATCGGTTTGTTCATACTTTTTTCAAAATCGTGTTTCATTATTCATGCATTATTAACAAGTTTTGATGTTTGTTTCATGCTTAGAACAAAGTTTGCAAGCGATCTGGGCAGGTTAATTGCATTTCCATGGCCTGAAACGTAATATGCCATAACTAGGGTTCCTGAGCTCGATTTAGGGCTTGGCTTATTAGGAAAAATTGGACCACGGGACTAGTACCAATGCATTCGGAATGATGTCTGGAGTCGAACCATGGTCTTAGAATTTATTTATATTATGTGTGCTTGATTTTTGAATTAGCCAGGGTTGTAGCGTCGAACAATGGCCGACGCTGAGTTTTTAAAAATTCAAAACGAGGAAGACGAAGCTTGGCGCGTGATCTGGAGCATCAGGGGACGACGCGTGTTTGTAATCCGTTCGCTCCAGTTTCCAAACAGTGATGCGTGCTAGCTCAGATGGCAAAGGCGTGGGGGTATGAGAACAAGGTCACCAGTTCGATCCCTGGCCATGACACTTATTTTTACAAGTTTGCAAAACCTCATATTTTCTTATTTTTCTATTTTATATCATTTAATATTTTCATGCTATTTTAATTTCTTTTCACATTTTTATTTATGCATTTAAAATCATCAAAATATTTTTCCTTTTGCATTTATTTTCAGAAAATCTTTATTTAATTTATAAAATTAAAAAATACAATTTTGCATGCATATTTATTTTTATTTGTAATTTTGTATTTAAATCATTGTAAATTCATTTTAAATTGTTAAATTACACCCAAAAAATCCCAAAAAATTATTTTAGCATGTTTACATTATTTCCAGCATGTCATATTTTTTCCAATTTAAAATTTGCATTTTTTCTAACCTTTTCTCTTATTTCGATTTCATCATATTTTCCGATTTCTCGTTTGCTTCACAGGTTGTTCCGATTCAGACGATTTTTCCTTTATCATTCTATTTTTCCAATAATGTAACTGTTCATGGGATGTAATAGTTTAATTTAGGACTTTATTTTCCGCATTTTAAATTATGTATCTGCCCCGAAGCCATGTAATAGCGTAGGATTTACTTTCCGCATTTTACATTCCGCATTTTACTTTTCGCACCTTATCAATTGCTAGTAACTAGGCGTGTATGGCAAGATTAAAATTGAACATAGCCCACTAATCTTCAAGATAACATATTCTGAATTCAACACACTTCTTTCACACACGCACCCCTTAGGGTAATTCTCTCTCGTTGCCTTTGCGAATTCAAAATGGTCATGTCCCTCGAACGTAGAGGTATTCTAGCACCGTTGCCTTCCAAACAAATCATCATAGTCCCTTCGATACAAAGATCATAAGACCCACGATGTCGCTTCCGAATACGTGATCTTGACCCTCGATTGTCGCCTACGAAAAATGATGATAGTCCCTTCGAATGTGCTAGGATACTTCCTACAAGTTGCCTTCAACGAATGGAGCTACCTACTAACTAATGGTAAGGCTAGCGCTATTCTAAAGGAACGTAGAAGTACGAAAACGACCAAATTCTGAGTGGGTAATAAGTCTCCTAGTTGCTCGCTCTACCAGATGCTTTTCACACCACACACTCTTTTTCAAAACTCAAATTCTTTTTCAAAACAAAACATTTCCGAACACTTTGTATACACTCCTACATGAGTCATTACAAAGTCAAAGCGAAATGCGATCTTTCAAAATATTTTTGTCAAACACACAGAAAGCAATTTTAAAAAGTGATCTAGAGCAACTAAGAGCCCGTAGATAACTACGGATGGAAAGGGGTGCTAATACCTTCCCTTTTCATAACCATTCTCCCGAACTCGAATCTAACGAAGGTCTTTTTCTGGTACTTTTACCTTCCCTTAATTGGATAAAAATAAAAGTCGGTGGCGACTCTTGCTATCCGCACATTTGGATACAAAAATCCTACAAAGTCAGTTCACCGTATTACAGATAGTTCCTTTCATGCACTTTCAGTTGTCGCGAAGCATAAGCCACAACCTGCTTATCTTGCATCAACACACCACCTAATCCCATTAATGATGCGTCACAATACACCATAAAAGACTTAGTCGGATCTGGCAAAATCAAGATCGGAGCACTTGTCAACCTCCTCTTCAGCTCTTGAAATCCTTCCTCACATTCAACATCCCAAACAAATATCTGACCCTTCCTTGCCAACTTAGTCAATGGCAACGCTAATTTGGAAAATCCTTCAATAAACTTCCGGTAATAACCTGCAAGACACCGCCTCTACCTTCGTAAGATCCACAGCAATTCCATTCTTGGAAATTACATGACCAAGAAAACTCACCTCCTCTAACCAGAATTCACACTTGGACAACTTCGCATAAAGTTTCTTTTCCTTCAGCAATTCCAACACAACTCTGAGATGTTCTGCATGCTCCTCATCGCTTTTCGAATAAATCAGAATGTCATCAATGAACACTACTACGAACTTGTCAAGATATGGATGAAATATCCTGTTCATATACTCCATGAAAACACCAGGTGCATTAGTAACTCCAAACGGCATAACAGAATATTCATAATGCCCATACCTCGTTCTAAATGCAATTTTCTGAATATCCTCTGACTTCACACGAATCTGATGATATCCAGATCTCAGATCAATCTTACTAAACACACACGCTCCAACGAGCTGATCCATCAAATCATCAATCCTCGGCAAAGGATACCGATTCTTGATTGTAACTTTATTCAATTATCGGTAGTCAACACATAACCTCATTGAACCTTCCTTCTTCTTAACCAATAACACCGGAGCACCCCACGGCGAAACACTCGGACGAATAAACTTCTTCTCCAGCAATTCTTCCAACTACTTCTTCAGTTCAGCTAATTCGGATGTCGACATGCGATAAGGCGCCATCGACACGGACTAGTTCGGGGAATCAAATCTATAGTAAATTCTCTCTCTCGGTGTGGCAATTCACTAACGTCTTAGGAAACACCTCTGGAAATTCATTCACCACTGGCAATCCATCACTCTTTGCCTTTCCCTTCGCTTCTATCGCGGAATACAACATAAACACCACTGCACCATCTTTCACAGCTAGGTTCATCTGCTTTACTGACATAATCTCACTTTCGACCTTAACCTCTTCAGGGAAAATGACCGTCTTCTCAAAACAGTTGATATGAACCTGGTTGAATTCCAACCAGTTCATTCCAAGGATGATATCAAGTTGTTCTAGCGGTAGGCACACTAAATCCATACGAAACCCCTATCAAAAATCACAGGGACAATTCCTACAAACATACGAGTAGTCATGAACCCGAGAAGTATCAATAACCATACTTCCATCCATATTAGAAATTTCCAAATTCAATCTCTTAGCACAATCTAGCAATAAAAGAATCGTAGCTCGGTATCAATAATCGCAATCAAGGTATGCCATTAATAAAACATGTACCTTTAATCGGCCGATCATCGGTTTAGTTTCGATCCGGACAATGCAAACACTTTACCACCGACTTTCTCTTTCTTGGGTTTTGTGCACTGAGGACGAGTATGACCCTCTTCACCACAGTTGTAGCAAGTCACCATCTTCACTCTGCAGTCATTGGCCACATGGCGAACTTTCCACACTTGAAACACTTCTTGTCATTGCTCTTACAGGTCCACCATGCGATGTCTGTCTCACCACACTTGTAGCATAACGGAAGAACTAGAATCTCCTCCACGGACTTCTTCCAACCTTTGGATCTCGATTATTCCTATCATAAGGCTTACCACGATCCATCATTGCTTACCTTTCGTCAACATACCCTCGAGCATTCGACTTAGTGTTAGCAAGATCCTCCTCAAGAATTCTACTACAATCAACGGATCGGAAAATCTTGGATCTGCGATACGAATACCACTTAATCTCATCACGAAGACCATTTTCAAACTTGATACATTTGGAAAATTCTCCATCTGCATTGTTGGGGTAATGAGCATAATACTTCGCTAACTCAGCAAACTTCGAAGCATACTCACTGACAGTCTTGTTACCCTGCTTGAGCTCCAAAAACTCAATCTCTTTCTTACCTCTGATGTCCTCAGGAAAATACCTCCTCGAAAAGCCCTCCCGAACAGTCGGTGCAACACCATCTTCTTCGTTCGGTTACGGTAGCAACCCACCGTCATCGGCTTCCTCGGCTAACATGTGAGTTCCATATCTCACCTTGACCCTCTGCGATCAATCACTCACGAAGATCCTCTCGATCTCCTTCAACCACTTCTGAGCACCTTCAGGATCATGCGTGCCCTTGAACAATGGAGGATTATTCCTCTGAAACTTCCCCAGTTGTCTGTCAGCACCAATCGCAGCTCCCTGCTGGTTCCCTCGGAGCACTCCAGCCAACATTCCCAAAGCCTCAGCAATAGCATCATCATTCCTTCCGTTACCTCTTCCGGCCATTGTTTTGTAACATAACAAAACAATCTACATCAGCACACAAGTATCGACAGTGTCACTTCACACTAGTCGCATACTAAAGGGATAACGACACAGGACAAGACCGACTATGCTCTGATACCACTATTGTAACACCCCAACTAAATACCCCGAATATATTAATTAAATTAATATCTAGATCATCTTTAATCAGAGTTAACACGGCAAATGCGGGATGTCACAATTAATAGATAAAATAAAACTTCATTCAAACAGTAGCCATGCTACACTGAGGATCAACATTTTTAAATAATTCAGTCAAGTTAAGACCATGTCTTACACAGCGGAAAATATCATAACCAAAAACGGAATAATCCAATCATTATTATTCCCAACAAGGTTCTAAATAAATAATAAACCAATGTCTAATTCCTCATCTAACGTTCCCCAGTGTTACAATCTAATCAGAGCATGACACTGACACACGGACTAATACGATAAGCTCTAGAGCCATCTTCACCGACTCCTCAACTGCTAACTTTAATCTGAAATGGTAAAGTAAGGGTGAGACTTCTCATAATTAAAGCATATTATAAGTCTTTCAATCAATAATATATCACAATGCATACTATTCCACCCATTTAGCATAATTTCAGATTCACACACACACAACCACATTCATCATACATATTCATAACAATCAAAGAAGAGTAACACTGGAATGCATCCTAACATGTTACCACTTCATACAAATACAATGCAGACTCAATGTATGCGGTACAGACACGTGACCAAGTCACCCAACACTGATCCATCCTCAACCGGATACAGTTCCATCGATTCGTCCATAACCACCCGGACACGAATCCAGCCTAACCACCCATCCTCACTCGGGTATCGGTTATCGGCAATCCAAGTCAAATTCCGCACAATGGGAATTAACTTCACCAAACAATGCAAATGCACGCACATCACTAGCATGCAACATCAATCAGTCTATGTATACATTCATTTAACATAACTGAATCACAACAATCAACATGATATATCAACCAATCATGCATACATCTAACGTCAGCATAAACATGCAACCCAATCAACATGATATATCAACCAATCATGCATACATCTAACATCAGCATAAACATGCTATTACATCTACACATTACCAGTGTCCTCATCACCAAGGTTCCTCTACTACACATACATCATTATTATGTGTCAGTTAATAATCATTTAATTCGAAATTCGACCCCTTTCCAAAATAATTTCAAGTTTTCCAAAATATTTTTATTTCATAAGGTAGAGCATTAAATTTAGGAAATAACTTCCAAAACGGCGCTCAAAACGGACTTACGGTTTGAAAGTTATGAATTTTTGAAGTTTTAAAAAAAATTTTTAAAAAAAAGCAGAACGCGGTTCCTACATATACAGGAACCGGTTCCTGCAGAAGTTCAAAAACTCGCCTCTGGAAAAATGTACGGGAACCCGGTTCCTACCCATACAGGAACCGGTTCCTGAGTACATTTTTCAGGTTTTTACAAATTTTTCAAAGGGAAACCCGGTTCCTACCCATACAGGAACCGGTTGCCACGTGTTAAAATGTCATTTTCTGCACTTTTGACAGCATTCTTTCATTCTCAATCCAACCTAAACTTGTCCATACGAATCCCAACATGGAAAACACTAAACCACATCCTATTGGCATCATTATCACATCAAACAACATAATTCCATCCTTTCCTTTCATCTACTGACACTCTAATTATTTCCAATACATAATCTGACACAATCAGACACAAACTGACACAATCTGACACAATTAAGTATACATCCATGAAAACCTAGAAATTCCCAAACTAAGGTTTTCTAACATGCAATGATCTATATTACCAAAATCAAAACCTATAATACGAAGTAATCAATCAAAATCACCCCTTACCTTGTGAGTTCTTCGATTTCTGACACTTCTAGGTTTTCTTCCTTCTTTTCTCCTCTTCTCACTTCACGTATCTTGTTTTCTCCAAAAATGATCCTTTTTTCCTCCTTTCCTTATTAAATTCCTTTTATTCCTTTTTAACATAATTAAAATAAATCAATTAATGTGAGTAGAGTCTTTTACTCCTCACACCCCACTTTACCCAACATACATCCAATAATTCCATATTTAATCTCAATAATTCAATATATTAAATAAATTATGTCCTCAATTAATTTAATAATTAAAGATCATAATTATTTAATTACCGAATTATTTTGAGGTGTCACACTAAGCGCGACCTGCAACACAAACGTTAGTGAATTTGGCGCTTAGCACGCTTCTGGTGGCGCTAAGCACGGTCTGTAACCTGCAAAATTTCCTGTTTTGATCTGAATCACTTTTCCATGATGTTCTCATGCCAAAAGTCAACGCATACAATTAAGTAAACACAGAAAAGGTTCATTAGAAGTTCTTAAACTCAAGAAGTGTTGTTTGGAAGTGAAAATGCAATGAGAGTGTGAAAACATGGAAAAGCTACCGAACAAATTCCCAACATGTGAAAGGCATGTATGTCAAAGTGACGTGCAAGTAATGTGAGAAATGCATGTCAAGGCAAAGCATGAATTATCTACTTGATGAGGAATTATGCATGGCATATGAAGGAAGAAAGTTGAAGCAATAGTTCCAATGTTCATTTGACAATCAAATGCATGAACATGTGATGAATGCAAGTTAAAGCAACAATTCCAATGTTCATAGATGAAAATCAATGCATGAACATGTGAAGAATACAAGTTAACAATTCTAATGCTCCATATGCAAAGCCATGCATGAACATGTTAAGCATGCGAGTTGAATCAATAATTCCAATGTTAGTTTTCAAGGATCAATGCATGAACATGTTAAGAATGCAAGTTGTGTCAATAATTCTAATGCTCATTATATGCAAATTTATACATGAACATGTTAAGAATGCAAGTTGAATCAAAAATTCTAATGCTCATTATATGCAAAGTTATGCATGAACTTGTTAAGAATGCAAGTTGAATCAACAATCCTAATGCTCATGTATCAAAAATCAATGTATGAACATGTTAAGAATGCAAGTTGAATCAACAATTCTAATGCTCATTATATGCAAGGTTATGCATGAACATGTTAAGAATGCAAGTTGTGTCAACAACCCTAATGTTCATATGTCAAGAATCAATGCAAGCAAATCATGCCACAAAGAAGTAATGCAAGATCATGTCAATTTTAATTTGTACATTAACGCAAACACTTGAGATGCATATGCATGGACTATATAAAATGCATAATGTACCTAATGATCAAGATGCCTTTGAATCTACATGTCGACACACTTTCGAATGCACATTATTCCTTAAATCATCACGAATCAATGCAATTCAATCAAACTAAATTCTTTCTAAAGCAAGAGCATGTAATAGAGATGTAAGAGGCACAAATTTGTGGCCTAGATGCAAGGAAAATGCAAATGCACAAGTGTATGTGTGTGCTATGTACAAAAATCTTCACACCGACACAACTAACATTGCAAAAATCAATCCAATTCAACAAATTCAAAGATGAATATTCAATAATCGAAATCCACATGGAATTTGCATGCAATGACAGTATTCAATTTCAACTTAAAATAAGTGCTTAATTGAACTAAACACTTACTTGAACTAAACACTTACTTGAACTCAAAGTTTGAATCAAAATAAAGAGGAATTCCTTGTGCTATTCACAGAAAATACCAAATCAACGTTGAATTGATGATAATTCCTGAAATCAAGCTTGAATTCTTGAAGAAAACTTGGAATCTTCAATGGAGAATTGAAGAAGATGAAGAAGAATTGCTTAATTCTTGAAATTGTAGAGAAATCAAGAGGAATTGGCTCCTTCTAAGTCAGATTCGAGACAAATAAGGAGAAGAGGAGCATGATCCTATGAAGAGAAAGCTTCAATGATAAGAACAGAAATCGCAGGGCGCGCTTAGCGTGGTGAGGAGAGCTTAGCGCGGTCTGCGGTGGTGACAGTTGTCAGAAGGAGGTCCAGTTACGGCCTACGGTGGTTGCTTGGAGGGAAAGTTGAAATTTGATTTTTGTTCTTGAGTTTTTATTTGGTTTTGTGAGAGAATTAGGGATGAACAGTCAAAGCGATATGAATTTTTGAAGTTTCAGCACAGTTTTCAGGCTACTGACACATGCATAATTTTATTTGCGCTCTTTGGAGAAAATGCCTCGAACGAGTGTCTTCTGATCAAAATTTGCAAATGAGTATTTCTGAGAAAATCAAAGCTAACAAAATTTGTGAACTTTTGGCACTTGTCCCACCTTGTTTTGATAAAAATAGAACGAGATATGATTTTTCGAACTTCGTGTATCAGATGAAAATTACTCGGTTCGGCTCAAAATCAACTCCAAAGAATAAAATTCTAGTACTGATTGGTGAGGAATTAGCTCTTGAGTTTCAAATGAAAATTGTATAGGGCTTCGATACAGAATTTTAGAAATTGGTCCCATTCAGTTTTAAGTTTCCAACTAAGAGATATGGACTATTTAGTGGGAAGAACGCACGGTTTAGCACTAAAATTCTGTTTAATCCGTTGGAGAAATCAATTTCTTAGGGGAACTTCCTCACACAATTTGCTTCCGGCTTTGAAATGAAAGTTGTAGATAATAGTGAGGGGAACTTTCTGGTAAAAAATTATCAAAAAATACCCAACGAGCTGAGAGATACACCTTCTGGAGTACCCAAAACGCGCCGAAACCCAAAATTCACTTTATTGAGAAATAAGCGAATAAATTCTTTTTGTTTGATGAGACGGCCTCCAATCTGAATAGATAAACTGGAGAAAAAAATGATGTGACTCCAGAGCTTACGGAACCACATCGAAATAGCTTCCTGACCAGAAATTCTTTGCAAATAGCCGTACGAACCGAGAAACATCGATTCTTGGCTCAAAATGATCTGAGATAGCAAAAACGCGTTGTTTCTTTTACCATTTGGGATACCTTGAACCTGGTAACCCCATGATCAATGCTATGTATGCGACTACATGTATGTTTATATAATCGAATTATAAGCCAGAAATAAGGGAAAGAAGAGGGTAAAGTTTGGGGTACAACATGCAACCCAGTTCCTACATATCCACATAATGCAATGAAGAAACCATAACTTTGTAGTTCTTCTCAAAAATGTTGATTTGGTAGTTGTTTTTATAGACTATTCTAAGTTCACTTTCTAGCAATAAGGTGTTTACCGCTCGACCTTTAGAGACTCATGCATTACCTGTTTGCGGTAGAACGGAATTAACATGGCCTTTTGAAAAGGTTTTAAAGAAAGGCCCTAAGGCAAAAAGGTTTGAATTTATTGGAGTGTTTTATTGAGGATAATAGTAAATGATCCCCAATGCAGGGGGCACTTAGCTATTTCTCTATATTTATTTGTGAAAAGGTTTGTGACTTGAATTATACTAAATTCTATGAATGAAAGAAAGAACAAGGTTAAAAGTTCACTACCTCATTCTTCCTTCATTACTTAAGGCTCAATGACGTATGATTCACATATTTATTTGTTACGTGTTTTATTATTTTTTTATAAAGAAAGAGTTTTATTCTTAAGAGAATGAAATGTGAAAGAAAGAATAAAATAATCTAAGGAGAATCTTGGTCCTATTTATTGTCATGCAAAGATGAACTTAAAGTTAAGATATAAATTGACTCTCTATCCTAAAGCTGTCATGGATAAATGGCCCTAAGGTAAGGAAAAAAATGGATAACCTAATGATTTTGTCATTCTTGGACTCAAACCTAATGTCTATCTTATTTATATCATAATAAAAGATTAAGTTTAACTAAGAAGACCTAAGGGAACATGTGAACACACAAAATAAGCATATAAATAACAAGATCAAAGTGTAAAGAGAAACTATCAAAATAGGACTCAAGTCAAGTCACAACTCAAGAATTTGGTAATACTCAAGTAAAGGAAAAGACTTAGGTAAAGGAAGAGACTCAAAATCATGTCATAACTCAAACATCTATAAGACTCGAGCAAGGAGAAATACATGTCATGTTATAAGTCAAGATCCAATCATGGAAGAAAATATGTGTCAAGTCAAATATTATTCAAAAGAAGGAACATAAACATGAAATATGTAAACATACATTAAGCCTAAACACTTCAAGTATCAATCAAAGTAACATCAAAACATGTGACCAAGGCATGACATAAGGAAACATCTAAAAAATAAGCAATACTAGTCCCTAAGGAAATTACAGCCACATGTCATAAGGAATCACATTTTAAACCCTTGAAGTTAACAAAAGAAAGTATCAAAAGTGCTCAATAATTAATCAAGGCTATCCATTCAAGGCATTTAGAAATGATTCATCTTAGTAACAAGTCCTCAAAATAAAGAGTCTCAAGTAACCTTCAAATTGAAATCATAATCATGCATTAAGTTTATTTACTAAAGCATACTCCAAGAGGAAGAAAACAAACTTAAGTTGAACACCTAATTCAAATAATCAAACAAAATTTCAAAGATTAAAGGTAACAACCCAGATATCATGACAACGTTTCAAGATTAACTCAAAGGATTTTATGGCCTCATGTAAATGTTCAAATTAAGAAGAAAGATTTACCAATCAGCACAAAGTTTTAATTATTAAGGTGAAACCATAATCATGCTTCAAGATACACTTCTTAAAGCATACTTAAAACTTAAAATAATAGTATCAAAACATGGCAAAAGATATTCATTAAAACACAAGTTCAAGCCCCTAGGGTTCATGCTTCTAAGGATTATGCATTATGTTTTCAAGACCAAGACAATTAATAAGTGAACAAGAATTCAAGTATTCAAACATATTATCATGTACTCAAGCACTAATATCTCATCAAAACTCAATAAAATAGAGGTCTCGAAGCAATAAGACGAAAGCATCATGACATGGAAGCCCCATGACCAAGATTCAATCTAAAGAGAGCTCAAAGCATGAGGAAGTTTCAAAGAAACATGACCACAAACTATGTCAACATTTTAGGCAATCATAAACAATTAAACCTACAAATTATTTCATCTAAAGAATGGTAGATTGAGAAACGCGAGCATGGTGTAACACGGTGGGAGATCTGACTTGTTTGTTTTGCTTTTTATCACAAATGTCGCGGATAGAAAGAGTCGCCACCGACTTTTATTTTACCCAATAAAGGGAAGGTGAAAAGAACAGGAAAAGAACTTCGCTAGATTCTGAGTACGGGAAGAAATTATGAAAAGGGAAGGTATTAGCACCCTTTCCATCCGTAGTTATCTACGGGCTCTTAGTTTCTTAGCTCACTTTTGAAAAATTGCTTTCTGTGTTTGTGTAGTTTGAAAAGTGTTTGAAAAGATATTTCGCTTTGACTTCGTAATGATTCTCGTTGGAATGTATACGAAGTGTTCGGAAATGTTTGTTTTGGAAAGATGTTTGACTTTGTAATGATTCTCGCTGGAATGTATACAAAGCGTTTGAAAAGTTTTTAAAAAGTGTGAGGTGTGAAAAGTATTTTGATTGAGAAAGCAACTAGGAGTCTATTACCTACTCAGAATGGTCGTTGCCATGTTACTTTCCTTCTCCTTTAGAATAAGGTTATCCATACCATTAGTTGGTAGGTAAACTTCATTCGTTTAGATGTGAAGAGACAATAGAAGGGTCATCGTATGGTCATAGAAGGAAACATGTAAGGATACCTTAGCAATTCGTAGGGACGATCATCACTTTTCGTAGGCAAAAATCGAGGGACGAGATCATATATTCGTAGGCAATATCGAGGGCCATCGAGGGATTATGATCTTTGTATCGAAGGGACTATGATGATGTTATTCGTAGGCATCTTTGCTAATGGTATCCCTACGTTCGAGGGGCATCACCATGTTATTCGTAAAGACAACAAGAGAGGATACCCTAAGGGGTGTGGAAGTGTGAAGAGTGTGTTATATTCAGATATATTATCTTGAGATTAGAAGTGATCTAGGGTTGATTTTAGTCTTGTCATGCAAACCCTAGTTACTAGCAGTTAGATATATGTACAGGAAAAGTAAAGTGCGGAATGTAAAAGTGCGGAAAGTAAATCCTACGCTATTACATGGCTTTGGGCCAAATACATAATAGGAGTGCGAAAAGTAAAGGCAAAAATGTAAATCTACGCTATTACAGAATAAAAACTTTGCGACCTATACATCTTTTCTAGAATTGCAAATGCAAAATAATCAGAATAATAAGAAAAAATGTTAGTGGAAAATAGATCTTCATGTTAGAAAAATGTTTTTAGGGTTAGTAAACCTTATTATATAAAGAAAATACTTTTTGGAATTTTTGTGAATTAATTTTTATATAGAAAGATAATTAAAAGCTAATTTAATGGTTACTTAACAATTAATTAAAATAAAATAAAAATAAAATATTTTTTATGTTACAAAAATTAAATACGTATTTTTTTGACCTAAATGCAAAAAGAAAATATTTTTTGTGATTTTTGTAGTATTTTAAAAAAATATTTGAAGGAAAATTAAATTGAAAAGAAAATATTGAAAATATGAAAATATGAAGAAGTTGGTTAGTTTGGAAAAGTGTCAAAAATAATATACAGAGCCAGGGAACGAACCTAAGCCCTATAGGTCACATGCGCGCGCCTCCTGCCAACTGAGCCAAGGTGTTTTTGTGTTAGGAATATGAAACAAATAAATTATAAGAGAAAGTGATTTTCTGGAAATATTAGAAACCAAGATGCGCGAAGGGATCGTCTCCTTCGTTTTTGAATTAGCCACGGATTTACCCACGGCTTTTCCGTGGGTAAACCTGTACCTACGACCTTCATCCGTAGCTATAGGACTTGCAACTTTAAAAAAATCTCAAATAAGCAATATAAATTCCAACCAAAGGCATAGATCGATTGGAAATTGTCCTCTAAATCTAATGGTACCCTTGGTTTTGGCCAATTTTTCCTATTTTGAGGAATCCTAATCTGAGGTTCAGAAACCCTAACAATGGCATAAGCTTGTACATGCATCTAAAATCAAATTAACCAACCCAGAAAGCTTGCAAACATCATCACGATCAAGAATATGTAATCAAATCATGTTTATGAAGCATAAATAATAGAAATCGAATTTGACAAAAGAGTGTACAAACCGTGATTCGAATTGAGTGATTCTGGAGGTGTTGAGGCTTGGTAATGGTATGGAACGATTTAGAGGACTCCCAGGAACACGTTGCAATGCTTAGAATGTCTTGAATTGATGCAAAAATAGGTCTGTCGTTTGCTTGAAATGCACAGATTTTTGCAACTTAGGTTAGGGTTCTTGAGGCATGAATTCGTGTCCTTTTTCATATGAGATCATGGTATATATATAATAGATGAAAAATAGGTCAAGAGTTATGAGGAAAAAACATGCTTTCAATGCAAGAATATTTGATTTGGAATTGCACCAAATATTGTCATTCTTGATTCAATCTCATTCAATCTCTTTCCTAATTAGGAAAATTTCGAAATTATCAGATATAATGGCTTGCTTGGACTTCAAGAATATTGAAAAACAATCCTTGGACTTAATGATTTGATTTTATATCTTTTATTTTAATTAAATTGGATTAAAATGAATAAAAATCCAAAATAAATAAAATAAAAAATGCAAGGGAATGCAAATGGGCTTGGAGGTTCTTGTCAAGATTAGAAACAAGTTTGAATCAAAAAAAGTTAGGCCCATTTAGAAAAAAAAAGATTTTTCTAAGTATTTCTCTTCATGCACTTCCTTAAAAATGCTCAACTTTCACAATTTGTATCTTGCTCAATTTTCAACATTTTTAGGTGTTCTTGGACTTTTTAGAAAGCTTAAGATGTCCTGTAAACACTCCTTTTGGTTTCATCTTCATTGAAGTTTTCATGTTCATGTACACTTCTTTGCAAAAAGATGACTTTTTGTTGACTTTTAGAAGGACCTCTAATGTTATGATTCATAACTCTCAAATGATGCATTTTTGGCCAAAGCTTGTGAGATATGAAGTTGTATAGAATTCAATTCTTTTCAAAATTAGCTTTGTTGGAAAAATTTCTGATAAAGTATGTGAAAGTTATGCCGGTCAAAGTTCTTGAGTTTTGCCTAAAACCCTAATTTGGAAACTTTGACTTTTGATCAAATCTTGACTTTTCTTGATGAATCATGATCAACCCTTGATCATATTATGAATGTGACTTCAAAATATTGATGTTGACAAAAAATGATGAAGTTTGACTGTATGTTGACCACAGTTGACTTTTTGTGCAATACAATTGATTTTCAACCATATGAGCAATTGACTTAGGCATGTTGAATGTTGTGATGTGAATTTTAGCTTCGAAAGGGAGTCGAATTTTGTTAAGTTTTCAAGGTGTAGATTAAGGTATGAGGATATGAGTTTTACTTATCATGTTATTTCAAGTGACGGTATTGCGGTAGACCCATCTAAGATTGATGTAGTGTTGCAGTTGGAAAATCCAAAATTAGTTACGGGTATTAGAAGATTTTATATAACTAGTGACTATCGCAGTTTATTTGAGACGAGGTCAAGAATGATATATTGTTAGTGAATGAGATGTTGGCATTAGTAAGAATGTGAAAGTATTAGAGATGCAACTTATGTCGATTAAGGATGAATAGAGTGACGTTAGCTTTTGAGGAAAAGATAAGTAACGCTAGAGGAAAAATAAATTCAAGAGGAAATGGAATCATGTTTACGACGTCAAAATATTGACATGTGTCAAGAAAATTTTGGGAGTTTCTTTTACCAATAATATGATGAGATGTATTATTGTGATTGCATTTGGAATAAGATTCAAATTGAAAATATATGGATCCTCAATGTTATGAGATTTAAAGGAAGACTAAGAATTTGTGAATGTTGTTAAAGTTCTCTACATGGATAAGGACTTCAAATGGAAACAAAATGAATTATGGTGTATTTGGTATGTTAGCATTTCATGAGTTGGAAAATACTTAACATTTGTGTGATGCTAAGTAAGTGTGCTGAAGATTATATAAATTGTTCGATCGATGGTATCTCATCGCTGAGATCAAATGAAAAAGAATTGTGAAGGAAGTTGTAAACCTTAAAAGAAGATTATTGGACCATGGTTCTTGGGTGACTTCGAGCACGAGTTCTAAAGGAACACTATTATAGTTTGGTAACGATGGTTTATACTTCATTGTGACTGTCGGCTATCTATTGACAAATTGAGGAACTGATCGCCCTTAATCTCTTGTTGATAGTAGAAGAAATCATATTGGATGAGATATACTTATCGTGCTAGCTTGATAATGTGTGAAGTGATTGACGTTCTATCAAGAGGATAGTAGCTCATCAGTTCGCGTGAACCTAAGAGGAAAGTGGCTATGAAAAAGACTTGGAAATTATTTCAGCAGGTCAGAGACTTGAGTGTGTATGCAAGCTGAAGCCGCAGAGTGGAAGGTTTAGAATGTAAAAAGGGGAATAATGATTTTCTGGTGGATATTAAAGAGAGTCTGAAGATAGATGTGAAACTTGTAGAGCTGGTAGTTGATGGGAATCAAATGAAGATAGTGACTTAAGGTAGACGATCAGAGTCACGTAGCGGAAGCGTAATATGACGCACTTTGTTATGGGAGTATGATTTTTGAAGTCATAAATTAAACGATAGAAGTTGTGGAGTTTATGCAACTATTAGAAATTCCAAAATGGAATTATTAGGTGAAGGGTTATATGTATTATTAGTGTTACAACCATTTCGATAGATGTATTAAATTGCAAGCTCGATTGTTGGGACGTAGCTTTGTGGTACTAGCGTTGTGTATAAATATTGTTGATATAGCAGTTATGTGGGGGTTCTTATAACTGTGTTGCGGTGTAATGAAGTGAGAGATTATGTATCCTAGAGTTATGGGGCAAGAAGTGAGATGAACCGGTGCATTCTTAACCCGGTAGCAATGAACCGTGTGGGATTATGGTAATTGACTAGGAAGGATATTGGTTAGTGGTATTTGAAATGATGTCAAACATAACGTGAGAGTTGGAAGGAAGGATGCAAGAGTCGTATCAGCAGTTATTAGTACCAAGTGAATTTTCGAGGACGAAAATATTCTAAGTGGGGGAGAGTTGTAACACCCCATATTTTCAATTATTACTAAATTGGAATTTTAATTATTTAATTATTTAAAATTTGATTTTTGGAAATTATTAGAATATTAGAATTATTGAAAAATAAATAAAGAAAAAGAATTGGGCTTATGTGGTGATTAGTAGAGGAGAGGGGTGTATGGAGTAAAAGCCTCTAATTATTTTGTTATTATTACTATAATAGAATAATAAGAAAGAAAAAGGAATTGGAAACCAAAATTTGGAGAAAGGAGAATGTACGTGAGAAGAGAAGAAGAGCAAAGGAGAAAGAGGAACCTAAAGCTCAAGGAAGATTCAAGATATTGGCTAAGGTAAGGGGTGACTTCTCTGATTATGATGTATTATAGGTTTTGAGAATAATAGGATCGATTGGGTGAATTAGGAATCCCAATTTAGGAGTTTTAGGTTTATGAGTTTAAACCCCAATTTCATGATTTTTGGTATTTTGATGCAACTTGATGATATAATGATGTTATAGGTTGTTAGAGTGTGTCGAATTCGCATTATAATCGCGTATTTGATGTTGTTTTGGTGTTAATTTGTGGTTTGGTTCGTATTGGAATGACTGGGTTGAGTTGGGAATGGAGGATGCTGTCAAAATAAAGATTTTCTGCTACAGGAGTCGCAGGAACCAGTTACTCTATGGGAGGAACCGGGTTCCTCATATAAATTCCAGCAAAGTGGTTTCCATGAGTCTTGGGAACCGATTACCACTGATACTTTTTGAAAAATACTAAACATTGATAATTCATAACTTTCAAACCGTAAGTCCGTTTTAATCGCCATTTTGGACTTTATTTCTTAAATTAAATACTCTATTTTATGAAATGAAGAAAATAACAGTAACTTGATTTTATTTTGAAAAGCATTGATTTTCCGGTTATGTGGTTTACTCTTATGTGCATATTTGATGTATATGCAATGGTATGTTGATGTTGTGATGATGTATGAGTGCATATTGGTGGCTGTATTCATATGTTGGTGATAGCATTACGAATTGACGTGTAATTGCTTGTGTATGTTTATGTTGTTTGATGATGTTCATGATAAATGGTGGTTATCATGTTTTGGTGATGATGTTGCAGTAATTTCTTGTGCATGTTTATCTTTGTTTGATGATGTTCATGATAAATGGTGGTTATTATGTTTTGGTGATGATGGTGCGAATTTCTTGTGCATGTTTATGTGATTGGATGTGTTCATGGTAAATGATTGTATCATATTTTGGTTGGCGATATTGCATGCTTGATGATGTGCATGCATATACATTCTGGTGGTAGCTAATTCCCATTGTGTGGAATTAGTGAGTATTGCCAATAACCGTTCCCGGGTGATTATGGGTGGTGAGGCTGGATTCATGTCCGGGTGATTATGGACGAATCATTGTAACTGTATCTGGGTGATTATGTATCAGTGTGCGACTTAGTTCACTTTTGGTACCATATGCATAGAGTCTTGCGTTGCATTTTGTATGAATTATAACAAGATAGGATGGTTTCCAGTGTTATAATTTAGTTATTGTGTTTGATGCATTTTCATGACTTATGCTTTTGTAGAATGAAGGATTGAATCTATTATGCTAAATAGGGTGAAGTAATAGCTTATGAAGTTCTATTTATTTTATGAATTTATAATGCATGTTAATTATGATGTAGTCTCACCCTTACTTTGATGATTTCGATTGAAGCTTTAGTGGCTTAGGCGTTGGTGAGGATGGCTCGTAGAGCTATGCTATTTATTTTATCGTGTGTCGGTGTTATGCTCTGGTCTTGTAACACCGAGGAACACTTGTTTTAGACTCATCATTAAACTCTGTTGTTTTAATTGATGTTGCTTTGGATAATTGTTTATGAACTAAGGCATTGACCTTATGATATTTATTTGGTATCTTGAATTATCCAAGTTTGAATAAATTCCGTTGTGTTAAACATGTATTTCTTTTTAAATGGAATTATGTTTCCCATGAAAGCATGACATTATATTGGAATTATATTTTTAAATCAATTGTGACGCCCTTGGTGACATGTTAACTCGAGTTAACTATATTATTCATGGGTATTTAGAAGGGTGTTACATTGGCTCCTAGTTTCTTCCGCCCTCGAATTCTGTTGTAGGCTATGAGACTTCCTCCTTTTCTTGCGCTTGTGTGACATTTGTTTGTGCATTTCATTGCTTGTTTGCTTCTACCAAAGCACTTGATTTCTTCATCCCTTTGCATCTCTTGGTTCTACAACCAAGACAAATATTAAGATAGCTTTCCCTTAGGACCGCTCGTTAGGATAGCTCTCGAGCCTACAGTGGGATTTACATCCTTTATATGTCAACATAGGCAGAGATTCACCTTCATCCTCAACCATAGGTCCAATCTTTGCATGACAACATTAGGGCTAGTCCTAGTTAGTCTCCCTTATGTTTTGCTTGCTTCTTTTTGCATCCTTGCATGTAATTAAAACTAAAACTTGCTTTCTTTTTTTCTTTTGAAAACTAATACACTTAATAATGGTTTAAAACTCCTTTCTTAAAGGTAAAAGAAACCAACCAATGCAAACTCTTTTGGCCTATGGGCTTTCTTTTGTGTTTAAAACCTTTTTCATAAGTAAAAAACACAAAACCCACCAAAATAAGTGTGCCGAATTACAACACTCTGAATTTCCCATTGCACAAGGAAATACGTAGGCATCTTGTCACGGGGCTCGATTGAGTCAAACTTTGTAAAAAATTCCTTCTTTCCCCCGTGGTTTCTTTATTTTCCTTTTCTTTCTCATGCATTGTAGCGATTAAGCAATGGATAGATATAACACACCCTTATCTAGAAATTATAAGTGGATACCATAGAGTACTACGGGCGTGTGGGGTGTTAATCCCTTCCCCTTGTGTAACAGACCCCTTATCCAGATCTCTCGGTCGTAAGACAATGATTTCCTCCCTTTCAGGTTTACTCAATGTTTTCCTTTCTCCTTCGTGAGATAAAAAACGTTCGATGGAGACTTCATTGATATATCCTATCAGTCGATGTTCAGTCGAGTGGTTTGTTGGAGACTCATTGGGACCGTCTAGGCCTCTTCCTGGTCCGATCAGGAGTCAATCCTAGCTTTTATTTTCTTGTCTATTGGGTGTTTATCTATTTACTCGCTTTATCGCACCATCCTTTGTATGTTTGCATTGCATCCTATGTGACATTTTACTACTTTCAAACATTGGTTTGCTGTTGTGCTGTGATCTATTTCGGATTGGGTGGGAGTTACAAGAGGTAAAATGCCCCATACCATGATCGAGAGACATATAGGACACCTAGGACTAGAGTGGAACATGACGGATACAAATGTAGATCTTGTAGTTCGTCATGTTGTTCAGGCTCAGGGGAGGTTTCAAGTAGGGTGATATCGTCATCATGTAGTTGTTATGATGATAGTATCCCTAGGCATACCAGATCCTAGAGTTACCTTGACTTTACCCAGACCTTAGTCTTACCCGTGAATGGGGCGAAATCATGATTATTACAGTGCCGTTGGTGTTGGTGACTTGATACAAATGGTGACTTGGTATTTTCTATTGGTGACTATGGTTCTATTTAGTGGTATTTTCTAGTCGTTGCTTTGTCCATGATCTTTGCTCTATTCAACCAGATCTGAAACAACACAATAGTTCGGGCAATATCATGGAAGTAGTAAACCCATGATCAATTAACTTTGCACCTTGCATCATAGCATGCTTATTTTTTCAAAAGAAATGTTAGAAAAATGTATTGTTTAGCTAACCCTACATGCATAGCATTTCCAGGACTTTATGTGGTTATTGTCAGCATCAAGATGGATACCAACAATTAGACCAACACCGAGGTTCTCAAGAAGTCTTCCGTGTATTCTTTCTACTCATTTGACGTCTCCGAAGTGAGAGCCAAAGGGCGCTCTTGTGGAAGGTCCGATTTAAAGGAATTTCAGAGAGAATAATGGGAACATATTATCGTTGATAATGGAAGATTATGAGTTATTTGCCATGCAATTTGTGCTTCATTTCTATGATAGTGAGCTCAGGTGTTTCACTTTTCAAGACTGTCAGTTAGCACCTAATCTCGAAGAGTACTTTTTCCTTTTGGGTATTGATATCACAAACGGTATTCCTTTTGTCAGAGTGCTGGATACTCCTAATTTCAAAGCCATTGCTAAGGCGCTTGACTTGCTTGTTAATGAAGTAAGGGGTAATTGGATTCTGAAAGATTGCATCTGAGCTCCCTTTGGGTTTTCTCTTATCCAAAGCTGATGAATTTACTAGGGATGGTTATTGGGGAAACTTCAACACTATTTTAGCCACCATGATCTACGATACGGTGATCTTCCCTGCTTGTTGAGAAGTTTGTGGATGTTGCTCTCATCTTTGTATTCATGAACAACAATCCAGTTCCCACTATCTTGGCTTACACCTATTATGCTATTCACTCTCGCCATGGCAAGAAAGGGAGTGTCACTTTTTGTATACCTTTGATTTATCGTGGGTTCAATACGCACTTGCCAAATAAGGGTTCCTTTATTGACCGTGCGAAGTTCATGAAATGGTCAAATCCGCTCGTTGCACTCACATCATATGATATAGTGTGGAACATGATGTCAAGCGAAGCAGAAATTATTGCCAGTTGCGGAAGTTTCCAAACATGCCTTTGATGGGAACTAAGGGATGTATCAGTTATAATCCTATATTGGTTCGCTGACAACTAGCGTATCCTTTAACAGAAGCGCCCACAATCCGTTTTGTAACAGAAAGTGTTTTCTTTTCAAACGGCGAGGATCCGATTATGTTGAAACGGGTTATTGATGCATGGCGCCTACTTCATAGAAGGGGCACAGTTTTCTTTTGCCAAAAGGGAAACTACGCACTTTATCCTTATGTGAACTGGTTGAAGGATCGAGTCTCAAAGGTTTTTTTACCCTTTAAAAGGGAAGCACCATTATATCCTCAGCCTGATTCCATGATTGATGGTCTTACACCAGATGTTGCCTCTTCCTCTTCTTCATTTGTTATTTCTATACCAGGTTTTGTGCGTGTCGAGCTCTACAAGCAACTCCAATCGGAGAATTCATCTTTGAAGGAACAACTGCAAGATCAAGCCATTGATCTAGCATTTTCTCTACAAGATAAGAAGAGGTTATTCATCGAGATCGAACAAAAGGACCAAGTTCTGAGAGCTTATGGATTACTTGAAAAAACAAGAGGGCGAAAGGCAGTAATTTTTCCTCTTTCGATCAGTTGACCAAAGAGCTTGAAAAGAACCAAGAAAAGTTGAAAAACGTGCAAGTAGCTAATAGGAAACTGAAAGCAAAGCAAGGAGAAGAGATTCGAGTCTTGAATAAACAATTCCGCAAAGAAGAATCTGATGCCAAAGAGTTGCTCAGGTAAAAGAAAGAACTTGAAGCTGAAGTCCAAGGTTGACAAAAGAAGATGGTAATCCTTTCTAGAGAGGTTGAAGGGCTGAAAGTTTAGTTGTAGACATCCAGAGACGAGGGATATGTAGTGAATTCTATGCTCAGAGGCCGAGATATTCACATGTCCAAGTTGATGGCTGAGATCCAAGAGCTTAAAGCGTGATTGGCTTCTTATCAAACTTGATGCAAACTTTATCTGACGTGTATCTGTATTTGATTTGCTACGAATCATCTCCAGGCTTTTTGGATGAGATTCGTTTGACATTATGTTTGTATTAATACTCTCTGATTGTGGGATTTTGTATGAACCTTTATTTCATCTATGCAACGAGCAGTTGATTCTCAAATTGATTGTGTGTTTGGTCCCAATGATTATTGTTTTCGACTATCCTATCCTTATTTGATGCCTGATAAGAAATTTCAAGAACATCCTGGAAATGATCATTTCATACATCATGCATTACATTCATTCATAAATCATGCATAACAGGTTATGATCAGAATTCTCATAAGTGGCTTATGCTTTTATTTAGCGGAAAATTGCAAACTCAATTATCCACCTTTACTCAACTCGAAGCAACGAACGCCGTCAAATGGAGAAAATCCAAGCAGATATGGCAACAATGAAGGCGCATATGGCTCAGTTTATGGAAGTAATCACTACCATGAACCGAGGCCAGCAAGAACTAAGGGCTCTAGTGGAAAGACCTCGTCCAGAAGGTTGAGCGCCATGACAATCCTTTTGATGATTTCTCCGAAATTTGGGTGTCAATGATCACCTTCGTGATCGGTGTCGCATATAAACAATGGTTGGTTCCCACCTCCACCACCTCCACCTCCAGGACCTTATTTCTATGATGATGAGATGATACATGGGTATCATGGTTGGGGCCGCCCCCGTTCTCAAGGTTATGATGTTGATCAGAACGAAGAGTATTACTCTATTAATAGCAGTGAGGCTAGTTTTCCCGCTGAGGACTAGAAATATCGTCTACTTGAAGAGAGACTCGTGGTCGTGAAGGAAAAAGATGTCCAATTTAGACCTTTCGACTTGGGATTGGCTACTAGGGCCGTGCTCCTCTCAAATTCAAAGTTCCTACTTTTATAAGTATAACGGAGTTACTTGTATGAAAACTCACATCACCGCTTACTTCCACAAAATGGCGGTATATATTGAAGATGAAAGACTTTATGCACTTCTTTCAAGAAAGTTTAACCGAGCTTCTTTGGAGTGGTATATGCACCGAAGAAATCATGTCATAACATGGCGTGATCCGTTGATGCCTTTCTTCAAAGAATACCAATTCAATATTGATATGGAGACCAATCGCACACAATTGTTGAACTTGTCTCGTAACCGTGAAACTTTTAAGGAGTATACCTAGAAGTGGTGTGAGCTTGCTGCTAGAGTTCGGCCACCTATAATGTAGAGAGAAATGATAGATATATTTACCATCACTCTCTCCGGGAATTACTATGTCGCCTGTAGCACCTTTGTCAACTTTGCTGAAATGGTTCGATATGGCGAGAGGATCGAAAGTGGTTTGAAATCCGGTAAGATCCAGTACACTGAAGGTGTAAGTTCTTCTGGTACAAATAAGGAATTCATCGGTTATCCTAAGAAGGAAAAATGAGAAACTAGTGATGTGGATGTAAACAGGGGCAAAGCCCAAATCAATGTTGTGACTATTTCCGCTGCTCGGCTGCAGGCTCATCAAGCCCCACGTCAGCAAAATCAAGGGCAGAAGAATCATACACCGAGAAGATTTGATGCAATCCCGATGTCCTATGAAGAGATGTTGGAGCGATTGATTAAGATGAAATTGGTAGTCCCAAGGGCCGCATTACCCCATCCTCCTACTGATCGACCTCCAAGGAATTATGATGCTAATGTTAGTTGTGTATTCCATTATGGAACTATTGGTAACAACATTGAAAACTGTTATGTGTTCAAGTGTAAAGTACAAGATCTGATTGAATCTAAAGCCATTTATTTGATGCCCAAAGAACCCAAGCCTAATGTGATTCAGAACCCAATGACTCAGGATGCTGGAGGGGTAGTTTAGGATATTATGGAGGACGGCGAGGTCCTAAATCTGAACATGGATGTTAACTTGGTGAAGACACCACTTCCTTTTATTAAAGACTATTTGATCAAGAGAGGCGTCTTTGCGTGCTATGAATCTGGCTGTGTTGCTTGTGGGAATTGTCCAAATGACGAAAGTTTGAAAGATGGTATTCGAACTTGATCACCAGGTGAGCTACGTTTGACCGAATTAAAAGGGGAAAAGGGTGAAGCATGATATGTGTTTGTGATTTCAATTCCTATAAACTCGTTGTTATATCCGCTTATGCAAAGCCTTCCGTTGCTAATCACAAGACCTGGTCCTATTCCATAGGTGAGTGACAAAATTGTTCCATGGCATTACGAATCGATGTCTATTATCATGGAGTTAAACAGAAGATGGGTCCTCTTATGCTAAGAAGAATGACGAGCTTGATATTGCCAATATCGACAATTTTGCCGCGTGGTGGAGTAACTAGAAGTGGTCGAATTTTTGTTGCTCCAATCGCACCCTACAATGCGTATGCTTTGGCGAAGGCCAAAGGTAAGCAAAAAAAGAACCCGAGTTGGTCACTAATCCCGATTTTTAAAGGATGTTGAAGAGATTATGCGATACCTAAAAGTGACTTCGTGTTATTGATTAACTCGCCAAACAACCGCTAATATTTCAATTCTCTCTTTGCTACAAGATTTAGAGGCACACAAGAATGCCTTGATAAAGTCAGCCGAGTACCGCTTATGTCCCACAAGAGATATCTGCTGGTCGCTTGACAACGTTGTGCTAGCATATCTTTCAAGAATGGCCCTTGTTTCATAGATTTGATCTTCCGCCGTAAGTGAACCATAATAAGGCATTACATATTTCTATGGAGTGTAGGGCACTACCTTATCTCGTATTGGTGGACACTAGATTATCCTCAATATGATTTCTAAAGCGCGCTGATGAAAATTGATAACTCGGGTCTTGATTTGTGACCTAGTGACTTAGTCGTGAAAGCTTTTGACAGTCAATACATTCATTCTTTGGAGAGATGGATCTACCTATCAAGATTGGTACCCACTGCATCGCCACTTTATTCGTCATGTACATACAACCTGCTTATTGTTGCCTACTTGGCTGTCCATGGATCCATAAGGCTGGAGCTGTTACATCCACTCTCCACCAAAAGATGAAATACCCTGTCTACGGGAAAACTATTACCATATGTGCTAAAGAGGAGAACGTCGTGAGTCACCTCACCTCATTCCAATATGTTGAAATCGACAACGAAGTGCATGAAACCCCGTTTCAGGGATTTGAAATTGTTCATATGCTGAAGACTCCTTATCAGGAGGAGAAGAAAAAAGACACACCTGAGTCCTCTATGGCCTCTTTAAAGGATGCAAGGGACGTGGTTGAATTTGGATTCCCTGAAGGCTGGGGCAGTGTGGAGGAGGTTGAAACCACCCGGATGAACGTCGACTAATAGGATATATCAATGAAGTCGCCATCGAACATTTTTTATCTCACGAAGGATAAAGGAAAACATCAAGTAAACCTGAGAGGGAAGAAATCACGGTCTTACAACCGAGATCTGGTAAGGGAGTTTGTTACGTGAGGGGAAGGGATTAGCACCCCACACGCCCGTAGTACTCTATGGTATCCACTTCTATTTTCTAGCTAAGGGGTGTGTTATATCTATCTATCACTTAATCTCTACAATGCACGAGAAAGAAAGAGAAAAATAAAGAAACCATAGAAAAACGAAGGAAGTATTTACAAAGTTGTGCTCGATCAAGCCCCGTGACAAGATGCCTACCTATTCCCTCGTGCAATAGAAAAGTCAGAGCACCATAGTTCGGCTCACTTGTTTTGGTGGGTTTTGTGTTTTTTACTTGTGAAAAAGGTTTTAAACAAAAAAAGAAAGCACCCATAGGCGAAAAAGAGTTTGCATTGGTTTGTTGCTTTTACCTTTAAGAAAGGAGTTTTGAACCATTATTAGGTGTTTTAGATTTCAAAAGAAAACAAGTTTTAGTTTTAATTACATGCAAGGATGCAAAAAAGAAATAAGCAAAACAAAATGGAGACTAACTAGTACTAGCCCTAATGTTGTCATGCAAATATTGGACCTAAGGTTGAGGATGTAAGAGAATCTCTACCTATGTTGAGATGTAAAGGATGTATATCCTAATGTCTAGGCTCGAGAGCTATCCTAACCGAGCGGTCCTAAGGGAAAGTTATCCTATATCCGTCTTAGTTGTAGAACCAAGGGATGCAAAGGGATGAAGCAATCAAGTACTTTGGCAGAAGCACACAAGCAATGCAATGCGTAAACAAATGTCAAAGAAGCACAAGAAAAGGAGGAAGTCCCATAGCCAATGTCGTTAACGAATATACCAGAGTCAAACAGGAGTCGACACATCCGATTCCTATGAAGGGTATCACCGCACGACATGAATTGTCAAGTGTGAAGAGCAAATGATGCGAGTTTGGAACTAAATGTGAACCCTAGGAAAGCGTGGAGAGTCATAATAAGGAACTCTTGCCACTTTTTATTATTGACTCGATAAAGGAAGCAACACGCTTAGTATGTGATGAGCTGACACGAACTAGAACTGTGCGGGGGTCGATTGGGGACCCTTTCAGAGTGCCCATCATATCATCATCATATACATAAATAAGTATCAAATCGGGAATTTGCATGGTGGTGCCACTTTGGGTTGCCTAACCACTCTGACCTATGCAAGCACAAAATGTAAACACTTATTGAGAATTACCTCCCTATGCATGGTGGAGGATTTTTAACAAACCAAACACAATTAGCACACAATTTGGGAAATGCCTAGCTACAGGTCTTTAAACAACAACTTTGAACCCAACGCTCCTTTCCTAATCATGGCAAAGAAAGCGGTAAACCCCTACTTCTCATGATATCTTGGAAATTTGAAAATGAATGCGATAAACAAGGTATACCTAATACCAAATGGATAACAAATCCGTAGAGCACTGCGAGCTAAAAATACTCCGGAAAACCGCAAGTACTACAACCAAGCAATAAGAGTAAGCTGGTGAGAAATGCACAGAGGCATCAAAGCATATGCAGAATGCGTGTTCGTACACATTCAAATCAAAAGCACCTACAAGAAAGGAGTAAAACCCAACAAGCAGACAATAGAATGTACACGTATGTGTGTAAAGCAAACGAATATGCGTTTGTATGCTTTCAGATAAAAGTACCTGCAAGAATGTAGTAAAACCAAACAAGCGCATAATAGGATTTGTGTTCAGACGGAACAAGGATTGGAATGTGCTCCTACGATTCAAATCAAGATAACCTACAATAGAAATCCCATAATAACTAGACAATAGAATGTACACGTATATGTACAAGAAATGGAATGCGCGTTCGTACGCATTCAAACAAGAACACCTACAAGCAAAGAGTAAAACTCAACAAGCAGAGAATAGGATGTACACGTATGTGTACAAGCCGTAGAAAGCGCGTTCATACACGCTCAAACAAGAACACCTGCAAGAATGGAGTACAACCAAACAAGATGACAATAGAATATACACGTATGTGTACAAGCGGTAGAATGCGCGTTCTTACGCATTCAAACAAGTGGACAACTTGCAAGAAGGTGTCAATCCAAGCAATATGCAAATAGTATGCACATTCGTACGCTTACAAGCATTAGAATACGCGTTCGTACGCATTCAAGATTGGATAACCTGCAAAAAGGTGTCAATCCAAGCAAACAAACAATAGAATGCACACGCATGTGCAAGCGCAAAATAGGAATACTAGAAGTCCAGATCTCATGTAAAAGAGCTCAAAATACCTTGTACATGAAATAGAGTGTCAAAATTAATAAAGCAAGTTCTAAAATAAAGCACCAAATGCAAAACCGATTGAAAATATGATTATAATATAGTATAAGCATATAAGAAGTGAAATAAAATCACAAAATCGAATGGGAAGACGGTTTTCCAAAATCGGAGCGAAAAAGTTAACTTCTGAATCGATTAAGAATCTCATGGTTTCTTGCAAAACGCCAACGGATTCAAAATGTGAGCGGTTTTAATTAATTCCGAGTGGAAGTGGCATTTTCGGACCTTAAAGTGACAGGGCAGCTATGTTTTGGCACATTTCACTTGAAATTTGGTTCAAACCTCCAAATTTCGCTCCGAATGTGCCAAACCATAGGAACATGTACCATTACTGGACTTTCAAGGAAAAGTGAGTGTCGGAGTACAAAAATGCTAAAACAATGCTTACGGAACTCAAAATTCATGTTTTGAATTAAATTCGATTCAAGTTTGTTTTGATTTTGAAATGAGATGAATCGAAATTTAATTCACTACATGTAATCAAAAGGAAAAAACAAAATGAAACACAATTTATATACAAGATTCATTGAAACTCGGATCAAAAAGTGTGCAAAAATGCATGTTTATGCATGTTTATGTACATTTTGTGATGTATAGATGAATGAAATGCAAGTGTATGAGATATCATATCCACATGGTATGTATCCAATGTAAATCAACTCTAAAAATAATGCATGTCATGTATTATGTCATACAATAACCAAGTTTGTGATGTGTTGAAGTGTTGTGAAATCATACATGTGAAAATGTGAGTGAAACTGAGGTTTCGACACACTTTAATGTTATGAAAGTTGAACACCGACACATAAACTTGATTCTTTTATTCCATATGCAAATGTATGAACATGTAAAGATACTAATTATGTCATGAGTGTGAGTTTAAGTGCATGTATATGTGTTATGTACAATGTAAATGCACCTAAGTATCAAAATGCTATGAGTTCTACATTTCGACACAAGTAAGAATGCAAATTATGCCTTAATTCACATGTTCCAATGTAATGTAATCAATCTATATGCTCTCTAATGCATGAGCATGTGATAGATGATGCAAAATTCACAAACTAGTGGCCTAAATGCAAAGGAAAACAATTACACAAGTGTATGTGTGTTATGTATAATATTCCTTCACACCGACACACTTTAACGCCACAAAATTGAAATCAAATCAAAAATTCGACAAAACAAAATTCAAGTATCGGAATCCACACGGAAAATGCAATCAATTTGACTATTCTATTTCAATAAAAGCTAAAAGTGAAAATCACTTAAAATAAGTGCTTAATTGAATTAATCACTTAATTGAACTTGAAGTTTGAGGTTAAATTGTTGAAGAAAGTACCAAATCTTCCTTCAATTGATGATAATAATCGGAATCGAAATCGGAAGAGAAAAACTTAAATTCTTGAAAATTGGGGGAAAAGCAAGACGGCTGGAGGCTACCAGAGCGAGGACCAGCCGCTTGAAGGAGGAGGTCCGATTGGACCTTGAGATGAGAGAGAGGGCGATCGCGACCGGATCAAACGGAGTCGAGAGCATCGCGAGGAGGTCATCACCGGCAAGGGGCATGGGAGAATTCGGAAGGGCGGTGGTCGGGCGGAGGGAGGTAGGTGGCCAGGCTGTGGTGGTTGACCGATCGGTTGTGTAGGGAGAGAAAAGAGAGTTTGAATTTTGTTCTTGATTTGTTCTTCAAGTTTGAGAGAGAATTAGAGAGAATTGAGAGTGATTTAAGATGAAATTTGAGAAAATGATTGTGTGTCCTTGAATTGTGAAGGAAAAAATTTATTTATAGTGTGAAAATTTGGGCCTTAGAGTGCCTTGGATCCATAATTAAGCCCAAATCGCGATTATCCGAATAATTTTCATAATTAGTCCAAAACAGCTTGGTCCGTGCGAAATTTGAAGTCAGACTCTAAACGAAAAATGTCCAGGCGATACGAAGTTTTGAAGTTTCAAAGATAATTTTCAAGCCGCCGACACATGCGAATTTTGTTTATGACTGAGAAATTACCTCGAACGAGGGTCTTTTGGTCATAATTTTCACTTGAGCATCTTTGAGACAAACGAAGCCAACAAAATTTTTGAACTTTTGGCACAGATCCCACCTTGTTTTGATAAAAATCAAGTGAGATATGATTTTTCAACTCAGATCGATGAAAATTGCTCTTAAGCCCCAAATCAACTACGTAAGAATAAAAACTGCTCTTAAATGGTAAGGAATTTGCTCTGGACTTGAAAATGAAAGTCAGAGAGGAATTCAATACGGAATTTTAAACACCAGCCTCACTCAGTTTTGATTTTCCAGCTAGGAATTATGAAGGTTTCAATGCACTTAGCACACGGTAGAGCACTAAATTTCGCTTAATCCACATGAAAATCAATTCTTTGGGGACCTTCTCCACATAATTTGCGTCCGGATCATGAACAAAAGTTGTAGATAATAATGAGAGGACTTTCCTGTCAAAAATAATCAGAAAATACCTGACAAGCCGAGAGATATGCCTTTCGGAGCGCCCGAAACGCACTGAAAACCCAAAATTCACTTTATTGAGAAATAAACAAATAAAGTCTTTTCCTTAACGAAACGGCCTTCGATCTGAACAGGTAAACTAGAGAATCAATTGATACGATCCCAATGCTCATGGAATCAAACCAAAATAGCTCTCTTACCAGAAAATCTTGCAATAGCCATACGAACCGAGAAATATTAATTTTTGGCTCGAAATGATCTAAGATAGCCGAAACACACAGTTTCTTCCACAATCTGAGGTATTTGGAACCTGGTAACCATGTAATAAATTCTATGCATATACAAGCATAATGCGATTATAAGCCATAAATTTCAAAAAGAATAGAGTAAATTTTGGGTACAACAGCTGCCCCTATTCAATCATCCTCTAACTTAGGAGCGAGGTTGGCGTCTGTCTTCCAAGAGACAAGGTAAGACGTGATTGAATTCTAAAATGGACTCAAAAATTTATGCTCTAAATCCCAAAAAGTTGTTTCAATAGATAAATGCGAACTTCGGGTGTTAAACCAAAAGACACGAGAATTTTATTTAATTCCAATGTGCCCCACTGGAGAAGGGAATATGTTGTGTCGGAGAACGACTGGATCACAACAAAAGAAAGCATAAAATAAATCTTGCATTCTGTGACGATAGGCACGGGTGTAAACCCGACCCAAAAGAATTGGCCTCGACCCAATTCGACCGTGTTATGCCAGGGAACGACTGAACATGTCACACAGAGTAAAGACTAGATACGCTGACTAGACTAACCACATTACCCCAGTGAACGATTGAGCGAATTAGTGGAGTAAAGAATAGAAAATGCTAATTAGACTTTACAAACTCAGAACGATGAACTCTAAGGAGAGAAACAAGGGCGAAACTTGTTCTCGAAAGGCACAGGGGGATGGACCTGTCCTAAGGGTGTTGTACCAGGGGAAGGACTAATAGTGCAACAAAAATGAAGACCAGAAATGCTGACCATACTCCACACATAATGCAGGGATAGCCTACACTATGGGCATAGGAAAGAGTGCGATACTCGGACCTCTTCAAGAATTGGTAGCGACTTAACTCTTTTGTTAAAGGGAATTGTCTTAGAATAAATTCTATATCCTGAGGGAGAAAACAAGTGTCGGGCTTTCTTTCAAATGGAGGTACAGGGATAGCCTGGTAGTGCAATAATCAAGGAAGAAAATGGACATATTGGGCCAGGGAATGACTGGAAACGCAACATATTCCAAAGGTGTATAAACATATCAAGGAGATCACCCACATTGAGATTTTCAACATATCAGACCTGTCAAGGGATTGCAGGAGTGTCACTGGGGACAAAGACTGTTCCTGGCTTATAATTCCATGCAATGTATGAATTTTCTATGGAGTAATGCAATGCGATGATGCATGTTCGCGAAAATATAAAAGATGGGTAACCGGTGATCATAAGTCACGTAATGATCGGCCCGATTAGGAAACTTCTCTCGGGAATAATACATGAGAGTGCTGTTGAGGCAAGAATACCACTACTAATTCGGTGATCATTGGGGAAATTTAATAACGGCCTTCCTTGGGATACAATTTCCTGAGAAAATGGACTATTATCAAATGACCACGCTGGGGAAATGAATTCATGGGGAGCCCTCTGCTGAACAATGATCCATTAGGGAATAATCAGAAACACTTGAAGAAGAGCTTCTGCTACATAACATGACTTCAACTGGGGATGAAATAAACTGGTCACACCTCAATCTGATGAAAAGCATATAGTACTGACTTTGTCGTATGACAACTCCACCGGAGATTCCCACTTATATGCTTCGACTGATGAATAATCTGAAATACATTATCATTGGGAATATCAAGAGCGACCCACTCCAACTTCAACTGAGGAATAAATAGAATAAACTGGTACTCATACATGTTTGCGTTAAAAAGTGACGCGAGGAATCGAATCAATTCAGATTCTCCGCTCGAAACGATTTACTCTTTTGGTTTGTTTATAAAGATGCCATGAGCATCAAGCTTTATTATTTTCAACACAAGAAAATGATTATGAAAAAGGGAAAGTCGTTAATACCTCAATTGATATGATATGTGTTGGTGTTTTTAAGTTGGCATTAATTTTGGTAAAACTAGGTTATAGCAATGTCTTGATAAAAGTCATGACATTCAGAGATTGAAGATAAATCCTACTTGCTAAGGATGTTAAAGGACAGCTCAAACCGAAGCTAAAGTCAGCTGGAAATTTCAGAAATACCGATGTCATAATGTATGTTATGACATTCAGCAGACATTCTGCTCGCAACTGCTTTTTCCCGAGACTTTTCGTGAAGTTTGTTGAGTGCTAAATATTTTTTTTTCTGTTATTAGAAAGCATGCTCACGTGGCTGCTAGGTTAATCTTAATTAGACCTAAATTGGTTGTTGAAAAGACCGTGTTTTTAGGATTAAATTAAGTGAACCCTAGCTATCTTTATGGAAGCCCAAACCGATGTTTCAGATCGCTTCTATAAAAGGAATTCAACCTTACAACCGTCAAGGCCTCGGATTTTATTGAAGATATAGCAGTTGTTATTTGTGTACCGTTAGGAAAGTTAACAGCTGGTATTTGTAATTTAGTATCTCTTGTGAGCCAAGCAACTATCAATTAATAAGTGCCTGGACTAGGATTTGCTGTAAGGGTAGTTTATCACCAAAGCTTTAAAGCACGAGTGTTTGTCTCTTTGATTGAAAGCTTTGAAGCGAGATCAAGATAGTTTATTGAAGTGTGTCTTCACAATTTAATTATTCAATAGGTTGATATCACCGTGATTGAGGGGAGTGAGTAGAACTCGATCTAAGTAGGATTTAGGTTGAAGTTGCATTGGGTAGGTTTTAAGTGAAGGAGATAAACCGTTGGTTTATTCCCGAATTAATTCTACTAATAGTGAATTTCCTCCCGGCTTGGTAGCCCCCGATGTAGGTGTAGTTAGACACCGAACCGGTAAACAACTTATTGTGTTCTTTATCGCTATTTATATTTATCGTTATTTGTTAACAGAGTGTCGATAGTGTGTCATAACATTCTCTCAGGATATCACGACCGCCGCCAGAATTTCAATTGGCATCAGAAAGGTGCACCGCCGTTATTTCTAGGTGAGATCTAGGATAATAGTTTCCGCGAATGGATAAGGAAGGAGGATTTGAGGTAGACCACCTATTCGGATGGGTCTAATTATGAGTACTGGAAACCTCGTATGATTGCCTTTTAAGATCGTGGATGTTAAAGCTTGAGAGTCAGGACAAAGGATGGAAACATCCTACCAAGCTTGAGAAAGATGGGACTACCGCCTTGAAACCCGAGGAAGAATGGAGCAAAGAGGAAGAGGAGTTAGCACAGGAAACTCTAAAGCATTGAATACCCTATTCAATGGTATTGACAAATATCTTCGACTAGTTCATCAATGTGAGCTAGCCAAGGATGTTTGGGACACTCTCAAAACTACTCATGAGGGACATCCAAGGTGAAGATGTCAAACTTCGATGCTCACTACCAAATTTGAGAATTTGAAGATGAAAGAAGATGAGACTATTCATGAGTTTCACATGAATATCCCGAAATTGCCAACACCTCGTGAGCACTTGGTGAAAAGATGTCAAGAAAAGATGGTGAGAAAGATTCTCATCCTGCCTAATAAATTTTCAATGAAGGTGACCGCAATAGAGGAGGCCTGACATCAGACCTTGAAGGTTGAAGAACTTATTGGATCTCTTATGACTTTTGAGATGGGGATCAGTGAAACTGTTGACAAAAAAAACAAGAGCATAACACTTGTATCCAATTCTGAAGAAGGATGCAAGGTGGAAGATGAAGAAAAGATATCTGAAGCTATAGCAATGCTTGGAAGACAGTTCAACAAACTCATCAAGAGGATTGATCCAAAGTCAAGGTCAAATGTCAAGGACATTTCATCTGACATCAGCAGATCTTATGACTCCAGCAGAAGATCCAGGTCAGAAGAAAAAGGGAGTCAAGGCAGTGGAATCCAATGTCATGGTTGTGAAGGATATGGTCATATTAGGGCTGAATGTCCTACCTTTCTTAAGAAACAAAAGAGAGGAATGACTGTTACTTGGTCTGATGGTGAATCAAGTAGTGACTCTGAAGAGGAATCAGCCAAACTTGTCACTGCATCTTCTGAAAGTGGCAATCCTGAAACTTGTCACTGCATCTAGTGATGAGGAAATGACCTTTGAAGAACTTGCTGATACTTACAAGAAGCTGTGTATCAGAAGTGGTGAAGTATGTCAGCAAAATGAAAAATGTAAAAGTCGATTGAGAAGTCGAGGCAAAATGTGAAGTCGAAGTCGAGAAGAAGGAAAATACAATCACTATAAGTCATCTCAACAGTGAGATTATAGTGTTGAATTCCAAGCTCGATCATATGACTAAGTCTGTCAAGATTCTGACCACTGGGACTGATAAGCTGGAAGAAATTATTCAGCTTGGACAAAATGCTGGAAATAAGCATGGTCTAGGATATGTGGCTAAAAAGGAACCTGTTAGTGACAAGAAAAAGAAGAGGCGTGGGAAACCAAGGTCAAAGAAGATGTCACAACATGAAACAGGAAATGTTCCTGGCTCAGGGGATGTGGATGCAAAGAAATTTGTTGATAACAGAAGAAGAATGACCTAATAAGCCAATGTCAAAGATGTCACAACATTGAGTCAACATCGTGATCGAGAAACATGAATAAGAAGTTTCAAAGATGGAGATGTCACCATTGTGGAAGGTTTGGATACATAAAACCCTTCTGCTATAGGCTACATGGATACCCTAATCAGACTCCCTATGTTAAGCCTAAGAACATCAAGGTACCCTACACTCAAAAGTGGAAGAAGAGGATCAAAGATTGATAGCCCACACTTCTCTTAGAGTGTCCGCCAAGGAAGATTGGTACTTTGACAAGGTGTTCCAAGCATATGATCGAATAAAAACCCATCAATAATGTCAAACCTCATTCTACCAAATTTGTTACTTTTGGAGATGGAGCTAAAGGAGAAATCAAAGGTGTTGGAAACTTGACCGCTCCGAGTTCCAAATCTAAATGGAGTATTGCTGGTAAAAGGCTTGACTTCTAACCTCATAAGCATAAGTCAGCTATGTGATATGGGATTTAAAGTTAACTTCACTAGGTCTGAATGTCTTGTAATCAATGATAAACAAGAAATAGTTATGAGAGGAATCGATCAAAGGACAACTGCTACATGTGGAATCGAGAACACCAACCTCTTCCGTGCTCTATGCATAAAGATGAAAAGAGGTAAAGTTGTGGCATCAAAAACTTGGACATTTGCATCTCGAGGAATGAAAAGATCATCTCTATGGAGGTCGCCGAGGGATACCAAGACTCCATATTGATGAAGGAAGGGTCTGTGGTGAGTGTCAGTTGGAAAGCAAACCGTAATGTCACACCCAATGTCTAGACATCCGACCACTTCTAAAGTGCTGGAGCTGCTGCACATGGACTTGATGGGCCTATGCAGGTTGAAAGCCTTGGTGGAAAAGATATGCCTATGTTGTTGTGGATGACTTCTCCAGATTTACCGATAAACGCCATCAAAGAAAAACATGTGTTTGATGTCTTTAAAGAATTATGCAAAGACTTCAAAGAGAGAAGGAAAGTCAGTATTGTCGAATAAGAAGTGACCATGGAAAGGAATTTGAGAACAAGAAGTTTGATGAATTCTGCCTCGTAGGGATCAATCATGAGTTTTCTTCTCCTATAACACCTCAACAAAATGAGGTTGTGGAAAGAAAGAATAGGACTATACAGAATCGCCAGAGCAATGATTCATGCTATGAAACTTCCTATTCATTTTGGGTCAAGCTATGAATACAATTGCTATGTTCACAACAGGTCACCTTAAGAAAGGGAACTTCCTCCACCCCGTATGAACTATGGAAGGGAAGAAACCAACGTGAAATATTTCCATGTGTTTGGTAGCAAATGCTATATTCTCGACAGATCGTGATCAAAGGAGAAAATGGACTCTAAGAGTGATGAAGGCATTTTTCCGGGATACTCCACTAACAGCAGAGCATATAGGTATTCAACCCGTGGCCGTGTCATGATGGAGTCTATTAATGTCATTGTTGATGATCATCATCAGAACACAATGTCCCATATGATGTTGAGACATGGTTTGAGACATCACCCAAGTACCGATAAGGAAGATGTACCTACTCCTACTCCACCAAAATCGAACCGAGGAAGCCAACAAAGATCCTTCCATCGAATTAAAGATCATCCAAAGAAACTCATCATTGGAGATCCAACCAAAGGTGTTGTTACATGGTCCAGAAACTGCCTCAAACTCTTGCTTCGTGGTCAAAGATAGAGCCAAAAATGTCAAAGAAGCTCTATGATGAATTCGGATTGGAGCAATGCAAGATGAATTGAACCAGCCAAGCAACATGAAGTATGAGAGTTAGTTCCAGACCGTAGGAACAAACATCATTGGCACAAAGTGGATCTACAAGAACAAGTCCGATGCGTATGGATTGTCACCGTAAATAAAGCAAGACTTGTTGCACAGGTTACACTCAGTCGAGGGATTGACTTTGATGAGATGTTTGCACACCGGCTAGACCGAATCAATCAGCTTCTACTAGGTTTGCTTGCATTCAAATTCAAATTATTTCGATGGATGTGAAAAGTGCCTTCCTAAATGGCTACTTAAATGAGGAAGTATATGTAGAATGTTCTAAAGGATTTGTGGATCCAAGTTTTCCGATCATGTCACAAATTAAGGAAAGCCCTATATGGACTAAAGCAAGCTCCTAGGGTCTGTATGAAAGGCTAACCAAGTTCCTTGCATAAAGGATACGTGAAAGGAGCCTTGGATAAAACCCTTTGTCAAGAATGAAGGAGGAAAGATAATGGTGGCTCAAATTTATGTGGATGACATAGTATTTGGTGGAATGTCGACTCAATGGTGAAACATTTTGCCAATCAAATGCAAGATGAGTTTGAAATGAGTCTCATGGGAGAGCTGACCTACTTTCTTGGACTCCAAGTCACACAGATGGAAGACTCAACATTCCTTTCACAGAGCAAATATGCAAGGAATATTGTCAAAAATTTGGAATGGAGAATGCCACCCATAAAGGACTCCCGCTCCCACATGTCAAGTTGTCCAAGGACACAAGTGGTGAAAAGGTAGATCAAAGTTTGTATGTATATGATAGGAGCTTGTTGTACCTAACAACCAACAGACCGACATTGCATTTGCATTGGTGTATGTGCAAGATACCAAGCTGAACCTAAAGTGAGTCACATTAACCAAGTGAAAAGGATTCTGAAGTATGTGAGTGGAACTTGCAATTATGGTATCCTGTATTCCATGGATGTGAACCAATTTTGTCTGGTTATTGTGATGCCGACGGGTGGTAAAATATGATGTAAAAAGTACTTCCGAGGATGTTTCTTCTTGGGAAACAATCTTGTTTCATGGTTCAGCAAGAAGCAAAACTGTGTCCTTGTCCTCCTCTCAAGTCAATACATACCGTAGCAGCTTGTTCTCAAATGGTCCGATGAAACAAATGTCGTCGAGTACAATGTCACACACGATGTCATGACATTGTACCGTGACAACTGAAAAGCTATTAATATATCAAAGAATCCTATACAACACAAGAGACTAAGCACATTGACATTAGACATCACTTCATCGAGACCTGGAGGAGAAAGTGATTAAATTGGATCATGTAGTCACCGAATTCAACCGGCCGACATTTTTACTAAAGCTCTGATGCTAGTCAATTTGAAAATTTAAGGAGCAAACTGGTATTTGTCAAGATGAGGAATTGTAGCAATTAAGATTGCTTACAAGGAAGGGAAGAGACCTTTATTAATTATAAGTGGGTCATTTAATTTTTCCCTCTCATGTTTATAAGGTTCAATAATATGAAAAGACCTCCATATAATAGCCTTTTCAATTGAAAGTATCATATCCTCTTCATCCAAAAGGTACTCAAACTCTTTGTCATTCTTGGTTTCGCTTTCTCAACTCGCCTCAAATAAACATGTCTTCTTCATCCTCTTCATCCCAAGACTGACCGCCCATCTCCTACCATGGTCGAGATTAGGCACCGCCGCAGCATGAATGTTGAACCCGTGAAGGCCTCTCTCAACGCTCAATGGCAATCGACTCCATGAAGACCGAGCATCCGCATGTAAAGAATACACGGTTATCGCCGCCTCGTAAGATCTCCGACTCATCTTCATCTGCTCTCCAGATAAGAAATAGAGAGGTACCATGTATGTGAGAAGAAGCCATTGCTAGGATAGTCACCGTGATCCTAGACTAAAATCACATCGCACTGGAGTTTCGCCCCTTAACCAAGAATCATAGCCCTAGTTCAACCGATCAAGATGTCACAAAGAATGTTATGACATCCAAGATCATGTCCGAAAACTCCGTGGATTCCGACATCACTACCCGTACACTTCCCCGCCAAAGCAAAGGGTGGTATCTCCGCTCTCAAGTAGAAGATGACCAAGGTCGAACTGTCTCTAAGAAGTATAGAGTTAAACTGCTGGTAACACAAACCCAAGAGGACACAAATTACCAAGAAGAGAAAGGCTCTGAACCCGCAAAGTCCGATCAAGGTTCGCTTCAAGATTCAGAAGGGTAGCCGGTAAAGTTGCCGATGGTGTTGCTCACATTGATAATGATCACAATGCTTCTTCGTAAGAATCACCGATGGTTGCCGATGGTGCTTGTTTTTCTCGTCTGCTTTGTTCTTGTTTCTGTTCTTATGTTTCGCTCCCGCTTTGTTTGGATGATTGTCATCGCTGATGCCTTTGTTCTCTTGACAATTGTTGGTACCTCCTTTAATTATATGCTGGTACTTATTTGCATAATGAATGTTTGGGGTAATTGTATAGTTTTCCTTTGGCCCTTTATGGCTAAAAAGGGGGAGAAGAATCACTGTGTGTGTTGGTTGGAATTTTGGGGCATTGTATGGCAACTTTAAGTTGTATGTGGGCAATTGTGGGAATTGTGGGATTGCATGGGTAGAATTTATCTTATCTCTAGGTTCTAGTTTCTTTAAGCTTAGAACTAGTTTGTCTTCTGCTGCATAGGTACTCTGATGTGTTAAATAGTTTTAGCCAAAAATGTGCCAAAGGGGGAGTTTGTTAGTGTTTTTAAGTTGGCATTAATTTTGGTAAAACTAGGTTATAGCAATGTCTTGATAAAAGTCATGACATTCGAGATCAAGATAAATCCTACTGCTAAGGATGTTAAAGGACAACTCAAAACCGAAGCTAAAGTCAGGCCGGAAATTTAAAATACCGATGTCATAATGTATGTTATGACATTCTGTGACATTCTCGCTAATCTATTTTTCCCGAGACTTTCGTGAAGTTTGTTGAGCTGCTAAATATTGTTTTTCCGTTATTAGAAAGCATGCTCACGTGGTCTAGGTTAATCTTAATTAGACCTAAATTGGTTGTTGAAAACACCATGTTTTTAGGATTAAATTATGAACCCTAGCTATCTTTATGGAAGCCCAAAACAAGTTTCGTGATGTTTTCTATAAAAGGAATTCAACCATAACCGCCGCCCGATTTTATTGAAGATATAGCAGTTGTTATAACCGTTAGGAAAGTTAACAGTTGGTATTTGTAATTTAGTATCTTCTGTGAGCCAAGCAACTATCAATTGATAAGTGCCTTGACTAGGATTTGTTGTAAGGGCGCTTATCACCAAAGCTTTAAAGCACGAGTGTTTGTCTCTTGATTGAAAGCTTTGAAGCGAGATCAAGATAGTTTATTGAAGTATGTCTTCACAATTCAATTATTCAATAGGTTGATATCACTGATGTGATTGAGGGGTGTCATACCCCAAATTTTGACCTAATATACCACCTTACATTTGCATCATTGCACAACCAATGCATAAAGATCCGTATAGCATTCATGTCAAAATTAGGGTTTCACGATTTTCATCTAATTCAAGAGCTAACCAATTAGGGTTTGAGATTTTCTCACTCCATTTGATCTATCTTGATCAAATCATCAGCCTTCAATCCTCAGATATCCATTTTTCTCACTGATTAATCGAGGATCGACCAATTAGGGTTTTGGTCGAGCATGAGAATTCTCTGACTTTTTGAACAAGAAATAACTTTTTTGGATAGAGATTGGTCATTATATCTTAGATATAACATCTTGACCTAATTTCTGGATTCAAAACATCACAGAGGTTCATAGACTTCATCAGTCAATTTCAGAAATGTCTGATGAAAATTCATCTGCACAGAAAAGTCAAACTTTGACTTTTGGTCAAAATTTTCAAAACAAAACTTTTTCAATCATCAAAATACTTCACATGATCCATCATGATCATAAAAAATCAAGAATTTGGAAAAGTCAACAAAAAGTCAAAAGTTTTCACACTTAGAAAAATTTCTAAGTGTTGAAATTTCTCATTTTTTCCAAACTTCAAGCCAATTTTTCACCTAGTTCCAATTGGAATTTGAAAAAACTCAAAGCATGAAAGTTGTAGCTTGTGGAAAGATCTTTCCAAAATGTCCAAGAACTCTCAAATCCATGGAGGCTAGATATGTCTTTGAAATTGAAACATAAGGCTCCATGAAACTTGATTTTTCAAAATTCAAACATCAAATTATAGGTCATTTTTGTGTTTCTTCATCTAGAAGCTTTCTAGCCTTGCCAAGTGGACGATCAAACTGATAAATATCAGCCTAGAGGATATAATTGAAGATTGGATCAAATGCAAAATATAGCACATGGTGAAAAAGGAAGTTTCCTTTTGGTAAAACCATTCTTGCCCCTTAAGTTAACCTTGAATATCCAATTGGCTTGTACTTGCCTAATTTTGCAGAGCTTGTTTGCCTATGAATAGCTCACCATTTCAAGAGAAATCAACACCAAAACAATGCAAAATCCATGCTTTCATCCTTTCTTGAAAATCAAGTAACATAGAGCAAAATTGCCAAACTTGCATTTTTGAAATTCAAGTAAATCATGATGATCTTTGGTGTCAAACATGTCTCATAATCAATATCCAACTTGTTCATAACTTAAAATCAAACTAAAAGCAAGAGAAAATCAGAATTGCATTTCTATTTTTCCAAACTTGCCAAACCGCCATAGCAATCGATTTGACTTGGGCTTGATTCCTTTGAGTCATGAGCATCCTAACACGATCCATATGCATCATGGAGTCGATCCAGATCAAGAACAATCACCGTAACATCTTTAACACGATTTCCGCCAATTTTTGAGTGTATGCAGTGAACTTGGATGGCACGATCCAGATGAATTCATGATGTGCGCACCACTCACATAGCTTCCTTACATGCCGCTGAGCTTAAACAATCAAGAAACAACCACTAGAAACACTCCAAAGATCGATTTCGATCTTCACTTTTCCAGTATAAACACGAACTTGGTTCTCATAACTCTTTGAATCTTTGACAAAAGCTCTTGGCCAATTGTTTTCTCAGACTAATAACGAGTGATAACCCTAAAAAATCAAAGAATCATCAACTACAAGTCATTTAATTTGATTTCTCAGTTTCTAAGGTTCTTCGATTCCCAGAAATCCAAACATGATAGGCTTAAAATAAATGAAATTAATAAGCATATTCATATTCGTGGTGCAAAACCGATCAAGTTTGATGTTTATTTCACTCAATTTGGTTGAGAAACGAAGATTTTGGATCGGATTTAACAAACTGAAAATCAAAACCATGAACCCAGAATACGCGCGTGTTCTTGGTGTTCTTCATTTTAAAATTTTCAAACTTTCCAATATCATGTCTACACGTGTGATAATCCACTAACACTCCTGCTTGGCTTGGTTGCTTGCTTGCTCTTAAGGCTCTGTGACACGCGTCCACCTCAAGGTCATGGGTTCAAAACCCAGCAAGACCAAACTTTTTACAAACTTGTCATATTTTCATGTTTTTTTTTATCAAACTTCAACCATTTTTTTAACCAATCAAAACTTCTCATTTTGAGATGATTTTTTGCACACTTGTCAATAAATGCCTCTATTTTATGATTATGTCAAAAAAATCCAAAAATATTTTCATCTCGACATTTTAATCGAATAAAACGACGCTCGAACACTTTTCAAACCTCCTTAAAAGGTGAATTTTTCAAGTTTTCGACTTCCGATTTTTTTTCAAAACTTTTCATAAATGAACCTCACATTTCAAAACATTTCAAAACATTTTTCAAATCATTTTTCAAAACATTTCATCAAACTTACATCTTTTACCATGATCAATCCGATTTAAACGATAAAAACAAATTCGTTCTTTCTCGAATTTCTCGATCGATCATGGGCCACCCTTATGGTGTAAGTCCCAACTTTATGTACATATTTAGTTTTACTTGTACATACTCAAATTATCATTGTTAATATTCAAACATAAACAAATTTCTTTCGCTTGTTTTCATTCGCTTGTCTATACCGAATCCATTGGTTCTAAAGGAAGGTTTCTCCCGAGAAAATTTTTTTAACCAATGGGCCTCCATCACGGTAAGTCCCATAACATTCTTTATGTACATAATATTTCTTTGTACATATCAAAACTTTCCAAACATATAAATTTTTATCTCGTACATAACATGACATTTTTTTCAAAACCTTTATCCGTACATAACATATTTTTCAAAACCTTTATCCGTACATACATGACATTTTCTTTGAAAATACTTTTACGTATAAACTTTGATCAATCATTTCGTCATCCAGAATTTTACACTAAATACCATTGGTATTGAAAGGAGCATTATTCCTCGTGAAACTGCTTTCAAATCATGGGCCTCCCTTACTGTAAGTCCCAACCCTCCTATGTACATCCATCTTTCTCCACATAAAACTCGCTCGTACATATTCATTTCTTGTACACAATACAAACTTGTGAATAATCAAGTTACGCTGCTTTAAACGCTCGCTTCACGTACACTTGTTTATATTCCATAAATCAGTAAATAAACATCATGCATTGTTTATATTTCCTTCATAAACTCCTCGTGAATACATATCACACACACACACTGCTTATACAAACTGCCTAATAATAACATAACAATTAGACTAATCAATAGGTTTCCGTAGTTTAGCCTCCGCTTGGCTTCATACAAGACAACTCATCACCAATTGAGTTTAGCCTCCGCTTTCATACAAGATAACTCATCCTCAAAGATGGGTCACCTTCTTAGGCTTTGTACAAAGAAACTCTCCCACAGTAGTTAGCCTCCGCTTAGGCTTCATATAAGACAACACTTCGCTGAGTCGCCTCGGGCTTCGCTCAAAGAACTCCTCATCGAGTTTAGCCTCTCTTGGGCATCATACAATGAAAGAGACAGAAATCTCTTAATGCCTCCTATTGGGCTTCCAATACAAAGAATCACCCGCTAAGATAGAACCCGAAGGATGGTTTCCTGAAATCACTTTCAAATTCCCCAGAGTAAAATTTCCTGAAATTACTCTTATTCGTAAAAGGATGTTTTCTGAAACCTTTCAAACCAAAGACAGCCATACCCTATAGCTTCCTCTGAGCTTCATACAAGGACCTCGATGACCGATGACCCGATGACCTCTAATGCCTCCTCTGGCTAATAATACTTTTAAAAGCATCCCTTAATCCAATCAATTTCTCCTTGAGATTTAGACATCTATCATCTCTATGGAAGAAGTATCTCATCTATCACATCACATACAACAAAAACTTTTCAAACTCTTTTCAAACTATTTTCAAACAAAACATCTCTTAATTGTAAGTGGTAACGCTTGTACACTCAAGCAAAACACCCAATACTTACAGCTAAAAGATTCAATCATCTTTTCAAACATCTTTCTTAAACATGTAAGTGGTAACGCTTGTACACTCAAGCAAAACACCTAATACTTACGATAAAAGATTTTAATCAACAAACTTTTCAAAATGTATGTGATGAAATAGATTAGATACATTTTTCATTAAGATGACATTTGTCCTCTCTTACTAACATCCCGCTGCTTTCCACTAGTATAAGTGGAACTACGATTGCTCGACTTTCTCAACATCCTTTGAGAATACGTGAGGCACAAGGTCTCATCCTGCCGAGCAAATTTCTATCTCCCTGCACTAAACAAACCATAGAACCCTCAGAGATCCGAGCTACAAATGCTCCGATTCCCACTAGGATATGTATGCGTAAGATCCATGATCTTTGAGCACAATAATAACAAAACCTAGAATCCCACATAATCTATCGCTTTAAAATCCCAAAGGAGAAACTTTCCCAATCATAGAAATAGCAATTAAAACATACAAACATATCAAACGATTCATATATAAAGTCAGATAACTACATATATTTAGGGTGCTCCATCTATTCCCTTTATATACCAATCCCCTTACTCGATCTCCAATGCGTTATGTCTAGTTTGCGCTTAGTCGTTACGCATACCAATATCAATCGAGGGTATTTCACCTTTTCCCTTTTCATAATCATTAAATCATCTTTCTTGTGTTGAAAATAATAAAGCTCGATGCTCGCGGCATCTTTATAAACAAATCAAAAGATTTAAATCGTTATGCACTGTAGAATCCGAACTCACGTCAAGATCCTCAGCGCCACCTTTAACGCGAACAGAAAATGGCGACTGGGATAATAAACTTTGATTTTTCAAAAAGAAAACGCTACATTCGCCCGAGAGCACCAAGCTTTTTTTGTTTTCAAAAAGAAAGGGGATAATCTTTGCATATGTCTATTTTTTTTATTGTATGTTTCATGATTTCACTTGATGGAAAGAAATCCTAACCCGGATTTAAGAAACATTTTAAGATCTAGGTGGAGGTATTAATACGTGAGCGCTCAATGCTTTCGGGTTAATATTTCCGCAGCGGAGGTTGTCTCGAGGGTATTGGTTTAGCAAGTAATTGCGAAAACGTTGTATTTTTGAGGAACTTAAGAAGTCGAGTGGATCAGAGAACACATAAACCATCCCGCCATTAGGATGTAGTGCGTAGATTATTCGGTAAGCCTAGAATAATTGTCATGCGATACTACGATCAAAGTAGTTTCTTCTTGAAAATATTATTGACCATCGAGTATTCAACAAATCCAATAATGTTTTGAAGGGAGTGTTGAGCTCAGATATCGAGAACCCGCTTCACGTATGAATAAGCCCTTAGAACTTAACCCCGCTGATTCTTATCGCTGGCTTCATGCTCGTGACTTCAACGCCGCCGTGTATAACTACTAACCATGTTTTCCGTGATTCATGCATTCATTCATTCAAAAAAAAAAAAACTTCATTTTCTCTCCATTTCCAAAGAATTTAGAGATTTTTCTTTGTAAAATATTTTAGGTTAGAGTGATGGACGCCGAGGAAGATTCACCAAGAGATAGCTTTTAGAATTCCGATGTAGGAAAGTTGAAAGAGTTAGCATCCTTGGTAGAAGATCCCTGATTTCAAAAACGCTATGGAACTCTTTTAACTCTTCCGAACGCTAACGCCGATGAAGGACTTCTCAAAACTTTCGCTCAATTCTACGATCCAATCTATCACTGCTTCACTTTCCCCGATTATCAATTGATGCCTACTTTGGAAGAGTATGCGATATCCTAGGTATCTCAAGATCGCAAAGTGCCTTCAATGGTTTGAAGCCATTCTAAGTCACAAGTCATTGCAACAATGACTCATTTAAAGAAATCGAGATAGACAAAACCTAACTACCGTGAGGAAAACTCTAGGACTAACTTCAAAGTTCCTAATGGAGAAGGCTCTCAAGTTCTCCGCCGGTAGTATGGTAGCCTTTGAAGCTATTTTAGCTTTACTCCTCTATGGATTGGTGTTGTTTCCAACGTCCCAAATTTCGCTGATATCAACGCCATAAGGATCTTTCCGATTGGAAACCTGCTCCCACCCTCGCTTGTGATACTTACGCCTCTATTCATCATAGGAATCGCAAGGAGACGGAACTATCGTGTGTCAGGTACTGCTTTTCAAATGGATTGTCTCACACCGCCTAAATCTCCTATCTTCCGCGAAAACAAAGACGAGTGGCATTGGTCCGTAAGACTCATGTCTCTAACAAACGATTTATATCCATTGGTATACTTTGGCAAACAATGAGATGGAAATCATCGAGAGTGGAGAATTTGCCAACGCATTCTCATTGGTACGAAGGAGGAATCAACTACAACCCATTCCTAGCAAAACGTCACCGGATACGAATTCGTAAACCTCCCTTACAAGAGAAAGCTACTTCTATCATGAAGGAGAGGATTCCTAGGATCAAGGCTGGATGATCAAAGCTGGCATCACATCCGAAAGAAAGGAAAAGGTAAGGCAAAGAATTGTGTAGCCATGGAAACCTACACTTTGGATAAAGAAAAGAGCGAAGGAATTCAATGCCTTACGCTTATGAGGATCCCATGTTCTCCGCCCAAATCGACAAATTTTCCTGCTGTGTGGAGAATACCAAGAAGCCTCGACCAAGATAAGGTTTGAGAAAGAAGCTTTGAAAGCAAATTCCTTAAGACTAACCTTGAGAATGAGAAGCTCAAGAAGCAAGTCAAAGATCATGAAAAGACGCCTACTTCCGTGATGAATGGCTCATGGAGAAAGATGAGAAGATTCGCCGTAAGGATAACGCCATCCGTAAATACGCCAAGGAAAGGAAAAGAAAGCTCGAGGAAATGACAACCAACAAGCCCACTCCCAACGAGTGGAAGAGAGTCATTAGCAAGCTAAAAGCCGAGAAAGCCAAACTAAAAGCTCACTATGGAAGGAAACTCAAGTGAAGTCGATCAAGTTTTGATCGCCATCCGACGTAAGATGTTTAATTAGTTTAATTTAGTTTGTAATTTTATCATTTATTTTATCATTTGTGTGAGCAATGCTCCAACAAAAACAATTGTTGTAATCTTCCTTCATTAATCAATAAAATTGTGTTTTCCATCCAAATATTTGCCGTAAATATCTCGCTTAGCGAAATTTTGGAAATTTCTTTTCTTTACAATCATATTCATGCATCATACTTTGCATTTAAGTCTACCATCTAGAGTCTAATCATTCACGCTTTGAACCGCCACTTTTCCAGATAGAAAATTGTCAAGTCGTCGCCTTAGAGTTTCTCGATCGCGTCCGCAGCCAACTCGAACGTACGATACCAGAGCAAAAAGAAGAAAAGTAATGGAGAATTTTGAGCAAGAAAACGTTGAACTCCGTAGTACGGTAACTACGCTACAAGAAGAAGTGGAGAGACTCACATCTTTGGTCAACTCGCCACACAAACAAGAGTCAACAAGCAACATCGAAAGCATATAACCAAATAGCAACTTCAGAGGATACTACTACTCCAGCCACCGTCGTATCAAGAGTTCACCTTTCAAAGATGCCGAGGGCTATCCATGGGAATGCCTTTAACTTCGGCATTGAGTTCGCCAACCGACTTCTCAAACAACCTCGCTTGAAATACCTACTTTGCAAAGAAAACGCCACGCTCACTCCACAACGTGGAATAACTTTTCCACAAGTAACAATGTCGGTTTCTCAACCGATCATGTTGAACTCACCGTAGAGTGCACGCCACCACGCATTTAAGAAGTTCATCACACTCAAGGAAATAACACTAACGCCGTGGTTCAATGGAAAATCTCTAGAACAACTCCTCAAAATGCAGCTTGAGATAAAACGATTCAAGGGAAAGAATTGTTGGGAAAAGTGATCTCTCTCGCTAGTCCTCGTAAAAATACCGCAAATTTAAAATCCCATTTTGAAAAGTACAAAGGGAATTCTTGTCCTCGTAGTCATCTTACAATGTATGCTAGGAAAATGTCTACGCACAATGAGGATCATCACCGTTAATTCATTACTTCTGTGATAGTCTCACCGTGCCGCATCAAGTGGTACATGGGTTTAGACAAGACGAATATCCAAACATTCAACGACTTAGGTAAAGCCTTCAGACAAAAATAATAAATTCAACTTGATATGGCTCCTGATAGGATCAACTCCGCCCATGTCTCAAAAGGAAAGAGAGACATTCAAGGAATATGCAACGATGGAGGGAAATTGCCGCCCAAGTCAACCCGCCTTGGAAGAGAAAGAGATGACTAAGGTATTCTTGAATACTCTAAACTCATTCTATTATGAGCGAATGATCGCTAGCGCCCGAGACTTCAACGAAATGGTAAGCATGGGAATGCGACTAAGAAGGGGTTCTGACAGACGCCAACCAAGGAAGTAGGATCTTCTAGTAATACCAAGAAAGTTGGAACCGCTTCCCAAAGAAAAAGAACATGATGTAGGAATGGTATCCCGAGGGAAACCACGCAAGAATGTCATTCAACAACGACAAGTAGCTGCCATAGCACCCTCTCGTCAACACAACTCCGTGAATTGCTCCGCATTTCAACAAAATCAACAAACTCAACAAATTCGCCAATGTGCTCGCAGCTTCACAACCAAAACAGACGACTCGGGTCACCGCTCGACCCAATTCCCATGACGCATACGGAACTTTACCCCGCTTATAGAAAGGAATCTAATACGCATACCACCTCCGTCCCCGAAAACTACCATGGTGGTACAAAGTCGACATGTCTCGCCCTTTTCACCAAGGGGCACCAGCCATGACCTCGAGCATTGATAGCATCAAGGCGTATACGTAGATTAGTGAAGGCTAATCTTCTTCCTTCGTAAACACAAGTCCGAATGTGCAAGCCAATCCACTTCCCAATAGTGGACACTGGAATCTAATGCTAAGGAATACGTATGTACCTTGTCATGCATGTAAACTTAATCAAAGGAAACTTGGTGCATCTTCATGAAGCATACAAGAAATGAGTACCTTCACTAAGCACAATTATGCAGCTTGCTATATCCGCTCCAAGAATATCCATGGATGTCCCACCATAAGAGCGATATTCAACATTTGTTAGACATGGTGATTTACAAATCTACGTAAACCGAGATGACCATGACGAATAATAATAGGGCATTTTCCGCATGAGCTTTTAGTCTCGATATCAACTCGAAAATCCCAAGTAAACGCTAGATCCCTTGTTTCAACATACCCGAGCATGTGGAGATAGCATACTGGTTCCAACATTCCAACATCTCCTTTGGTGATTTGCCCACCGGTCCTGCTCGCATAGCCTACCAGAGCAATTCCTTACCAAGATAATGCAACCTTGATAGAGGACGGAAGGAGAAACCCATGCCTACACTTCCAGCCTAATGTCAATATAATGTAAATCGGACGAGTAACGCCAAGTGGACGAGTTCACGCCCATTGCCACCAAAATCGCCTTCAACTCCTTGTTAAACAAAACCAAGTTAACATATCCTCCGAGAACTCGCAACGATTCCCATTGTTAACCCAAGAACAAACATTGGTTCTAATCGATGGAACCAACATCAACTCGACTTTGACGAGATCCCTAAACTAATCAAGAAGAGCGAATATCGAGTCGTAGACCAATTGATGCACTCTTCAAAAATTTCAACACCGCCTTTACTCCTTAACTCAAGCTCACCGAGAAGCTTTGATGAGAGTACTAGACCAGCTTATGTGGATCACGATGTGACTATGCATCAATTTGGAGGATCGCTCCAACATAACACCGCAATAACTGAGTTTTAGTGACGAAGAACTTCCTAAGAAGGAAAGATCAAAACTTGGCCTTGCACATCTCGATGATTTGCCACCGATTCCTATCCAATGTATTGGTGGATACAGTGTTCGCCTTTAAATGTAATGCCAAAACGACGCCGCTTAGCTTACAAAGGAACGCCAATGAAGTTCAACGACATCATAGTAAGAGCTTATGGATCGAGAAAGTCGCTTATTGGGAAGTTGATCTCCCAATGACAATCGCCCTCACACTTTCAAAATTACGCTCCAAGTCATGGACGACTACCGCAGATAGTTTCTTACTAGGAAGACCTGGATCCACGATGCGGGCAGAATTCTACTCCATCGAAATTAAAATTCACAAGAAATGGAAAGTTGGTGACCATCACGGTGAACAAGCTTTACTTGTAAGTCATCTATCCGCCTCATCATCGCTAATGACATCAAGCGCCGATCTCCCGTAAAATCTGCTAAGATGAATCTACTAAAAATGATCATCTATCTCTTCATATAAAGAAGCGCACAAATGGTGAAAGATGGCAATACTCGAGGATGGGGACAAGTTATCAAACCTCACAAGAATGAAACGAAGTTTGACTGGGTTCACACCGTATCCTCCAAAGAAAATGTAAAGATGAAACACTTTCCCCGATCAAGGAAGTATTTCATAGTGGAGGTTTCTTAAACCCTGTTCCGCAAGAGGTTAATGTTGTAACCATTGAAGAGGATGAAGATGATCCATCTGAATCTGAAGAATGGAGCACTTATTTGAATAGCCCTGAGTATGTGTCTCAAGAGGAATCATATGCACCGATCGATCAATTCAAAGACATGTCCTCAGCAACATGAAAATCCGCCATCCCTACCGAATTTGGGATACCTGGGAGAACCAAGTGGCAAATACGACTACATGGTGAAATACTCGCCGTAAAGCTCAAAAATCCGGATCAAGATATCCAACCCACTGGATGGGGTGATGACTTTGACTACCCTAGTCAATCAAGAGGAATACTGCCTTCTCAAACTAATCAATGATCGAGGTCCCAAATGAAGATCTCGCTTCAACACGCCTGGATTTCACCAAGCCGATCCTCGTTACCACTACATCAACATGATCATCAAGATCAAGAGTATGATTCGGATACGATGCGGTGTCGCCGACAACGAGTCTCTTCACTCCAAGACCGGAAGGAACATCCCAAGATTCAACACAAAGATCAACAGAAGTACAAAGGCTATCTCTCATACTTCCGATCCGTTAATCAAGAAGATCGCTTAGCAAGACCAAAGGCAAAGGCCATCGCCCGTAGTCTTCAAAGCCCGCCACCAAAGAATCAAAGTTTACTCAAGGGTTAAACCAAGCGGAAAATTACCCGAGTACCTCGACTTCCAAGGAGTTCGCACTATTGGAAACCCGCTAAGTTAGGACTAATGTTCATAGCTCTAAGTAGTTTATTTTTGCTTTTTGTTTTGAACTCGCTCGCCCAAAGCGAAGAGATGTTTTATAGGATTTAGCTTTTAAATAATTTCTCTTTGTCTTGCCCAAGACAAATGAGTTTGTATTTTAGGCCCTGCTCATATTGTGAAACATAAATAAAATGCGTTGTTTTGTTTCCACACTCTATGTTTATTTTCATTTTTACCTTTTTCGAAATGATAATAAAAAAAAAAACATAAAAAAAAATCTTCAAAAAAAAATCATAATGAAAAATTAATCAACACTTTCACATTAACTTTCAAAAAAATGATGATAAAAACTTTTTTCAAACATAAATCAAAAATGCAGAAACAAATGGACAAATCCATTGAAAGCAAGAATCTCTACACTCTTCTCAACTTTGAAATTCTCGTGAATTCGCCAAAGTTGAAGAAGAGATCCCGATGAAATTTCTAGATCGCTAAAGCACGAGGAAAGGATCATTCACCTCAAAGAACCTCTAAGCAATCAACTTGGGTTCCGAAAGATGCAAAAGAAATAAATATCGGAGCTTCAACAAAGCAGATCAAAGGCAAACCGATAAGTCTTCTTAAAGAATACGTTGATGTGTTTGCTTGGTCCTACCAGACATGCCGGTTTGATACCAAAGATAGAGAGCATCACTTGCCGTTAAGACCGTAATGTCCGCCCGCTACAAAATCGAGGAGAGTTCATCCCGAAATGGTCGAGAAAATTAAAAGGAAGTCCAAAACAACACGGGTTCCTTGTCACTCGAGTATCCTCAATGGCTAGCCAACATAGTACCGATCCAAGAAAGATGGAAAGTTCGAATGTGTCGACTACCGAGATCCGAACAGCTAGTCCAAAGACGATTTCCCACTCCGCATATCGACATGCTAGTGGATAGATCGCCAAATTCAACGCCTTTTCTTTCATGGATGGTTTCTCCGTTATAATCGATCGTAATGGCTCCAAGACATGGAGAAGACATCTTCATCACGCCCACGGGCACTTTTTGCTACAAGGTAATGCCATTTGATTAAAGAATGCAGCGCAACTTACCGTGAGGGCAATGACTACTCTCTTTCATGATATGATGCACAAAGAGATCGAGGTCTACGTGGACTATATGATAGCAAAGTCCGACAATCAAGAGGAACATATAGACTATCTCTTAAAGTTGTTTCAACGACTAAGGAAGTTTCATCCATCAATCCTAACAAATGTACCTGGGGTAAGATCAGAAAACCCTAGGTTTCATCGTCAACAAAGAGGAATCAAGTCGACCCCGACAAAGTCAAGGCTATTCAGAAATGCCTACGCCACGCACGAAAAGCAAGAAGAGGATTTCTTGACGATTAAACTATATCTCCGATTCATCTCTCGATGATCGCATGGGGCCGATATTCAAACTTCTACGCAAAGATCAAAAGGTTGTGGATGTACCGATTGCCAAAAGCATTCGACAAGATCAAGGAATATCCGCAAAACCACCAATACCGATCCCTCCAAAGGAAGGAAGACCATTGATCATATACTCACCGCATTAGAAGAGTCCATGGGTCGCAGACTGGACAACAAGACTAAACCGTAAGAAGGAGCATGCCATCTACTATCCGAGTAAGAAGTTCATGATCAGAAACTCATACTCCATGCTCGAGAAAACATGTCAGGCTTTGTGTGGCTTCAAAACGCTCGCCAATACATGATCAACCACACGACTTGGTTAATATCCAAATGGATCCTATCAAGTATGTATTTGAGAAGCCCGCTTTAACCGGAGAATTGCTCGATGGCAAATGCTACTATCCGAATATGACATCCAATACCGCCCGTAAAGCGGTTAAAGGAAGCATTCTCGCCGATCACTGGCTTATCACCGCTCAACGAATACCAATCTCTCAAGTTTGATTTCGCACGAGGATGTTATGTACTAAGATGAAAGATTGTGACGAACCACACTAGAAAGGACCGATCCGTAATCCGATGGGGCCTAGTCTTCGATGGTGTAAATGTTTTGGCAATGGAATCGGGGCGCCATCATTACCCGAGGGTTCTCATATCCTGCCGCCAGATTGCTATTTGATCGCACCAACAACATAGCGTAATATGAAGCATGCATCACGGGTATCAAGAGGCATCGACTGAGGATCAAGATCCTTGATATATGGAGACTCACCTTGTGATCAATCAAATTAAAGACAAGTATGAAACTCATCATCTTGGTCTAATTCCTCACGTAGATTACGCGAGACGATTGTTGACTTTCTTCAACAAAGTCGAATCGCATCATATCCCCGAGATCAAAATCGATGGCGACGCTACTACTATCTTCCATGTTCAAAGTCAACGATTGGAATGATATGCCTAGAATTGATCGACGCCTTTGAAAGACCCGCATATGTATTTGCAATGTATAGGGCCTTCGACGATATGCGTGGTTTCACGACATCAAACGCTTCCTTCAAACACGAGAGTACCCACTCTGGCATCGTACAAGGATAAGAAAACTCTAGGAGGCTTTCCAAGAATTTCTTCCTCAATGAAGATGTTCTATACAAAAGAAACTTCGACATGGTTCGCCGATGCCGATGCAAAGAAGCGCACACAATTATCCATGAAGTGCATGAAGGGTCCTTTGAACTCATTCAATGGGCATGCAATGTCTAGAAAATCTTGAGAGCAGGATACTATTGGATAACGATGGAACTCGATTGTCGCAAACACGCTAAAAGATGTCACAAGTGCCGATCTACGCAGATAAGATCCATGTGCCTCCGACTCTACTCAACGCCTCTCCTCTCCGTGGCCTTTCTCCATGGTATTGACATGATTGGAACGATTGAACCAAAAGCGCCCAACGACATCGCTCATTCTAGTGGCTATTGATTACTTCACCAAATGGGTCGGCAAAGATTCACGCCAACGCTACAAGACAAGTGGTCGTGAGGTTCATCAAGAACAACCTCATTTGCCGATATGGAATTCCAAGTAGGATCATTATCGACAATGGATCAAACTTGAACAACAAAATGATGAAAGAACTGTGTGAGGAATTCAAGATCGAGCATCATAACTCGCCTCCTTACCGCCAAAGATGAACGGCGCTGAAGCCGCCATCAAGAACATCAAAAGATCGCCCGTAAGATGGTCATCACTTACAAAGACCGGCACGAAATGCTGCCATTTGCTCGATGGTATCGACCAAGACGCACTTCAACAGGGCAACTCCTTTTCTAGTATACGGCATGGAAGCAAGGTTCCCGTAGAAGTCGAGATCCCGCAATGAGAGTTCTCATGGAAACTAAGTTATCCGAGGTCGAATGGTGTCAAAGCATACGCACCAATTGAACTTAATCAAGAAAAGTCACCGACCGCCTATGTCACGACAACCTATCAAAGAAGAATGAAGAAAGCTGACAAAAGGTCCGACCTCGTGAATTCCGAGAAGGCGACCTGCTTAAAAAGATTCGCCTTTTCAAACAGATTCTGGGCAAATGGACTCTAATTACGAAGGCCCATACATCGTCAAAAGAAGCTTCTCTCAAGCATGACTCACAACCATGGACGGCGATGAACTCCCGATTCCGAATACCAAAAAAATATTTTGTCTAAAATAAAAGAACAGCTGTAAGTCGAAACCCGAAAAGGGCGGCTTAGGCAAAATGAGCGCCTATGGATTGAAAACCCAAAAGGCGATCCGTGCAAAATTAGAGACAATAAATGAATTATCCCGATAGATCGAAAACCCGAAAAGGCGATCTAGGCAAAACAAGGATACAAAACGACAAAGTAATCATCATCCAGATTTTGTCCACATGAAGAATTTTCCATCAACTGATCTTCAATCAACTCTTCCAAGCAACAAGCAATTGGAATTCAAAGTTGTTAGGATAGAAGGGTTATTTGCTTTCAATGTAGGCTTTTCCCAATAAATTATCATTTCCAACTTTTGTAATAGTTCATGGAATCACGCCTTGGTCGATTACCATTCTATTCAATAAATTTGAGCCTCAGGCCTTTTGTTTGCAATTCCTACTTTATTCTGCTTTGCAAAATAACGCTTTATTGTGAAAATCACTTTTGAAACTAAAATTTTAAATGAATTTTACTCAAAATTTTGAAACAAAAGCAAAATTCTCCTTTGAAACTATGAACACGGAAATAACTTCAATGCTTTCTCCAAGAGTGTTTCGATCCTGAGTCGCCAACCGCATACATAGCCTTCTCTCATCGAAATCATCAAAGGACTATATTCTTATCCAAAAAGAATCTCATCAAGTTGCCAATGAAATACCTTTCTCGAAAGTGTAAAACATGCAACTCAAATTCTTCATTAGTGAATATCGCACCATTGTCGCAATTTTTCACCAAGTATTTGTTCGAACTGATGTTAGCAGCATATAACATTCATGACATTCATACATAATAGCATCATTCATTGCATTTTTTGCATCTCTCAAAATGTTTGCTTCCAAATCACTAGTATAAATCATGTTTACTCACACGAGTACAAGTCTGTTCCCAGTAGAATATCTCCAAACAGAAAAAAATACTTTTTCTTTGTTTCAACGGAGTATTCCCAAATGTAAAGGATATGTCTTCCTTTTCCCAAGAAAGTCCCCAAACAGAAATGCATTTTCTCTCTATCATATTCGCCACCGAGATTATCCTCGCTGGGAACAATATCTTGATTAACTTTTCTCCAGCTCATTCCTCGATAACATCGTCTCGTTATTCACAAAGTCAATACGCAACAACTCATTTCTCAAGATTTACCTTGTTATAGTTATCACTTTGCCGATAATTGGTAACATCTTCAAACCCATTACCATACTATATCACAGTCGATAATTGGTAATATCATTTCATTTACCTTAAACATTGTCACAAAGTCGATGAAGGTAATCTTTTGTTTCAAAACGAAACAGATGATCACATTTTCTGTGGAATCAATCTTTCCCAACAGACATATTCACAAATTTCCTTCACTATGTCATTTCTTTGATATCCTTTAGGGGAAAACTTTTTAATCATTTTGCATCATCCGCATCTTTTGGTATCTTAGGTCCAAATTTTATGATTTCGATATTTAAGTCTCTTTACACCTATCAAAACGAAGATATTCATCTTCATCTCTCAAAGTTAAAGAAACTTAAATAGGATCTGTTACCCCAAATTTTGACCTAATATACCACCTTACATTTGCATCATTGCACAACCAATAGCTCAGATAAAGATTAATCTGTATAGTATCACAGTCAAAATTAGGGTTTCATCAGATTTTCATCTAATTCAAGAGCTAACCAATTAGGGTTTGAGATTTTCTCACTCCATGTGATCTATCTTGATCAAATCATCAGCCTTCAATCCTCAGATATCCATTTTTCTCACTGATTAATCGAGGATCGACCAATTAGGGTTTTGGTCGAGCATGAGAATTCTCTGACTTTTTGAACAAGAAATAACTTTTTTGGATAGAGATTGGTCATTATATCTTAGATATAACATCTTGACCTAATTTCTGGATTCAAAACATCACAGAGGTTCATAGACTTCATCAGTCAATTTCAGAAATGTCTGATGAAAATTCATCTGCACAGAAAAGTCAAACTATGACTGTTGGTCAAAATTTTCAAAACAAAACTTTTTCAATCATCAAAATACTTCACATGATCCATCATGATCATAAAAAATCAAGAATTTGGAAAAGTCAACAAAAAGTCAAAAGTTTTCACACTTAAAAAAATTTCTAAGTGTTGAAATTTCTCATTTTTTCCAAACTTCAAGCCATTTTTTCACCAAGTTCCAATGGGAATTTGAAACAACTCAAAACATGAAAGTTGTAGCTTGTGGAAAGATCTTTCCAAAATGTCCAAGAACTCTCAAATCCATGGAGGCTAGCTATGTCTTTGAAATTGAAACATAAGGCTCCATGAAACTTGATTTTTCAAAATTCAAACATCAAATTATAGGTCATTTTTGTGTTTCTTCATCTAGAAGCTTTCTAGCCTTGCCAAGTGGACGATCAAACTGATAAATATCAGCCTAGAGGATATAATTGAAGATTGGATCAAAATGCAAAATATAGCACATGGTGAAAAAGGAAGTTTCCTTTTTGGTAAAACCATTCTCGCCTTTAAGTTAACCTTGAATATCCAATTGGCTTGTACTTTGCCTAATTTTGCAGTAGCTTGTTTGCCTATGAATAGCTCACCATTTCAAGAGAAATCAACACCAAAAACAATGCAAAATCCATGCTTTCATCCTTTTCTTGAAAATCAAGTAACATAGAGCAAAATTGCCAAACTTGCATTTTGAAATTCAAGTAAAATCATGATGATCTTTGGTGTCAAACATGTCTCATAATCAATATCCAACTTGTTCATAACTTAAAATCAAACTAAAAGCAAGAGAAAATCAATTGCATTTCTATTTTTCCAAACTTGCCAAACCGCCATAGCAATCGAATTTGACTTGGGCTTGATTCCTTGAGTCATGAGCATCCTAACACGATCCATATGCATCATGAGTTGATCCGATCAAGAACAACCACCGTAACATCTTTAACACGATTTCCGCCAATTTTGAGTGTATGCAGTGAACTTGGATGGCACGATCCGATGAATTCATGATGTGCGCACCACTCACATAGCTTCCTTACATGTCGCTGAGCTTAAACAATCAAGAAACAACCACCGGAAACACTCCAAAGATCGATTTCGATCTTCACTTTTCCGTATAAACACGAACTTGGTTCTCATAACTCTTGAATCTTTGACAAAAGCTCTGGCCAATTGTTTTCAGACTAATAACGAGTGATAACCCTCAAAAAATCAAAGAATCATCAACTACAAGTCATTTAATTTGATTTCTCGCTTTAGGGTTCTTCGATTCCTAAATCCAAACATGATAGCTTAAAATAAATGAAATTAACAAGCATATTCATATTCGTGGTGCAAAACCCAAGTTTGATGTTTATTTCACTCAATTTGGTTGAGAAACGAAGATTTTGGATCTGATTTAACAAACCGAAAATCAAAACCATGAACCCGTATACGCTGTTCTCGTGTTCTTCATTTTAAATTTTCAAACTTTCCAATATCATGTCTACACGTGTGATAATCCACTAACACTCGCTGCTTGGCTCATTGGTGCTTGCTTGCTCTTAAGGCTCGTGACACGCTCCACCTCAAGGTCATGGGTTCAAACCCAAAGAAGTACAAACTTTTTACAAACTTGTCATATTTTCATGTTTTTTTTTATCAAACTTCAACCATTTTTTTAACCAATCAAAACTTCTCATTTTGAGATGATTTTTTGCACACTTGTCAATAAATGCCTCTATTTTATGATTATGTCAAAAAAATCCAAAAATATTTTCATCCGACACTTTAATCGAAAAAAACGACGCTCAACACTTTTCAAACCTCCTTAAAGGTGAATTTTTCAAGTTTTCGATTCCGATTTTTTCAAAACTTTTCATAAATGAACCTCACATTTCAAAACATTTCAAAACATTTTTCAAATCATTTTTCAAAACATTTCATCAAAGCTTACATCTTTTTACCATGATCAATCCGATTTAAACGATAAAACAAATTGCTCTTTCTCGAATTTCTCGATCGATCATGGACCACCCTTATGGTGTAAGTCCAAACTTTATGTACATATTTAGTTTTACTTGTACATACTCAAATTATCATTGTTAATATTCAAACATAAACAAATTTCTTTCGCTTGTTTTCATTCGCTTGTCTACCGAATCCATTGGTTCTAAAGGAAGGTTTCTCCGAGCAATTTTCTTTAACCAACGGGCCTCCATCACTGTAAGTCCCATAACATTCTTTTATGTACATAATATATCTTTGTACATATCAAAACTTTCCAAACACATACAAATTTTTATCTCGTACATAACATGTATACTTTTTCAAAACCTTTATCTCGTACATAACATGACATTTTTCAAACCTTTCATCCGATATAATGACATTTCTTTTGAAAATACTTTTACGATAAACTTTGATCAATCATTTCTATTTCATCTCAGAATTTTACACTAAATACCATTGGTATTGAAAGGAGCATTATTCCTCGTGGAAACGCTTTCAAATCAACGGGCCTCCCTTGTAAGTCCCAACCCTCCTATGTACATCCATCTTTCTCAGACATAAAAACTCGCTCGTACATATTCATTTCCTTGTACACAATACAAACTTGTGAATAATCAAGTTACGCCTTTTAAACGCTCGTTTACGCATAATTTGTTTATATTCCATAACCACAGTAAATAAACATCATGCATTGTTTATATTTCCTTCATAAACTCGTGAATACATATCACACACACACACACACTGCTTATACAAACTGCCTAATAACATAACAATTAGACTAATCAATAGGTTTCCCAGTTTAGCCTCCGCTGGTTCATACAAGACAACTCATCACCAATTGAGTTTAGCCTCCGCTGGGCTTCATACAAGATAACTTATCCTCAAAGATGGGTCACCTTTTAGGCTTTGTACAAAGAAACTCTCCCACGTAGTTAGCCTCCGCTAGGCTTCATATAAGACAACACTCCCTGAGTCAGCCTCCTCGGGCTTCGCTCAAAAGAACTCCTCATCGAGTTTAGCCTTCGGCATCATACAATGAAAGAGACAGAAATCTCTTAACAGCCTCCTATTGGGCTTCCAATACAAAGAATCACCCGCTTAAGATAGAACCCTCGAAGGATGGTTTCCTATGAAATCACTTTCAAATTCCCAGAGTAAAATTTCCTGAAATTACTCTTATTCGTAAAAGGATGGTTTCGAAATCCTTTCAAACCAAAGACACCATACCCTATAGCTTCCTCTCGAGCTTCATACAAGGACCTCGATGATCCTCGATGACCCGCGATGACCCTCGAATGCCTCCTCGGCTAACAATATATGACCCACTGGCTTCTAAAAGCATCCCTTAATCCAATCAATTTCTCCTTGAGATTTAGACATCTATCATCTCTATGGAAGAAGTATCTCATCTATCACATCACATACAGTCAAAAACTTTTCAAACTCTTTTCAAACTATTTTCAAACAAAAACATCTCTTAATTGTAAGTGGTAACACTTGTACACTCAAGCAAAACACCCAATACTTACAGTTAAAAGATTCAATCATCTTTTTCAAACATCTTTCTTAAACATGTAAGTGGTAACGCTTGTACACTCAAGCAAAACACCTAATACTTACGACGAAAGATTTTAAACAATCAAACTTTTCAAAATGTATGTGATGAAATAGATTAGATACATTTTTCATTAAGATGACATTTGTCTGTCTCTTACTAACATCCCGTTGCTTTCTGTTCTTGCAGGAAAAACCTTATTAAAATGATTTTAGGGATTTGGAAGCTCAAGTGTCGTAACTTAAGTTCCAAGCTTGCGATCGCCTTGCTTATATCAAGCGGGAGCCCTATTTATATCATTCCTTCCTTGAAGCTATCTCCTCCTTCCAGAATCCACCAAGCTTTAACCATGGCTTTTAAGGCAAGGAGTTAGTCACACTTGTAATCATTCACTAGAAACGCCTCATAAAGACCCTAGGAACTCTTCACCTTCGTAACGCCCATTCAACTGCTCTCACTGAGTACTTGCCGAGCTACACCGGGCCTAAACCGCCTTCGCCTTTCCCGAGATCCAAGTCGACATAGATCTCCTCTCTCGGTCGAGACCTATCCCATCTTTCTATCCAGTGCACCATCTCACCGAGGATTTTGCATGATCATAAGCCCCCGGTCGCTGGGTTTTAAGCTTCTTGAATCCGGTGTGACCAACAAATGAACCTTTAATCCCTTAGCTAGATGTGTTACGCTTTCAAACTTTCCAAAAGTGTGACACGTGACTCACGTGACACCGCATTCAACGGCCATTTCGCGATTGCCCTATAATATGGAAAACCCGATTTCACGCCTCTTCCTTTCCTCTCACTCATTATATTTCACTTAATTGCTCTCTAGGAAATCTTTACAAATCTCCAAATCCCATCAGCTCTTTTCCGCACTTCAAAACACATCCTTTCAGTCGATCGATCATCAAACTCAAGTATCCTCTTTTCCCTACATTGCTTTTTTGTTTCATTCTAAACATGGTCATCATTAGGGAATGCGATGATTTTGGTCGCAAAATCCACTTAGAAAACGAGGAATGAAAACCCTGCTTGAGGAACGTATGCGCTAGACGAGCAATGCTCAAAGAATAACCGACCTAAAGAGAGTCACAGATAGGTTCAGATCAAGTTTTTACTTCTGAGAGTGATTCTGACCCTGACTCTTCAGGTTCGGTCGAGCTAATAATGGAAACCAACCGTCTGATCAAAGGAGAAGTCAGAGGCTTTAAACCGAGCCCCGATACAAGATGAAGAAATTGCTGCCCCACGCCTTTAAGTGTCTGCCTACAGGAGACGAAGATGACGTGATTCGAGTCTTGTGAGTCTGGGAAAGTGTCTGCATGATCCGTCTCGTGGAGGTCAAACCAGAGTGGTTTTACTTTACACCGGGTGATCAAGAGTTTGACATTCAATTCCCTTCTCCGACTTCGAGACCGATATCCTTCGTACTCATCAATCTTGCTCCCTCCCAACTCCGTCCTAACAATGGGCTTCATTCTGCCTTTGAAATAATATGCCGAGCCCTATCTATAACCCCACCGCTGGTCTCGTTTTTCCTTCTTCGAATAAAAAGCACGGAGTCTTAAACTGGTTGCTATCTGGCATCCCAAAAGAAGTTTCCTCCAAGCCTACACCTCCAATTTCAAGGGCTACAAAGAACGCTTCTCCGAAGTTAGATGTGGGTCCTGCGTTCTTATATTATTTATGGCACGGATGGGCATCATAAGTTCCCCTTTATTGGACTTGTGATCCGCTCCTATTTCCGGGTTTGACTATGATAGTCCGAGTGATTCGAGATCCTTTCCTAGAAATTCGACTCCTTCGACCGATCCGGTCAAGGATCTACTTGCCCTTACCTCCCGAGGAAGTCCTACTCCTAGGTAAGCTTTTCATTTAGCTTTATTCCATTTTTATTTATTTGTATGCTTACCCTTGTTCCGCTTTTCCGCATAAAATGACCGATATGTCAATGAAAGAACAAGGTTATGGCCGCTCGCGGTCGCTCGGATGGATGTCGGCCTTCCGAGTCCAAACCAATTTGGCCGGACCGAAGTGCGTAATCCAAAGAAAAAGAAAACGCCACGACCCGTGACCCCGCCTCCGTAACAATCATTCTCTCTCGCTTCCCCACTAAAGCGCCCCGCAACCGCAGACAAACGAGCCTATCCCAAAAAGTCAAGACCGCATGGGAATGAGACTAACTCGCAGACCGGGCCATCTCCAATTTGCTAAGGGATACCGGAGGTACATGATCATGCTTCTTCGTAAAATCGGTTCTGGTCTACCGATTTTGACGGCCCAAGTTTCAGATGATCATCTAAATGCCACAACCGATGTGAACAACCGACCGCCTAGGCTCGCAGCAGATCACTAAACAACCGAGCCATACACCGATGAGGTGTGTTGTACTCACCCGGCTTGTTCGAGTCTCGTGATCGCGTGAGAAGAAAAAGACCGATCCGAGTTAGAAGTCAAAAGGTTAGCCGACAACGCAGCGCCCTTCTCAATGCCAACAATGCATTCAAGAACAAACTCTGAGGTCGCTGATGACATTTCAAGTCTTGAAGAGAAGAATTGTGGCCAAGAACGGATAAAGACCTTGGAAGATGAGCTGCCTTGGATGTCTAAGAAGTTCCGTGATTCTCGAAATCATGCTCCGAGCTAAAGGAAGATCAAGAAATCCTGCATGGGTATGCGGATGCCGGACTTGGCTGACCGCTAAAGCTCAAGTCAACCGCTTATACCCACCTAGACATCCGAGAGGTTGATTACTCAAGACCTGTGGATGGAAGCTGGTGGAGGTCGACGAAGATGACAAATGAGACCATCGTTAGCTAAGAAAACGCTAAGATGGATGCCGATCCCCGCCGACCTCAATCCTCGACTTCTTCTTTTGTCTTTATAGTTAGTCATCCCAGTAGTGATGCGCTTATTTTGAATATCCGCTCGCCGGCTTATGCAATTTGTACTCATATTCTCCCACTGGGCTATTTTAATTGCTTTTGCTTTCGAAGTTTTTGTTACCAATCCCCGAGTCTAGTTGCAACTTTATGTGATATTTACAGTTCTCAAGCCACGTGATGCAACAAGCAATCCTAGTGGTTTTTGAGAAAAGAACACATAACATTTGTTCGTAACCCCACACGCATCTCTTGTCAATCCTGACTTGCCGAGACTGAAGAAAGTGTTAAGGGAATGTTTAGATGCAATTTCAGTAAAATGTTTTTGTTCCATTCGTTTCGAAGATTACTCTATCAACGGTTCAGAGTCTCATTTTGAGGTTCAGAGCCTTTATAGGGATGACTCGAAATTGTTTCAGAGCCCCATCCGAGCTTGACCGGAAGGTTGTCCGTGCAGGAAAGACGATCATAGACCGAGCTTTAGCAGCACGTCGCCATAGGGTTCAGAGCCTCAAGCGAGGTTGACCAAGGAGTATTCCTCGTAGGAACAGAGCCTTTCCGGATCGAAGATTTATCATAGACCGAGCTTAGCAAAGATGTCGCCATAGGTTCGTAGCCTCAAACGAGGTCGACCAAGGAGTATTCTCAGAGAACAGTAGCCTTTCCGTGATCGAAAGATTTATCATAGACCGAGCTTAGCAAAGACATCGCCATAGGGTTCGTGAGCCTCAAGCGAGGTCGACCAAGGAGTATTCTGAGGAATGAGCATTTCCGATCGAAGACGATCATAGACCGAGCTTAGCAAAGACGTCCGCCATAGGGTTCGTGAGCCCTGCGAGGTTGACCAAGGAGTATTCCTCGAGGAATGAGCCTTCCGATCGAAAGACGATCATAGACCGAGCTTTATCAAGACGCCGCCATTTGCGCCACCGATCGATGTCGCAATATAATTTATTAGATAGATGCTCGTTAAAAACCCCCGCCCTTGCCTAGGAAAAGAGTACACCAATTATTTTTACATAAAGATATTTAACTAAAATAAAACTTAAGACTTGCAACATTCCAAGTTCTGGTAATCCCGATCCGTCCAACGCTTCCAATTTATAGGTCTGCTTTGCAATTCTTCCGAGACCGAATGGTCCCTCTCACTGGGATCTAGCTACCCTTCTTGTAGGATCGCTATCTTCTTAAGTACCAAATTCCAACTTTGAACCCTCGCTCACTTGCAAATTGGCGCCCGTCATTCTTCGCTATCGCTACTTCCCAACATGGCCGTTCTTATCTCGCCCAGAAATCCGCCTCTTCTTCCAAAGCTTGCTATTGGCCCTTCTTCAAAATTTTCTCGACGCCAAGAGGGTAAAACCACTTCACCTAATCATGGCATCACCCAAAACCATCCGAAAAGGAGTCTCTCAGGCTGTGGAATGGATGGTGGTATGGTATGCCCACAAGACTTCATGTAGGCATTGTGCCCATAACCCTTGGCCGAATCCAAATTTCTTTTTATCGCATTAATATGACCTTGTTGGCCGACTCATTTGCCCATTTGCCTCGTGGATGCTCCACTGATATAAACTTGTTTTGATTCCAGCCTTGCGTAACTCTACCACCAAGTATTTGCAATCAGCCCCGTTGTCCGAGACAATGACCCGAGGTAATCCAAATCGGAAAATGATGCTTCTCTAATAAAAACGCCGAACCCGGTCCGCCGAGATCCGAGACACGGCTTCTGCCTCCACCCACTTAGTAAAATAATCCACCGCTACGATCAGGAACTTCAACTCGCCTGAGCCACCGAATGGACCTGTGGATGTCAGCCCCCCACTGATAAAAAGTCCATGGCACCGTAACGGTATGCAAGAACCCGATGGTGTGTGAATGGTCGAGCGAACGTCCGCATTTTATGCATTGTGCCACATATTCACGATAATCTGTTAACGAGAATACCCGCCTTAAGATCCGACCACCAAAGCCCTTCCTCCTCCATGATTTCCACAAGTCCCCTCATGAACTTCTTTTCATCACTATTGACATATCTTCTTCTAATACAACAGAATACGGAGTCACGCACCCAAACGGTATAGTTTTCCTGACTCCATTACAAACCGAGACGAAATCTTCTTGATTCGCTTCGCCTTCTCTCCGCCTTCGTGTAACCTCTCTGTTGTAGATAACGAACGATCGGATCATCCACCCGCCATCTACCTCACGTATTGCCGTGGATTCTCCTTTTTCCACACTGGCACTCGGAAGTACCTCACGGATGACCGATTTGTTCACCCCTAATCTTTTAGAACTAGCCAACCGATAGTACATCGGCCGAGTATTTTCTTCCCGCCACATGACATATTTCAAAACCTTAAACCGCCGACTAATGAAACGGCTTGTTGCAAATATTTCTCCAAATGGGATCCTTTACTGAACGACCATCCACTTGTCCAGCCCACCAATTGTGAATCAGACGACCAACAAGTGTGTCACCCCACTTCCAAAGCTAACCTCGCACCGCCAACAAAGCTTCATATTCTCGCCGGTCTGCTCGAGAAAATCCAAACGCAAAGAATATTCAAGCACCATCTCTCCCGACCTCCGTAACTACCCCGTGCCACTACCTTGAGATTAGAGGAGCCATCGACGTATGTAATCCACTTCGAGTAACATCCTCTCCGCGAATAGACAAGTTCCACCATGAAACCGCCTAGAGACGGGATTTGATATCGGGTACGAGGACCGAAACCGATCTCATACTCCGATAGTTCTACTGCCCAGACACCATCCTTCCGCCAGTCCGCTTTAAACACCGCTTCAAAGGAAAGTTAGTCTTCACCGGACGGTGTCCAAGGAAGTAATGTTCGAGCTGCGTGTGGTCACAAGCGCCAAGGCCAACTTCTATCTTCCGCACCGGTCTCCCGCCTTTAATACCTTACTCACAAAATATACCGGACGCTCTCCTTCATCCGTGTCCTCATCAACACGGAGTGATTGCTCCACGCCATCGCTGTAAAGTGTCAATTGAGAACCTTCTTTGGGTCTCGACTAGTACCGAGGTGCCGACAAAGAATCGCTTTACACCACCAATGCTTCTTCACATGCTTCCGCCCATTCAAACCGAGCTCTTCTGATTGCGTAGAAGAAATGAATGGATTTGTCACCGCACAAGACAAAAGCGAGACAACGCGCCAAACGGCCGCTAGTCGTCAGACTTTCAGATCGAGGTCGACCGCATGTCAATGATCGCCGGCACTTGTCCGATTGGCCTCGATACCCGATTTGTGAGCATGAAACCTGTGAACTTGCCGGCTCGAACTCCAAATGTACACTTGTCCGGGTTCAAGCGATATTGAATTTCCAACCGCCGAAAGTCTCCCTAATGTCTATCACATGGTCTTCATCCGACGTGGTTTTTATCACCATGTCGCTCACATACACTTCAATATTGGTCCAACTGAGGGGCAAACACCATATCCATCGGGCCTCGGTAGGTCGCTACGGCTTCAAACCAAACGCATAACTCGTAATAGAAATTCTTCGTCCGCCGTGAAGGTCGTTTTGGACGATCGTGTTCATGCGAATTTGATTGTACCTTGAGTACGCATCCAAAAACTTAGGAGGCGAAACCCAGGAGTTGTCGATCAAACCGTCAATGTGAGGTAATGGATATGGATCCTTCTGACATGCCTTGTTCAGTGTGGTGAAGTCTACACACATCCTCCACTTGCCATTTTTCTTCTTCACCATAACGACGCTTGATAGCCAAGTTGGGTATTGTACCTCTTTCACGAAACCGGCTTTCAACAACTTTCCTACTTCCTCCAAAACAATGTCCCCTTTCTTCCCCATCTTCCGCTTTTCAGGACACCGCCGGACTCGGATCAATTGACAAATGATGACACATGATTTCGGATCTATGCCCGTGATATTCGACGGCCTGTGCAAAAAGGTCTAGATTTTGCCTTAATACCGACTATCTCGTCCTCCTCCTTTGTCAACTCGGTTCGAGGTGGGTAATTTGCGAGGCAATGGGCCGATCCGAACATCTTTGACCTCCTCCTCGAGGAGTAAGTCCATCCTCCCCGTCCTTTCTCTCGATCAATGTCGACCATGCCGACTTCATGTTTTGAGAGGCTTCGATGGACCCGACCTTTTCTTAGCTTTCAAACTGCTCTTATAGCACTTCCGCCAAACCTTGGTCCCCACGGATAACCCCGACACGCCTGCTGCCGAGAGGATACTTCATAGTCAAGAACAAGGTTGACAATACCGCTCAAGTGCATTAAATGAAGGTCGCCCGACGATAATGTTGTAGGGTGACGATTGCTAACCACCAAATACCTAACCTGCACGGCCTTGGCATTTTCTCCTTCCAAAAGTAGTTGATACAGGAGATACCCTGTAACCTCGCACCGCCGGAGAACCCTACAAGAGTTCCAACAAAGGTAACAACTCATTTGGCTCAAACCCATACCTTTGAAGGCCTCCTAGTAGTAGGACGTCCCTGAGCTTCCCGGTCGACACACGCTTAACGCCCAATCCCAGATCTGCACCTCAATCACCATTGGGTCGTTTCATGTGGAAGAACTTTGGCATCTTCCCGAGAAGGTTACCACCCGATCAAACCTCAAGTTCCAATATTTAAGTACCGCCCGAGCCCCGAGCATATCTTTTCCGTCGAACTAGTGGAGCCACCTCCCGCAAACCCCAGTAGATGGTGTTTAGAGGCCGGTCGACCTTGCTTCCTTTACCTCCTCCACCCTTGCCCTTTCTTGACCGAGTCGAAACCGGATCTCGTCATGGGACGAATCCCGTCACGGGTCCGCCTGTGATCTTCCTTCACATATGTTGATAGCTTTCCTCTTGAATTAATTTTTCGATCTCCTCCGCACTGTACGCAGGACTCCGCGGTGCCCCTTCGACGACGAAATTCACACCATGCCCCGGATCACTTCCTAGAACTGTAGCATGTACCCACTTACCGTGAAGGTGGAGTGAGCAATTTTAAATGACCGACGTCCCGAGGATATCTTCCTTCCTGGTATTGAGGGGCGAACGCCTCGAACCGAAGCCGATCGCGGACGCCAAGGTCGCTTTGTCTCGCGCCGCTCACGGGTGGTGACATTATCCCGTGATCGGACTCGCCTGGCCACGCCCCGGCCCCTGCCTTTAGAATTTCGAGCTCGCTTCATGTTACTTTCTCTCCTTCACGTAGCACTCGGCTCGAGTAATGATCTCGCCCATGCTTTTGGCGGTTTTGGCCAAGGACTCATTGAACTATCCGCCTTAAGGCCACGCCGAACGCAGCCCACAAATATCTCCCGATTAGGACGTGAGACCTTGATAGTCTCCTCGCTGAATCTAGCCATGAAGTCCCCGAGAGACTCGGAAGGGCTTGTTTCACATTGAAGAGGGAGGTATTGCCTACCTTATGATGACGATTAGCCGAGAATCAATGATTTTCCCAATGAAATCTTGATAGCTTATGCATAACCGGCAGCCCCATATACCAACAAGAAGGCCGATCAAGGTACCGGCCATCACTTGCACTGAGGGAGTCGGTTGCTCCAATAAGTGCCATCGTGTTGTTAACAAGAATGATGTGCTTCGGGTCCGCCTTGCCATCGTATGATGCCAAGACAGGGGTTTGAAATTATCCGAACAAAGATCCTCCTGCATTGCCCGAGACAAAGGTCGTGGCCCGCAGGTTCTACTTCTTGATCCTTCGCTTCGCCCAAGCTCTTCGCAAGGGCTTGAACGTTATCCTCAAGGTTTGCTATGCCGACGAGGTCGCCGATCATTGCCAAGAATCGAGTGAGATCCGGTGATCTGCTGGTGATGCTCGAGACATTGTCGTCAGATATATGTTTACTTCAGCGGCCTCGGAATGATTTCACCGAGGCCCCACGTGGGCGCCAAATGTTCTTGCAGGAAAACCTTATTAAAATGATTTTAGGATTTGAAGCTCAAGTGTCGTAACTTAAGTTCCAAGCTACGATCGTCTTTGCTTATTACAAGGAGCCCTATTTATATCATTCCTTCTCGAAGCTATCTCCTCCTTCCAGAATCGACCAAGCTCATTTAACCATGGCTTTTAAGGCAAGGAGTTAGTCACATTGTAATCATTCACTAGAAACGCCCTCATAAAGACCCTAGGAACTCTTCACCTTCGAACGCCCATTCAACCGCTCCTACTGAGTACTTGCCGAGCTACACCCTGCCCAAACCATCTTCGCCTTTTCCCGAGATCCAAGTCGGACATAGATCTCCTCTCGTCGGTCGAGACCTATCCCGACCCTTCTATCCGTGCAGCCATCTCGGCCGAGGATTTTGTGCATGATCACTTTCCACTAGCATAGGAACTACGATTGCTCGATTCAACATCTTGAGGATACGTACAGGTCTCATCCTGCCGAGCAAATTTCTATCTCAGATTAAACAAACCATAGAACCCCTCAGAAGAGCAATGCTCGATTCCCACTAGTGCATGTATACGTAAGATCCACAGATCTTATGGCACAATAATAACAAACCTAGAATCCCACATAATCCATCGCTTAAAATCCCAGTGAGAAACTTTCCCAATCATAGAAATAGCAATTAAAACATACAAACATATCAAACGATTCATATATAAAGTCAGATAACTACATATATTTAGGGTGCTCCATCTATTCCCTTTATATACCAATCCCCTTACTCGATCTTCCCCAATGCTACGCCTAGTTTGCGCTAGTCGTTACGCATACCAATATCAATCGAGGGTATTTCAGCTTTCCCTTTTTCATAATCATTAAATCATCTTCTTGTGTTGAAAATAATAAAGCTGATGCTCATGGCATCTTTATAAACAAATCAAAAGATTTAAATCGCTATGCACTGTAGAATCCAACTCACGTCAAGATCCTCAAAGCGCCACCTTTAACGCGAACAAGGGGGAGGAGTAGGAACTCGATCTAAGTAGGACTTAGGTTGAAGTTGCATTGGTAGGTTTAAGTGAAGGAGATAAACTGTTGGTTTATTCCAATTAATTCTACTAATAGTGAATTTTCCCTAGCTTGGTAGCCCCGCATGTAGGTGTAGTTAGATCGAACCGGGTAAACAACTTATTGTGTTCTTTATCGCTATTTATATTTATCGTGTTATTTGTTAATGAGTGTCGATAGTGTGTCATAACATTCTCGTGACATCATTGCATTCCGCCGCCAGATTTAATATGCATTACGACTAGCGAACTAGACGCAACGCATCGGGGAGATTCCAAGGGGTTTGTTATATAGGGAATAGATGGAGCACCCTAAATATATAGTTATCTATAGCTTTATATATGAATATGTTTGATATGTTTGGTGTTTTAAATTGCTATTTCTATGATTGGGAAAGCTCCTTGGATTTTAGAAGGGTAGACATGTGGATCCTAGGTTTTGTTATTATTGTGCTCGCTAAGATCATTGGGATCTTCTCGATACATATCCCTTAATGGGAATCGAGCATTTGTAGCTTGGATCTAAAGGGATCTATGGTTTGTTTGGTTTGAGGGAGAAAGAAATTTGCTCGCCAAGGATGGACCTTGTGGCTCACGTATTCTCAAAAGGATGTCGAGAAAGTCGTAGCAATCGTAGTTCCCACTTATGCTAGTGGAAGCAACGGAGGTTATTAAGAGATACGACAAATGTCATCTTAATGAAAACGATCTAATCTATTTCAATCACATACATTTTGAAAGGTTGATGGATCAATCTTTCATCGCAAGTTATAGTGTTTTGCTTCGAGTGTACAAGCTGCTACCACTTACGAGTTTTAGAAAGATATTTGAAAAAGATGATTGAATCTTTTAATTGTAAGCATTGGGTGTTTTGCTTGAGTGTACAAGCTGCCACTACTTACGATTAAGATATGTTTTTGTTTGAAAAGAGTTTGAAAGTTTTTGATTGTATGTGATGATAGATGAGATACTTCTTCCATAGAGATGATAGATGTCTAAACCTCTGGAGAAATTGATTGATTAAGGATGCTTTTAAGAAGCCCATGGGTCCTTGTATTGTAAGCCCAAGAGGAGGCATTCCGAGGGTCATCGAGGGTCCTTGTATGAAGCTCAAGAGGAAGCTATAGGGTATGGCTGGCTTTGGCTTTTAAGAAGGATTTCACCGGGAAACCATCCTCTTAGGATTTCAAGAGCAATTTGACCGGGAAATTATACTCTCAGGGTTCTATCTTAGCGCGGGTGATTCTTTGTATTAGAAGCCCAATAGGAGGTTGTTAAGAGATTTCTTGGTCTCTTTCTTGTTTGATGCCCAAGAGAAGGCTAAACTCAATGAGGAGTTCTTTTGAACGAAGCCCAAGAGGAGGCTGACTCAACAGGGGAGTGTTGTCTTATATGAAGCCTAAGCGGAGGCTAAACTCAGATGAATGAGTTTTCTTATATGAAGTCTAAGAGAAGGCTGAACTCGATGAAGTGAGTTACCTTGTACAAAGCCCAAGAGGAGGCTAACTTGTGGGGAACTTATTTGTTAGACTAGTTGTTATGTTATAACTAGACAATTGTATAAACAAGTGTATGACGTTTATTCACGTGGAGTTTATGAAGGAAATATAAACAAATGCATGTAATAGTTTATTTACAAGAGTTTATGAAAGAAATGTAAACAAGTGTGTGTAAACGAACGCTTGAAACGAGCGAACTTGATTATTTACAAGTTTGAATGTGTACGAGGAATGAATATGTACACGAGCGAGTATTTATGTAACGAGGAAATAAATATGTACATAGGATGGTTGGGACTTACACCGTAGGGAGGCCCATTGGTTTAAAAGCGCTTCACCGGAATAATGCTCCTTTAATACCAATGGTATTCAGGTATATACAAGCTTAAATGAAAACAAACGACTAAGTTTGTCTCAGATTGAGTATTTACAAAGGTATCTCAGATAATGTACAAGTAAAAATTGGTATGTACATAAAGAATTGATATGTACAAGGAAATACTTATGTACATAAAAAGAATTTTGGGACTTACATCTGAGGAGGCCCATGATCGATTAAGAAACCGAGGAAAACGAGTTCGGTTTTATCTTCAAATTGGATCGATCATGGAAAAAGATGTAAGTTTGATGAAAAGTTGTGAAAAGCTCTTGAAAGTGTTTTGAAGGATGAAGTATACTTACAAGAAGTTTGAAAAGTTTCGGCTTCGAAAGTTTGAAAGAAACGCCTTTGAAAGTGCTTTGAAAAGTACTCAAACGTATTGTTTTCGCTCGATAAAAATATAATCAAAAGAAAGTTTTTGAATTTTTTGACATTATCATAAAATACACATGTTAAATGACATGTGTAAAAAATCACCTCAAAATGAGGAGTTTTGATTGGGTTTTGAAGAAGTCAAAGTTTGAAAAATGAAGAGAAAACAAAAGTTTATAAAATGGTCCCAAGGCTACTCGAACCCGGACCATTGGGCAAGGCGGCAAGGCAAAATGTTAAGAGTGAGTGGCAAATCATGGCGATAATACATCCGCTCATATCCAACTTCATGTTATTATATTATAAACTAAATGTTTGAATTTGAAAACGCGCTAACTCATCTTCTTCTTCCTCGATCCTTCAATCACCAATGGATTCTTTGTTTCTCAATGAAATTGCTCGATGTAAACATCAAACTTGATCAAAATTGAACCAGAACATGATGATGTGATTATTTTTAGTTTAACATGATTAAATTTCCGTAATACATAAGAACCCTAGTTCTTTAAAATCAAATTGAAATCGTATGGACATGGATTCAAGCAATTAGTTTAGGGTTAATGATCAAGGTGCGTAAAAAACGCCAAGAGTTTTTGAACTGGAAATAAGAAATCAAAGAGTTCAAGTTGAGTCACTTACCTCTTGAAGTCGAGATCGAAATCTTCAAAGGAGTCATATGCTTGATGTTTAAGGATCACGGAGCAGCAGTGAGCTTGTGGAACGTGCGAGATGCTCGCTCCTGAATCAACTCGAATTATTCGACCAAGTCCACTTGCATATGCTTGAAGTGAAACTCGAATCCGTGTTTGAAGTGTTACAGTTCAAGAAAGTGATTTGTATCACCATATGAGATGTATGGATGATGTTTGAATGATCAAAACACAACTAGCTCGAGCCAAATATCAGTTTTGAAGTTTAAGGCAGTTTTTGCAAGTTTTGAAATATGAAAAGCAATTCTGGTTTTTAGTGATTCTTGTGTTGATTTTAAGTTTCAAACCAGCTACATGTTGATTTTAAGACATGTTAGACACCAAATCTCTCATGGTTTTTCACAAGTTTTGAAAAATACAAGAATTCTCACTTTGAACTATGTTACTTGAAATTTAAGAAAGAAAAGAGAAAGCTTGTTTTGGCATAGCTTTGGTGTGGTTTCAAATGGCAAACATGACCTCTATTTATAGGTCAAAAAATCAGATTAGCAAGCAAAGAAGATTGGCTTGGATTTGGACAACTTGCCTTAGAGGGCAAGAAAGTCTTTTTTGCCATACATGCAAAAGGAACCTTCCTTTTAACCATGGTTAAATTTAACTTGATCTTATCTCCATCATAATTACCTCTCAACTGATTTTTATCAGCTCTAGCCTATCTCCAATTAATGACAAGGCTTCTAGAAGGAGATTTTGCAAAATGACTTGTAATTTTGAAGGTTGTACTGAAAATCATGGCTTTTGGAGCCCTATGTTTCAAAATCAAAAGTATAGCTAGACACATTGGATTTGCAAGTTCTGGACATTTTGGAAATCTTGTTTCAAGGGCTACAACTTTCATGTTTTGAGTTTTTCTAATTCCAAATGGAACTATGTGAAAATTGCCATGAAAGTAGGAAAAAATGTGAAATTTCAACACTTGAAAATTTTTCTAAGTGTTGAAAATTTTGACTTTTTGTTGACTTTTCCAAATTTCTTGATTTTTTATGATCATGATGGATCATTTGAAGTATTTTGATGATGTAAAAGTTTTATCTTGAAAGTTGACCAAAAGTCAAAGTTTGACTTTTCGGCGTATGAAATTTCATCGATGATCCAAAAATCGATCGATGAAGTATGTGAACTTCGTGATGTTTTGAATCCGTAAATTAGGTCAACATGTTGTATTGAGATATGAAGATCAATCTCCGAGCAAAAAGTCATTCATTGATCGAAAATCGATTGCTTATCCTCGATGAAAACCCTAATTGGTCGATCCTTGATAGATCATGAGGAAAAGTTGGATATCCAAGATCGAGGTTGATGATTTGATTAAGATAGATCAATTGAGGTGAGTGAAACTCAAACCCTAATTGATTACCTCTTGAATCAGATGAAAATTTGTGAAACCCCGACAGACCGTAGAAGCCACACCCGATTAATTGCTCGAATCAAGTAGTGATGCATATGTGGTGGTATATTAGGTCAAAAATTGGGGTATGACAGATGCCCCTATTTAAGTTTCTTTAACCCGAGATATGAAGATGAAGATCTTCGCCCGATAGGTGTGAAGAGACTTAAATCGTAACGCAAATTTTGGACCTAAGATACCAAAAAATGCGAGTGATGCAAAATGATCGCAAAAAGTTCACCCAGGAGATATCGAAAATTGATATACCGGGGGGAATGATTGTGAGGATGACTTAATCTATCTAAGAAAGGAGAATCCGCTTGTTGGGAAACAAACAATATGTTTCATGGAAAATAGATTCACAATGCATGTGAATATCTGTTTCGCTTTGGGAAACGAGAAAATTACCTTCTATCAGCCTTGTGACAATGTTTAAGGTATATGAAGATGATATTACCAATTATCAGCCTTGTGATAGTTTACGGTAATGAGTTTCGAAGATATTACCAATTATCAGCGAAGTGATAACTATAACAAGGTAATTCTTGAGAAAATTACTGAGTATTCAGCTTTGTGAATAACAGACATTGATGGAAACAGATTTCAAACGAGTTTCTATTTTTCACAGCTACAATCTTGCCGGGGATCTCTCTCTCTTGAGAAGATGCGGGCATTTTGATTGATAAGACACATGTTTCTTTAGACAGAAAGACAACTGTGGGGATTTCTTGAACTGTCATGATTTGAACTTGCTGAGAAGAACAATCGCTTTATGACAAGTTTCAAGATGAAAAGGAAATAAGCAGCTCAGATGATGAGGCTATTGCTTATTGTTTGCAGGTAGATTTTTCTATGAAATCTAATCCTGAAATGATTAGAGACAAGGTTCTATCCAGGAATGAGCTGGAAAGAAAAGGTCAATCAAGACTTCGTTCCCAATGAGGAATGCTCTCAGCTGAGGAACAGGAGAGAAAAACATATTTTTCTTCTTGGGGATAATCTACTGGAGATATGACATACCCACATGAGTAAATACAACCTAAATCAGTGATGTTGAAGCAAACATTTGAGAAGTGCATGAATGCATTAATGATGCTTTGTGTATGAATGATGAATGTCATGAATGTCACATGCATGCCAAGATACTTGACAAGATAACAAAAGGGGTATTTGGGAAGAGGACTACGCACGCTCAAACAAATACTCAAAGAAAATCCGCAAAGAATGGTGTAGACGCATCGATGAAGAATCTGAGTTGCATGCTTTAAACTTTCTGAAGAAGGCATTTCATTGGCAACTTTGTTGGGAATTCTTTTTGGATAAGAATACCGTCCTTTGTTGATCTCTTTTTGAGAAGAAGAAAACTTCTTTAGCAACTGTTCTATCTTTCAGAGATCGAAACACTCATGGAGAAAATTGTTGAAGTTCTTTCTGTGTTCATAGTTCAAAGGAAAATTCGCTTTTATTTCAAAAATTTGAAGTAAAAATTCATTTAAAACCTTTTTAGTTTCAAAAAGTGATTTTCACAATAAAAAACGTTATTTTGCAAAACAGAATAAAGCAAGAATTGCAAACAAATGGGCACAAGGCTCAAATTTTATTGATAGAATGGTAATCAGCCAAAGGCGTGATTCCATGAACTATTTACAAAAGTTGGAAATGGTAATTTATTAGGAAAAGGCTACATTGAAAGCAAATAATCGCTATTATCCCTAACAACTTTGAATTCCAACTGTGCTTGTTGCTTCAGAAGATTTGATTGAAGATCCGTTGATGGAAGTTTCTTCAGATTGACGGCAACGGATCGACATGCCATTTTGCCGTTTTTATCCTTAATTTTGCATAGATTGCCTTTTTCGTGTTTCCAATCTATCGTGATAATTTCTATTTATTGTCTCTAATTTTTGCTCGACCATGTTTTCGTGTTTTCACCACCGAGACGCCATATTTTGCCTAAGCCGCCTTTTCGGGTTTTCGACTTACCGAGTGTTCTTTTGTTTTTTAGACAAAGTATTTCTGATCTGATCAAGATTCACAGGATACGGAGTTCATCACCGTCCATGGTTGTGAGAGTCATAGCACCGCCGTAAAAGCTTCTTTGACGATGTATGGGCTTCGTAATTAGGAGTCCATTTGCCCCTAGAATTAGGTTGAAAAGACATAATCTTTTAAGCACGAGGTCGCCTCAAATTCACAAGATCGGACCTTTTGTCGAAAGCTTTCTTCATCCTTCTTTGATATAGTTGTCCATGACACGTAGCGTCAGCGCTTTCGATTAAGTTCACCGGTCGATCCGCTTTGACACCATTCAGCCTCGATAACTTAGTTTCCATGAGAATTTCATTGACGGAATCTCAACTTCTACGGGAGGACTGCTTCCATGCCGATACTAGAGAAAAGGAGTTGCCCTGAAGCTGCATCAAGTACGATACCATGCGCAGCAAATCGCAGATTTCGTGCCGCCTTTGTAGGTGATGACCATTTTTGACGATCTTCGATGTTCTTGTTGGCGCCTTCAACGGCGCCATTCATCTTGGCCTAAGAGATGAGTTATGATGCTCAATCTTGAATTCTCACGTAATTATTTCATCATTTTGTTGTTCAAGTTCGATCCATTGTCTCAGAATGATCTTACTTGAATTCAGACAAGAAATGAGGTTGTTCTTGGATGAACCTCACAACCACTTGTCTTGTAACGTTGGCGTAAGATGCCGCTCGACCCATTTGGTGAAGTAATCAATAGCCACTAGAATGAAGCGACGTCCATTGACGCTTTTGTCTGATCATCCCGATCATGTCGATGCCCCACATGGAGAAAGGCCACAAGAAGAGAGAACATTGAGTAGAGTTGGTGGCACGTGGATCTTATCTCGCGAGATCCGACACTTGTGACATCTCTTGACGTGTTTACAAAGAATCGATTCCATTGTTATCCAATAGTATCCCGCTCAAGATCTTTCTCGACATTGCATGTCCATTTGAATGGGTTCCAAGCGACCCTTCATGCACTTCGTGAATTATCGTGTTCGCCTGTGTCTATCCACGATCTCGAGCGTGACCATGTCGAAGTTTCTTTTGTATAGCACATCTTCATTCAGGAAGAAATTTCTACAAAGCCTCCTTAGAGTTTTCCTATCTTTGTACGATGCCCCGAGTGGGTATTCCTGAGTTTGAAGAAAACGTTTGATGTCGTGGATCCACGGTTTATCATCAAGACCGCTTTGCTTGCAAATACACGCAGTCTTTCACTGCCTCGACACGGATCTTAGGCATATCGTTCCAATGGTTGACTTTGACCATGGAAGATAGAGTAGCCAAGGCGTCTGCCATTCGATTCTGATCTCGAGGGATATGATGTAGTTCAACTTTGTTGAAGAAAGTCAACAAACGCCTTGCCTAATCTCCGTAGGAATCAAACCAAGATGATGAGTTTCATACTTGTCCTGATTTTATTGATCACAAGGGCTGAATTCTATATATGTCAAGGATCTTGATCCTCAAGTCGATGGCTTCTTCGATACCCATGATACAAGCTTCATATTCCGCGATGTTGTTAGTGCAATCGAATAGCAATCGCGGAAAATGGATATGAGAACCCTGGAGTGTTGATGATCAATTCCATTGCCAAAGACATTAATCGCTCCATCAAAGATTAAGCCCCATCTAGATTCTCGATCGACCTTCTTCGTAGCAAACACACAATCTTTCATCTTCAAGCATGACATCCTCGCTGTGAAGTCAAACTTGAGAGATTGGTATTCGTTGATCGGTTGATAAGCCAAGTGATCGGCGAATGCTTTCTTTGACCGCTTTGGGCACGGTATTGGATGTCATATTCGGATAATAGCATCCGCCATCGAGCAATTCTTCCCGAGGCGTGCTTTTCAAAGACGCATTTGATTGGATCCATTTTGGAGATTAACCAAGTCGTGGATTGATCATGTACCGTAACACGGTGAACTCGACTTTGTAGTTTTGTATCGCAAATGTGCGGATAGCAAGAGTCGCCACCGACTTTTCTTTTATCCAATTAAGGGAAGGTAAAAGTATGTATAAATACCTTCGTTAGATTCCGAGTAAGGGAGAAGGTTATGAAAAGGGAAGGTATTAGCACCTCTTTCCATCCGTAGTTATCTACGGCTCTTAGTTCCTCTTAGATCACTTTAAAATTGTGCTTTCGTGTGTTTGACAAAATGTTTTGAAAAGGCATTTCGCTTTGACTTTGTAATGATTCATGTAGGAATGTATACAAAGTGTTTGGAAATGTTTCGCTTTTGAAAAGAGTTTGAACTTTGACAAAAGTGTGAGTGTGAAAAGCATTTGGTTTGAGCAAGCAACTAAAAGTCTTATTACCTACTCGTAATTGGTCGCTGTTATTTTACGCCCTTTAGAATAAGGCTATCCATACCATTAGTTGGTAGGTAACTCTATTCGCTGGATGTAAGCGGACATTCAAGGACATCGGATGGTCATAGAAGGCAACTCAGAGGAAGTATCCAACACATTCAAGGACTATCATCATTTTCGTAGGCGACAATCGAGGGTCAAGATCATGTTATTCGTAGGCGACATCGTGGGTCTTTGATCTTTGTATCAAGGGACTATGATGATTTGTTTTGAAGGCAACGATGCTAGAATACCTCTACGTTCGAGGGACATGACCATTTGTATTCGTAAGGCATCGAGAGAGAATTACCCTAAGGTGCATGTGAAAAGAGTGTGTCAATTCGATATTTTATCTTAGCAATTAGTGAACCATGTTCAATTTTAGTCTTGCCATACACGCCTAATTACTAGCGCTATAGGGTGCGGAAATTAAAATGCGAAATATAAAGTGGAAAGATAAATCCTACGCTATTACATGGCTTTGGGGCAGATACATAATTTAGACTTGTGAAAAATTAAAACCCTAATTAAACTATTACATCCCATAAGCAGTTACATTATTTGAAAAAAGAAAACGATAAAAGAAATCGTCTCAAACGGACAACCCGTGAAAAGATGAGAAACCTAAAATACGATGAAATCGAATAAGAGAAAATGTTAGTAAAATGCAAATTTTAGATGAGAAAATATTTCATGCTGGAAATAACATTAATATGCTAAAATAATTTTTGGGATTTTTGGAAAAGATTTAATAATTAAAAACTAATTAAAAGTGATTTAAATGATAAATTAGAATAAAATAAATATGCATGCAAAATAATATTTTTTAATTTTATAAATTAAATAAACATTTTATGAAAATAAATGCAAAAGGAAAAATATTTTTGGTGATTTTTAATGCATGAATAAAAATATAGAAGTAAATTAAAAATGCATGAAAAATATGAAAATATGAAAATAATTGAAAAAGTTTGAAGTTTGTAAAAAGAAATCAAAATCGGTCCCTGTGAGGTTCGAACTCGTGACATGGGAGAGCATCTATCAACAGGAAGCGCCTTAACCAACTGAGCCAGCGTGCACGTGTGTTTGAAAATTGGAACGAGTGGAATGTAAACACGCGTCGTCCCCTGGTTGCATCAAACTCGCGCCAGACTTCATCTTCCCCGATTTGAATTTTTGAAAATTCAGCGTCGGCCATTGTTCGACGCTACAACCCTGGCTAAATCAAAAATCAAGCACACATAATATAAATAACATCTAAGACCATGGTTCGATTCAGGACATCATTCCGAATGCAATGGTCATAGTCTCGTGGTCCAATTTATCCTAATAAGCAAAGCCCTAAATCGAGTCCAGAAACCCTAATCATGGCACATCATGTTTCAGGCTATGGAAATGCAATTAACCTGCCCAGATCGCTTGCAAACTTTGTTCTAAGCATGAAACAAACATCAAAACTCGTTAATAATGCATGAATAATGAAACACGATTTTGAAAAAAAAGATGAACAAACCGATTCGTGATTTCTTAATTCTGGATGCTTTTGGATGATGTAAAGGTCTGGATCGACTCCAGAGGTATCAAGGAATGCAATGGACACCTCAAACCAATTGAAAACGGCTGAGCTAGGGTCTGCAGTCTTGTATAGCACGGTTTTCTTGAGCTTCAATAGGGTTTCTCCACCAAAATTTCTACCCTAATTCGTGGCATGAGTTGTATATATATAGTAGATGAATTTGAGTCGATTTGAGGAAGAATCAATCACTAATCATCGCAAATCAAATTTGATTTTGTACCAAATCAAATTTTCATCTTTTAATCAATTTTCAATCCAATCTTGCCATATCCAACCAAATTTCGAAATTTGCTGGCTTTATTGAGTTACTTGGATCTCAAGGAAGAGAGAAAAATCAAGTTTGCATTTAATTTTGATTTTATACTTTATTTTTGAATTTAATTTGTATTTAAATGAATAAATTCCAAATTAAATAGAAAAATAAAATAAAAATTTGTGGCCTTGGGCTTGGATGTTCCTAGTTGCATAAGGAACAAGTTTGGATGAAGAAAAAGTAAGCCCATTTGCAAAAATTTTGATTTTTAGAAGCCTCTCTCTTTGTGCACTTCTCCAAAATTGCCCAACTTGTGAATGGTGTATCTTGCTCAATTTTCAACATTTTTGAGTGTTCTTGGACTTTTTAGAAATCTCTAAGAGTCCTCTAACCAACCTTTTTTGTCTCATATCAATTGGAGTTTCCATACTCAATATATCTTCAAAACAAAATGTTGACTTTTGTTGACTTTGAAAAGGACTCAGAATGTTTTGATCCATACCTTCCAAATGAAGCATTTTTTGAACATTCTTGTGAGACATGAAGTTGTAGAGAATTGAATTTCCTTCAAAACGAGAGGTGGTGGAAAAATTTCTGAGAAAGTATGAAGAAGTTATGATCAGCCAAAGTTTGGTTGACTTTTCACCTAGAAACCCTAATTTGGAAGGTTGACTTTTGAGCAAATCTTGAGTTTTCTTGATGAATCATGATCAACCCTTGATCAAATGATGAATGTAACTTCAAAATGAGGATGTTGACCAAAAATCATGAAGTTTGACTGTATGTTGACCATAGTTGATTTTTTGTCCAATACAACTGATTTTCAACCATCTGAGCAATTGTTTGAGGAAACTTGACTTGTGGAGCTTGAAACTTGACATGGGGAACCTTTGAAGCATATGAGGAGGCATGATAACCATGGGAGATGTTGGAAGTCCATCTTGATCTGAGAAATGCCAAACCCTAGTTTGGGTTGATTGTCTCAGGAGGTTTGTCCGATCAACCTCGAGGAATCCTTGAGCATGGATGTATGGAATGTCTTGAGAAGATGGAGGGAAAATTTTGGGGTATGACAGCTGCCCCTGTTCAATCTTCTTGTACCGGAAGGGGTAGATTGGCATGTTCGCCTTTCGTGACCTGGAGGTAGAAGTTGATTCAACACTCGAGTACACATGAAAATTTGCACTGCTGCATGGAATGGGCTTACAGATGCCATTTGGAGACTGTAGAGACTTCGCTGGGGAATGAGTCGTATGCTAGACTCGAGAATGTCGTCTGAATAGGAAAATCTATGGGGATGGGCTTAAGATGCCATCTGAAAAGATCTATGCTGAGGAGTGAGCCGTACGCTAGGCTCTATAAATGTTCTGGATAGTGGAAGGAGCATGGAGATGGGATTTAGATGCCACCCGGAGGGAGTCGTACGTTAGACTTCGTGCTCATCTTTGAATGAAGTTATTGGTTTGTATTGGTTTTTAACCAAATATGCAGATTCTCGAAAGTGGGGAAATGTTGACAAGTAGTGGAGACGGGCTTAAGATGTTATCCAAGGCAACCGAGTCGTCCGCTACTCGCAGCTGTCGCTGATAATAAGGAGGAGTCGTAATACATCTTCGCAAAGTTACTCGAGGATAGTAGTTGGCAAATGTGGATAGCTTCCTATTGTGCATCGGTATTGATCCACCGCCTATTATCGAGGATAACTTGTGATCGCTCGGATAAGGTTTCGTCCGCTTCGTATTAATCCGGATCCATTGTCGGAGGACAACGAGGGTGGTCGCTCGATAGTTTTCCCCTCGATTCGTGTCTTATCTCGACCGTTGTCGGAGGACAACTAGGAGGTCTTTCGATAGTTTTCCGTCTCGACTTCGGTCTTAATCCCGACCTGCTTAAGGCCAATGACTTTCACCTGCTTTGGAGAAAACAAGAGAAATTTTGATAGAATATTGATTAGTCTTATGCAAAGTATGATGCATGATGATGCGTATGACATATGCATATATTATGACTTTTATGAGTAATGTATGAATGCTAGATGTTGTGGTATTTCAAAACATATCCATCTTGAAGAAGATGCGTATTCCGCTTGGAGATTTCCGATTGCTTGAGGATGGAGATCCTGAGAAGAAAGATAACTTTTGATTCCTCCGGTGCACTATCTGACCAAGTTTCGGGCCTAGATATTGTTGGGAATTCCATAAGTAGACCCTGCTAAGGAGAGTCCGGGGTACTCTACCGGGGATTTTGTGTAAATCTTGCCGGAGAGTACTTGATAGTTGCCGGAGACCGGAAGGATCCGGGGACCGTCAGAATCTCTAGCCGGGAAAAGGATGTAGGTTTCCTCCTGCACTATCGACCAAGTTTCGAGTCCGGACATTGTCACGGAGAAAAGGGAACCGCCGAGATATCTTGTTGGGATAACTCCTCCGGAGATGAAGTGTTATTGCTCAAGATGGGTGTAATCCGCTAAGTTGAGTGGAATCATTGCTTGGGGATTCTCTCTCTACTGGGAAGGTTTATAGTGAATGATACCTGGGGATCACGCTCGTGGGGAAATGTACGGTGACTTTCGCGTCATCTCAATTCCTCGAGCCTCGTAGCAATTACCTTCGTATGTTCGCTTTGATGTTTGTGAATAGATCTTTATTGTTAGATGCATATAATCATTCAAGCAAACGTTGGAATTTATGCAAACAACAACAGTGAAAATTGTAAAGAAAGAACTTGTATTAATTTGAAATGTGGCGTATGGCCAAGTAGTTTGTACACAAGAAAAGCAAAAAGCTATGCGGAAACAATCTCGCCGAGTTCCAACTATGCTAGTACTCATATATTTCGACTATCTCATCTCCTTGCTGTCAGTAGAAAGTGAGTGAATTGATTTTCGCCATTTGAACCTTGAATGCGATAGTAGTCCTGAAGTAGATGATCCGACGAGACATAGTCGCGCTTAAATCCCTAACTTTTGCCTAGACCGCCTTTCGGTTTTCACCAACGGATACCCTTTTGCCCAAGCCTTTTTCGTGTTTTCGACTTGCCGTGTACATATTTTGTATATATCCTTAACTTTGCCCGAACCCTTTTGGTTCGCCAGATGCCCTTATTTTTGCCTAGGTCACCGACCTAGCGGGTCTCTTTATGCGTAGTATTTTCTGACTATGTCTCTCAGCTCATGTGGGAAGTCTTCGCCATCCATGGTGCTAAGTATCATAGTCCGCCGAAAATATCGTCTTAACTACAAATGGTCCCTAGGTGGGAGTCCATTTGCCCTCGATCACCTTGTGGAGAATGATGCACTTGACTACTAGATCACCGACTTGGTAGACTCGGCTTGACCTTCTTGTTAAATGATCCGATCATTCACTTCTAATAGATCTGCCCATGGCGTATGGATGCGAGTCGCTTCTCATCAATCAAATTAATCTGTCAAGGCGAGCTCGACCCAATCGCCTTCGCTTAACTCGTGTCCCGGAGGACTCGTTGAGGGTATCTCGAACTCGATGGGTAAGACGGCCCATACCGTGATACGAGAGAGGGGTTGCCCTCGCTGATGTTCGCGATGTAGTGTAACCATGAAGAGCAAATGGTAACATCTCATGCCAATCTTTGTAAGTCACCGCCATCTTTTGTATAATCTTCTTAATGTTCTTGTTGGCGGCTTCCATCGCGCCATTCATCTTAGGCCGATAAGGAGAAGAGTTGTGATGCTTGATTTTGAACCTGCAAGTAGTTCGGTGATCATCTTGTTGTTGAGATTGAGCCGTTATCCGTGATGATCCTTTCGGAGTGCCATACCGATGATAAGATTATGTTTGATGAATCGAGCCACAACATTCTTGGTAATGATGCGAACGAGGTCGCTTCTACCCACTTGGTGAAATAGTCAATTGCCACAAGGATGAAACGATGTCCATTGGAAGTCGTGGGCTTGATTTCTCCGATCATGTCAATGCCCCACATTGCAAAAGGCCAAGGAGCTGTTAGACATTCAGAGGTACCGGAGGTACGATACTTTGTCTCGCATAACCGCATTTGTGACAAGATCGAGCTGAAGCGGTGACAATCGCCCATGGTGGAACAATAGTAACTGCTCTCAAAATCTTCTTAGCCATCGATGTCCACCGGAGGGTACCAAATGCGCCTTCGTAACTCTGCTCCATGATACATATTGCTGCTTTTCCGTCTACATAACGGAAGCACAAATCATGGTTGCGCTTGTATAAGATGTCGTTGTTGAGGAAGAATTTGGATGCAAATCTTCTCAAGAACTTTATCATTGATGATGCCTCATGGATATTCCCGAGTCTCAAGATACCTCTTCACGTCAGTACCAAGGTTTCTCTCTCAGATCAAGCTCACAACAATATGTTGGTTCGTCAAACTTCTCAATGATGATCCGGGAGCCTCGTTGTCCCATCCGACTTTGAACATAGATGACATAGTAGCTAATGCGTCACCAACCGATTCTCTTCGGAATGTGGTTGAAAGTGATCTCTTCAAGTAGGGATCAAACTCGTAACATGCTCGACACGAATAAGATTCTGATGCTTCGATCCCACTCGCCTTAATCTAACTCGATCACCAAAGTCGAGTCTCCATACACTTGTAAGAACTTGATTCTTAAGTCAATAGCAGCCTTTGATACCCATGATGCACGCTCAGATTCGCCATGTTGTTAGTGCAACCAAACATAACCGCCGTGAAAGGAGTATGCCCGTCATAGGATGTAATGATGGCGCCAATACCATTGCTGCGCGTTGAGGCTCCATCAAAGACCATAGTCCATCGATCCTTGTTCGTGTCCTTCGTCCTCGGTTCTTCACAATCGCGAACTAGTAGAACATCTTCATCCGAATTAACCGCATAGATCGATAGTCATCTACGGCTTGATGAGCCAAATGATCGGCTACTACACCCTTTGATCGCTTTCGAGAATTGTACCGATGTCGATTCGGTCAAGATCATTTGCCATCTTTCTATTCTTCCGAGAGAGCTGGTTTCTCAAATATGTATTTTATCGGATCCATCTTGGAAATCAACAAGGTAGTGTGAGTCAAATATATCGCCTTAGTCGGCGAGCCTTAAGCCAAAGCGTGCATGTTTTCTCGAGTGTGAGTATCTTGCTCACGGGTAAACTTTTGCTAAGGCAGATATTGCATACTCTTTTCGATCGACTCGCCATGTTGCCCCAACACACACCCCATTGAGCTCTAACACCGCAAGTACATGATAAAGGTCTTCGCTCAAAGTGCATAAGAATAGAGGATTTTGTAGGTACCTTGATTCTCAAAAGCAACTGAAATCGCTGCTCCATTCTACCACTTGATCTTTCTTCAAGAACTTGAAGATTGGCTCATAAGTAGCTAGATGTGCAATGAATCTGAAATGTAGTTCAATCGCCCAAGAAACCTCCGACTTCCTTCACGGGAGTGGCATCTCTTGAATGGCTTTAACTGGCGGTGGTCAACTTCAATACCTTTTCCATCGACAACAAACCCTAAGAGTTTTCCAGATCTGACTCCAAAGGTGTACTTGTTAGGATTAAGTCTTAGTCTGTACTTCTTCAACCTATCAAATAGTTTCTGCAAATGATCAAGATGTTCTTCTTCGCCAGGATCTAGCTATCATGTCGCCGATGTAGACCCTATCTCGTGATGAATCATGTCATGAAATAACGCCACCATAGCACGCGATAAGTGGCGCCTGCGTTCTTCAACCGAACGGCATAACCTTGTAATGTAAAGTGCCCCACGTAACAAAAGTAGTCTTCCATGTCTTCGGAGCCATTTTGATCTGATTGTAACCAGAGAAACCATCCATGAAGGAGAAAACCTTATGCCGAGCGGTGTTGTCAACCGTACATCAATATGAGGAAGTGGAAAATCGCCTTTCTGACTCGCTTTGTTCGATCTCTCAGAATCCACACATTCGTATTTTGCCATTCTTCTTAGGTACAGTACCACATTAGCAACCCAATTCCGCGTTGAACCGCTTCATGACTTCGGCTTTGATTTTCTCTCGACATCTCGTGGACGATACGATTTAACCTTCTGCTTCACCGAGACAACCTTCTTTTGTTGGCAATCGGTACCACAATATCAATGTCTAAACCGTGCATGTCTTCGTATGACCAAGCAAAACCTCAATATAGTCTCGTAGCATCCGAACCAATCTTTCTTTGACACTGCTCTCAAGACCCGCTCTTATCTTGATCTCTTTTCTGCCTTCGCACTCAAATTCACAACCTCAACTTGCTCTTCGTGGTTGTATAACTCGCTTCTTGTAGCCCCGCAAGTTCTCCGGCACTTCACAATCTTCCTCACTGCCTTCGGCTTGGTAGATCGGATTATTGAAGTCATATTTAGAAATAGCATAGTTATCAACGAGATTCGAGTGATTTTGCAGTGTATCACGGGTGTGTGTAAGAAACACATGGCTTTTGAAGGGTGATAAAGTAAAAGAAAGAAACAATAATTGAATGCAAAAGTCCAACGATTTTATTGAATGAAAATATGCAAATGATGATAATAACCTCACAACGAGCCATGATGCCCCGGCAAGGCACTAGGCTTTAGAGTTTATTGTTCAAAACACGTAAAAATACGAAAAGCAAAACAAAACAAGAGCAATTACTCCCTGCCTAAAGGAGATTGGTATGACGCCTTCGCCTTCCAATTGCCGAGCCCAATGTCCGAGTGGAAGATCCATCTGATGTCAAGTCGGTGTCGCCGCCTTCTATAGCATGGATTCCACTCGACCGATGCGGAAAGGAAGTTGGCCGCACGTCATGGCGTATCATCTTCCGACTTTGATGGTGAAGCCTAAACCATTTTGTCGATTTGAAAGGAAGATCGGAGATGTCCCCAAATAGCACTACCTTCTTCAACAGCACTGAGCATCTTTCAATGAGGCCATCCTAGGCGGAGCTTGTGTAACTTCAGGGTGACAGAGAGTCAACAGTGCACTGGGATTGTTTCAAAAGCTTGACAGGAGTCTCAAAGAATTCACCCTCCACCTCGAGGTATCGAACGATCGTAGATGACTCGACCATATACTCTTCTTCACCACATACGTAACAACCTTCCCTTCACCGGTATTTCACCATGCGGTGAGGTAATAAAGGCCTGCCCCATGTATCCAAGGGCGTCCAAGTAGGCAAGAGTAGGCTGGACGGATGTCCATAACAAAGAAAGTGGAGTCAAAAGTCTGGGAACCGACTTTAACAGGTAGAATGAGCTCTCCAAGTACTGTTTGCTTAGAACCATCAAAAGCTCTCACAATAATGTCACTGGGTCTCAGAACCAACCTTTCAACATCAAGTCGGTCAAAAGCATTCTTCGGTAGAATATTCAGAGCAGAACCGGTATCCACCAAAACATGAGACAATGTAATACCCTTGCATTCAACAGAGATGTGCAAGGCTTTGTTGTGTTTCTTTCCGGCCGGAGTTAAATTAGCATCAGATAAGCCTAGGCCATTGTTGGCAGCCAAGCTAGCAATACAAACTTCAAACTGGTCAGTAGTAGTGTCTTGCGGTACGTGAGCATTCTTCAAAAATTTTACCAAGGCTTAGCATGAGCCTCGTGAGCACAAGAGCAGTAGCAAGCATGGAGATCTTGACGGAGTCTCGTCCCAACTGCTCCACAACATTGTAGTCACTCTTCTTGATAATCTTCTTAATTTCTCCATTTCTTGTTTGAGGTGTCTTCAAGAACTTCCTTTGGCATTTCTGGTTGAGCAGGATGAGTCACTGGTTCTTTCCCTCTAGCTTGGGGAATGGATGGAATAGCTGGAATGCGAGCTGGAGTCGCAGTGTCTTTCGGACGAGAGATTTCTGGAGAGAATACTCTTCCGATTCAGGTCACCTTACTTGATCCGGTGATGTTGTCAATGTCAGGAATGGTAGCTTTGATTGTAAGATCTTCAATGGTCAGAGGGTCTTGCTTGACGCCATGATAGTAAACATCAACTCCATAGTTCCAAGGGATAACCTTGTCAGAGGAATATGGAACTGGTCCGGGAGAAGTGATAATGAGAGGTGCCACTCTGGACACAGGATCAACAGAGGAAATCCTTATAGTGTTTACATCAGTATAGTCTTCAGGGAAATCATCACCCCATCCGGTTGCCTTAACATCTTCAATAGGAATTTTGTAGCTTTTAGGAACAGTGTACTTCACCATGTAATCATACTTTCCACTTGGCTGCCCCAAGGTATCCCACACGAATGGTGCTATTTCATTCATATTGTCGATCTTCAGTTTAGACATATCTTCACACAGCTTCTGCACAGGTGATTTCAGAAATAGTATCTCACGGTTATCCATCATGCACTGAACACGTCTTCTCAACCAAGCACATCCATCAGCGGACGGCACCAACGACAATTCTCCGGGCATCCCGGATTGACACCACTTGCAACAAATTCTTCTTAATACCATCGAGGAATAGTCAAGTCATCTATATTGAAAACATAAGTATCCTCACCAACAACATTGGAGTCATGGTTAGGCATAGGAGCGCTTGATCACATTAGAGTCTCACAGTGAGGGTCAAACTCAATATGCTTTGCTTCAATCATATCTTGAATCTTGTTCTTCGTGAGCCCAACAATCATCGATTATGTCCGGCTATTAGAATGATAAGCACACTTAGCATTAGGATTGTATCTCGAGAGGAAGTGTTGACATTCGAGGAGGATCCTCAAGTAATCACCGCTTTCAACATGTGTTGCAAGGCTTGTGACAATGGCATGTTGATCTTCGAATCGCCTCGCGGGCGCTCGCTACGCTGCTGCCTCACCGAGGTTGTGCCGATGTAGGATCGAGATCACAACCGCCCACGATTGAGCGCGGTCGGTCTTGGCTCGGCTTTTCCGACCATACACAGATTGGCTTTTCTTACCACCAAAAGATCTCTTCGCAGATTTGAAGATGTCTCACCGAATCTTCCCACTCTTGATACCAATGCGCCATTAATATCACCGGTGAATCCTATGAAGAGTTTCTAATCGATGATTGAAGAACGGGCCTGTCGTGTTCCATGAACATATCAACCAACTCCCTATTGGACAAGGGTGGTTGAACTCGCCGCTAGATCTCTCCATTTCGAGCATACCCTTGAACTTCTCATCACGACCCATAGACATACTTTGTAGTTGCATGCGAGTGGGTGTCAATTCAAAGATTGTACTCATATCGCTTTGTAGAAAGCATCCGCTAAGTTACTCCAAGTACGGATACGGTCATTCTCTAGCTGATAATACCACTCCAACTGAGTTCCAGACAAACTCTCTTGAAAATAATGCATCCACAACTTTCTATCATCAGTGTGGGGGTTGATCTTCTGAACATAGGATTTAAAATGCAGCTTAGGACAAGACATGCCGTCATACTTAGCAAAAGTTGGAACTTTGAACTTGGGAGGAATCACAACACCAGGGGCAAGACTCGATCATCAAAATTCAGCCCGACATCTTCGTGTTTTCCACAAAGATTCGACGGTCTTCAAGTTGTTTGTACTTGTCATCTTCATCAGAGTATTGGCCATCATCGTAGTTTTTCTTAGGCTCATGCTGACTACCTTCGCCATCACCCTTGTCACTTTGCTCATCCTGCTTCTTAACACTTCCTTCAGAGAGCTCAATTCGACTAACCACTTTAGGACCACCTTTGTAGCCCGCCTCATGTTGAGAAGACCAACAACCTTTTCTTCCTGTTGATGAGCTTCTTCGATCTTCTTGGCCTTGACCAAGCGTAAACATCTCAAAACCGAGCATTCGAGCCCGGAGATCTTTGATGATCGTTCAAGAGCCATTTCTACTAAAATAAATAGCGAGCAAATGAGAAAACCAATCTTCAATGTACCTGTGATGCGATGTTATGCTATGATATGCAATGTTTATGCAAATGCAATGCAATGTTTTCAAGGATCTTAGAGATTTAAATTTGTTAAACAAGCAATGAACAAACATTTATTAGTACTCTTTATTCTTTTTCTTTTAAGTACAAAAGATAGTTCAAACAAATAAAAGAAAACATATAAATCCTAAAGCTCTAAGTCTCCCATGGGCGCTTCCTCTTGATGCCGAGGTATGCGTTGATGTTTCGCTCCTCGTGAAGTAGCTTGGTCAACTCTAGCACTTTCTTCTCACTTGCATAACACTGAGCTTCAAAGGTATCCCTCTCTTCTTTTAGTTGAATCCGTGATCTCTTCAAGTCTTCAAAATCGTGAGGCATGTCGATGGAGAATAAGATAGGTATGTCACCTATAGCAACAGTTCCATAATTACTGGTAAAACAGGCGTGAATGGCATCATGAGGTTTTGAGCTCGAGCTCGCACCCATTTCTGGTAAGGTTCCCAAGGAATGGAGTTCTGGTGCCCCAAAGTCTTGGTATCAGTCTTCTTTACCATGCCCCAAGTGTGTATGAACCTTCATCGGTAATTCTGGAGATCATGGTTGTAGTCGAACACAATATCTTGGAGAAGCATATCATGTGGGCCATCTCTTCGAGCAAAACCAAACTGACGTAAAGCTAGAGAAGGGTTGTAAGTAATACCTCCCCTTATACCAAGTAGCGGTACATTAGGGAATTCTCCACAATGCTCAATGAAGATGAAGTCCTTTTGAGAGAAAAACTCCAACGGATATCTGAATGATAGAGTGACATTAATCTGAGACCACTTCAACCTTTGTTCGTTCTTTAAAACTGACGGAGGAAAGTGCGAAATAAACCACCTTGAAAGTAACGGTATACAACACATGAGAGTTCCTTGCCTCTTAGTAGTACGAGTGTGGAGAGAATGTAGAATGTCTCCAAGTAAGGTAGGCACAGGATTACGAGTAAGAAACAACTTGATGGCGTTGACATCTATGAATTGATCCGAGTTAGGGAATAGAACCAAACCATAGATTAGCAAGGCCACAATGTCTTCAAATGCATGGAAACTCATAACTTTGAGGAATTCTCGGCTTTCTTAATTAAGAACTTGGCAAGTAAACCCTTAACTCCACTTCTAGTTTCCCAATTGATTCAATGTCCGAGCTTTAAGATGTAAAGTCGATGATGTCTTCGCATTAGGAACCTTTTCTAAACCGTGAATGGCATTTGATCAAGAATAGGTACCCCAAGTAGCTTAGAGAACTCTTCCAAGGTAGGAACTAACCGATAACTGGAATGTAAAGCAATGGTGTTTCGATCAAAGAACCGAATAGGACATGCATCATATCTTCTTCAAAACCGAAGTAACCAAATCAAGTAGATAACCATGTCTTTGATGAACCGAGCATGGTCGGGAATTTCAAACCAATTCTTTGAAATGAGAAGGCATACCCATGAAGTTGATTCGATAGTCTTTCTAGAAGCCATAATCCCCTACAAAACAGAGCAAAGATAAATCCCTAGGTCCTTGAAATAGTTAGAAATGATATGCAATGCGAATGATGTCATGATGTCATGTTTGGCACACACAAACAATTCACACAATGAGCCTAGGTTTAAGGCTTGCAAGAGGTATAGGTGATTACCCCACCAAAAGTTTGAGTTGGTTCATCCTGTCCTATAATAGTAACCGGTTCTAGGAATCTCACATCATTGATCTTTCTCGAGGCGCTTATTTCAATACGACTACCAAGTGGTCGACCGAAAATATCCCAAAAGTCTGATCTCAATGAGCGTAGCATCGAGTATCAGCCAACCTTAGTCTGCACCAAAGCCGGCCATCTCACTACCTTCTAATGGCCAAGATGGGTCAATTAAGGTTCTAAAAGTTTAGTTAGCGCTTGATGACACCACGCAGAAGCCAAATACTATCCTTAACTTGGGAATTAAGAGTATCAGGACATCCAAAGTGTCACGCTAACGTAGCCATCATGTTGACCGTTTTGATATACGTCTAACGGTCGCGACGATTTATTGCTACTTACCTAAAAGGAAACCCGATCCGGTGTAGGATCCCCACAAATATAATACCCAAGCAACCCTTAAAGATAAAGCAAGCAAAAGAAAGCAATAAAGGTGATCTAGAAACCTTAAGGCATTCTCTTTTAGGGTATCCTCACAGTCGCCGCCTCAGAACACGGTGAACTTGTGATACGGTGAACTCGACTTTGTAGGATTTTTATATCCAAATGTGCGGATAGCAAGAGTCGCCACCGACTTTTATTTTTATCCAATTAAGGGAAGGTAAAAGTAATGTAAAAGACCTTCGTTAGATTCTCGAAGTTCGGGAGAATGGTTATGAAAAGGGAAGGTATTAGCACCCTTTCCATCCGTAGTTATCTACGGGCTCTTAGTTGCTCTAGATCACTTTTTAAAATTGCTTTTGTGTGTTTGACAAAGATGTTTTGAAAAAGGCATTTCGCTTTGACTTTGTAATGACTCATGTAGGAGTGTATACAAAGTGTTCGAAATGTTTTGTTTTGAAAAGAATTTGAACTTTGAAAAAGTGTGTGGTGTGAAAAGCATTTGATAGAGCAAGCAACTAAAAGACTTATTTACCCACCGAATTGGTCGCTTTTGTTGTACTTACATTCCTTTAGAATAGCGCTAGCCATACCATTAGTTAGTAGGTAGCTCCATTCGCTGGATGTAAGCGGACATTCAAGGGACATCGGATGGTCATCAAGGCAACTTGTAGGAAGTATCCTAGCACATTCGGGGACTATCATCATTTTCGTAGGCGACAATCGAGGGTCAAGATCATGTATTCGGAGGCGACATCGTGGGTCTATGATCTTTGTATCAAGGGACTATGATGATTTGTTTGAAAGGCAACGTGCTAGAATACCTCTACGCTCGAGGGACATGACCATTTTGAATCGAAGGCATCGAGAGAGAATTACCCTAAGGTGCGTGTGTGAAAGAAGTGTCAAATTCAGATATTTTATCTTGAAATTAGTGTGAGCTATGTCCAATTATTATCTTGCCATACACGCCTAATTACTAGCAATTGATAAGGTGCGGAAAGTAAAATGCGGAATGTAAAGTGCGGAAAGATAAACCTACGCTTATTACATGGCTTTGGGGCAGATACATAATTTAAACTTATGGAAAATAAAAGCCTAATTTAAACTATTACATCCCATGAGCAGTTACATTATTGGAAAATAAAACGATAAAAGAAAACATCCGAATCTGCAACCCGTGAAAGTATAAGAAAATCGGAAATATGATGAAATTGAAATAAGAGAAAATGTTAGAAAAATGCAATTTTTAATATGAGAAAATTTATGCATGCTGGAAATAAGATAAATATACTAAGATAATTTTTTGGAATTTTTAGATGTATTTAATAATTAAAACTAATTTAATATGATTTAAATGTTAAAATCAAAATAAAATAAATATGCATGCAAAAAGATATTTTTAATTTTGTAAATTAAATAAAGATTTTATAAAATAATGTAAAAAGAAAAATATTTTTGGTAATTTTTAATGCAGAATAAAAATCATGAAAACAATTAAAATAATGGAAAATATTGAAATAATGTGAAGAATATAGAAAATATGAGTTTTGAAAAGTGTAAAAGGGATTGTCCAACCAGAATCGAATCGGGACATCCCTTTCAAACCTTGAAAACCACACTAACCGAGCCAACACACGCCATCGCTTTGAAACGGATGGTTTGAAAATAACACGCCGCCGCTTCGTCTGCTTCCGCCGCGCCATCCATGCCTTCTCCGATTTGAATATTTGAATTTAGCGGCCTTCGCTCGACGCAAGGTTCCCGGCAAATGTCAAAAATGCAAGACACACAATATAAATACATTCTAAAGCCATGGTTCGATTCAGAAATCATTCCGATGCAATGGTATAGGTCTCATGGTCCAATTTTTCCGCTTAAAGGAAACCCCAAATCGTGTTCGAAACCCTAACAATGGTATCATGTGTTCTCGCCATGGAAATTGATTAAAGCACCCGTAAAGTTTGCAAACACATCACTAAACACAAAAACAACAACAAAACATGTTAATAATGCATGAATAATGAAACACGATTTCAAAATTTCCAAGAACAAACCGATTTCGATTTGGCAATTCGATGGTTTTGAATGAAGTAAAGGTCCGGATCGATTCGGATGGCAAGGAATGTGTTTGGATGCTCAAAACCACTTGAAACAAGTCAATCAATGACTGCCATTGCTTGAAGGTCACGAATTTTTGAGTTTGAAACTAGGGTTCCGAGCAATTCTTCCGTCTCTTAATCATGTGCTATGCATTGGTATTTATATTGGATGGATTTGAGCCGATTTGAGGAAGAAATCATCATCAATCAATGCAAATCAAATTTGATTTTGTACAAAATCAAATTTTCAAATTTTGATTAATTTTCAATCCAATCTTGCCATATCAATCCAATTTTCGAAATTTGCTGGCTTTGTTGAGTTACTTGATGCTAAGGAAAAGAGAAAATCAATTTGTAATTAATTTTTGATTTTATACTTTATTTTGAATTTAATTTGTATTTAAATGAATAAATTCCAAATTAAATAGAAAAATAAAATAAAATTCGTGGCTTTGGCTTTGATGTTCCAAATTGTATGAGGAACAAGTTTGGATGAAGAAAAGTAGGCCCATTTGCAAAGTTTTTGATTTTTGAAGTATCTCTCTTGTGCATTCTTCCAAAATTGCCCAACTTGTAGATGGTGTAACTTGCTCAATTTTCCACATTTTTGAGTGTTCTTGGACTTTTGAAAGTTCTAAGAGTCCTCTAAACAATGTCTTTGGTCTCATCTCAATTGAGTTACCATGCTCAAAATATCTTCAAAACAAAAAGTTGACTTTTTGTTGACTTTGAAAATGACCTGTAATGTTTTGAGCTATACCTCTCAAATGAAGCATTTTTTGGACATTCTTGTGAGACATGAAGTTGTAGAGAATTGAATTTCCTTCAAAACAAGAGGTGGTGGAAAATTTGAGAAAGTATGAGAAAGTTATGATCACCAAAGTTCATTGACTTTTCATCTAGAAACCCTAATTTAGAAAGTTCGACTTTTGGGCAAATCTTGAGTTTTCTTGATGAATCATGATCAACCCTTGATCAAATGATGAATGTAACTTCAAAATGAGGATGTTGACCAAAATCGAAGTTTTGACTGTATGTTGACCACAGTTGACTTTTTGTCCAATACACCCGATTTTCAACCATCTGAACCATTGTCTGAGGAAACTTGACTTGTGAGGCTTGAAACTTGACATGGAGAATCTTTGAAGCATATGAGGAGGCATGAAGGCCATTGGAGATGTTGGAAATCCATCTTGACTTGAGAGATACCAAACCCTAGTTTGGGTTGATTGTCTAGAGAGAGTTTGTCCGATCAACTCTCGAGGAATCCTTGAGCATAGATGTATGAAATCTTTGAGAAGATGGAGGGCAAATTTTGGGTATGACACTGCCCTGCTCAATCTTCTTGTACCGAAGGGTTAGATTGACATTGTCTTCGTGACCGGAGGTAGAAGATGATTGAACACCGAGTACACCGAAAATTTGCACTGCCACTGGATGATGCGGAATGGGCTTACAGATGCCATTTGAGAAGTTGAGACTTCACTGGGAACGAGTCGACGCTAGACTCGAGGTTGTTAATAGGAGAGCTGACAGATGGGCTTAAGATGCCATCTAGAAAGGTCGATGCGGGAGTGAGTCGATGTTAGACTCAGATGTTCCTAGAACGGAGAGAAGACGGGCTTAAGATGCCATCCAAGGAGTCGACGTTAGACTTCGTGTTCACTTTGAATGAGGTTATTGGTCCGTATTGATTTTTAACCATATATGCAGATTCGATAGTGAAGAGATGTTGACAAATAGTCGGAGATGGGCTTAAGATGCCATCCAAGGCAACCGAGTCGACGCTAGACTCAGAGTTGCTGCTGATAATCGAATAAATCTCGCTACGATTACTCCGGGAGAGATTGTAGTTGGCAAGAATGTGGATAGCTTCCCTCAGGCATTGGTGTTGATCCATTGCCTCGTTATCGGAGGATAACCGAGGTGGTCTTTCGGATAGTTTTCCGCTTCGGGCTTAATCTCGGACTCCGTCGAGGCGGTCTTTCGATAGTTTTCCGCCGGCGGGCTTAACTCGGACCTGCTTTGTGTCGGTGACTATTACCTGCTTTGGAGAAAACAAGAAAACTTTGATAGAATATTGGTTAGTTTTATGCAAAGTATGATGCATGATGTGTATATGAAATGACATATGCATGAACTATGACTTTATGAGAAATGTATGAATGATGAATGTTGTGGTATTTCAAAACATATCCATCTTGAAGAAGATGCGGATATTCTGTTTGAAGATTTCTAACTTCACCTGGGAATCGAGTAGGTGAGAACCCCGCTGAAGGAGAAGAAAGATACCTGATTCCTCCGATGCACTATCCGACCAAGTCTTGGGCCTAGATATTGTTGAGGAAGGTAGAGATTTGAGAAGCTCGTTGTTGAGATCTATATAGACCCCGCCGAGGAGAGTCCGGGAGGCGACCGCTGAGGACCTTGTATGTAGATCCCGCCGAGGAAATTTAAGAGGCGCCACTGGGATTCGAGTGTAGATCTCACGAGAGCATTTGATGGTTGCCGAGACCGGCTAGAAGAGTCTGGAGTCCGTTGTAATCTCCGACCGGGAATAAAGGTGTATGTTTCTCCGATGCACTATCTCGACCAAGTCTTGGTCCGATACCGCCGGAGAAGGGGAGGATTGAGAAATATCCGCCGGGATGAAGTGTTACCGCTAGAGACGATGTAACGCTGTTCGATTGAGTGGAATTGTCGCTCGTGGATTCCCTTATACTCCGGGGAAGGTGTGTGTGGGTGACGCCTTTATGCTCCGTGGGGAACTATTTGTTGACTTTCGTCGTCATCCCGATTCCCGAACCTAGTAAGTACTTTTGTATGTTCACTTTTCGTATGTTTGTGATCGATTCTTATTGTCAAATGCGATAGTCATTCAAAGCAAACGTTGGACTTATTGCAAATAACAACAATGTAAATTGTAAAGAGAAAGAAGTCGTTTTTTTTGAAAGGTGGCGATGGCCAAGTAGTTTGTACACAAGAAAGGTAAAAGCTATGCGAAACAATCTCGTTAAGTCCCAACTATGCTAGTACTCATATATTTCAACTATCTCATCTCCTTGTCGCTTGTAGAAAGTGAGTAGATCGATCCGCCATTTGAATCTTGAATGCCGATAGTAGTCCGAAGCGTATGATCCGAAGAGACATAATCGTACGCTTAAATCCCTAACTTTTGCTTAGACCGCCTTCGGTTTTTAGTCCACCGATACCTTTTGCCCAAGCCGCTTTTCGTGTTTTCGACTGCCGTGTACATATTTTGTATATCCTTAATTTTTGCCCGAACCTTTTGGTTCGCCAGATGCCCTTATTTTGCCTAGGTTCGCCGACCTAGCGGGTCTCTTTACGCGTAGTATTTTTGACTATGTCCGCTCACGTGGTGTGGAAGTCCTCACCATCCATGGTGCTAAGTATCATAGTCCGCCGAAAATATCGTTTGACTACAAATGGTCCCTCATAGGAGTCCATTTGCCCTCGATCACCTTGTGGAAGAATGATGCGCTGACTACTAGATCACCGACTTGGTAGACTCGGTGCTTGACCTTCTTGTTAAATGCTCGATCATTCGCTTCGATAAATCGTCCATGGCGATGGACGCGAGTCGCTTCTCATCGATCAAGTTAATCGTCAAGGCGAGTCTCGAACCCAATCGCCTTCGCTAACTCGCCTCCCGAGGACTCGTCGAGGGTATCCAACCTCGATGGGTAAGACGGCTTCCATACCGTATACGAGAGAAAGAGGTTGCCCTCGCTGATGTTCGTGTCAGAAAAGCGATAACCATGAAGAGCAAATGGTAACATCTCATGCCAATCTTTGTAAGTCACCGCTATCTTCTCAGATAATCTTCTTAATGTTCTTGTTGGCGGCTTCCATCGCGCCATTCATCTTAGGCCGATAAGGAGAAGAGTTGTGATGCTTGATCTTGAACTCGTGCAGTTCGGTGATCATCTTGTTGTTGAGATTGGAACCGTTATCCGTGATAATCCTTTCGTGAGTGCCATACCGATGATAAGATTATGCTTGATGAATCGAGCCACTACATTCTTGGTAATGTATGCATACGAGGTCGCTTCTACCCATTTGGTGAAATAGTCAATTGCCACAAGGATGAAACGATGTCCATTGGAAGTCGGGCTTAATCTCTCCAATCATGTCAATGCCCCACATTGCGAAAGGCCACGGAGAAGTTAAAACATTCGAGGTACGAGGTACGGCACTTTGTCGGCATAACCGCACTTGTGACAAGATCGAGCGAGCGTGACAATCGCCTTCCATGGTGGACCAATAGTAACCTCGCTCTCAAAATCTTCTTAGCCATAGTGTGTCCACGGAGTGGGTACCAAATTCGCCTTCGTAACTCTTCCATGATACGATTGTCGTTTTCCGTCTACATGAGTAAGCACAAGTCGTGGTTGCGCTTTGTATAAGATGTCGTACGAGGAAGAATTTGGATGCAAATCTTCTCATGAACTTTATCATTAATGATGCCCCGGGATATTCCCGAGTCTCAAGATACCTTTTCACGCCAAAGTACCAAGGTTTCTCTTTGCCAAGCTCATAACAATACGCTGGTTCGTCAAACCTCTCAATGATGATCTGGGGAGCCTCGTTGTCCCATCTAACCTTGATCATAGACGACATAGTAGCCAATGCGTCTGCCAACTGATTCTCTTCTCGTGGAATATGATTGAAAGTGATCTCTTCAAAGTAAGGAATCAAACTCGTAACATGCTCTCGATATGGAATGAGATTCGGATGCTTCAGATCCCACTCGCCTTAATCGATCGATCACTAAAGCCGAGTCTCCATACACTTGCAAGAACTTGATTCTTAAGTCAATAGCGGCTTTGAGACCCATGATGCACGCCAGACCGCCATGTTGTTAGTGCAATCAAACATAATCCGCGGTGAAAGGAGTATGTCCGTCAGGGATGTGATGATGGCGCCAATGCCATTGCCAAGTGCGCTTGAGGCTCCATCAAAACCATAGTCCATCGAGATCCTTGTTCGTGTCCTTCGTCTGGCCTCGGTTCTTCGCAATCAGAATTAGTAGAACATCTTCGCCTCTGAAATTGAACCGCATAGATCGATAGTCATCTACGGCCCGATGAGCCAAATGATCGGCTACCACACTTCCTTTGATCGCATTCGAGAAGTGTACCGATGTCATACTGGTCAAGATCATTTGCCATCTTGCTATTCTTCCCGAGAGAGCTGGTTTCTCAAAGATGTATTTTATCGGATCCATCTTAGAAATCAACAAGGTAGTGTGAGTCAACATATATCGCCTTAGCCCGAGCAGCCCAAGCCAAAGCGCTGCAAGTTTTCTCAAGTCATGAGTATCTTGTTTCACAGGTAAACTTTTGCTAAGGTAGTATATTGCATGCTCTTTTCGACTGCACTCGCCATGTTGCCCCAACACACACCCCATTGAGTTTTCTAACACCACAAGTACATGATAAGAGGTCTTCCTTCGGCAGGTGGCATCAGGATAGGAGGATTCTGTAGGTATTCCTTGATTTTGTCAAAAGCGATCTCGCAATCGTTGTTCCATTCCACTACTTGATCTTTCTTAAGCAACTTGAAGATTGGCTCACGTAGCGCTAGTGTGCAATGAATCGCAATGTAGTTCAATCGCCCAAGAAACCTCTCGACTTCCTTCTCGCAAGGGGAGTCGGCATCTCTTGAATAGCTTTAACCTTGGCGGGATCAACTTCAATACCTTTACCACTGACAATAAACCCTAGGAGTTTTCCGGATCTGACTCCAAAGGTGCACTTGTTAGGATTAAGTCTCAGTCTATACTTCTTCAATCTGTCAAATAGTTTCGCAAATGATCAAGATGTTCTTCTTCACCGTGATCGAGCTATCATGTCGCCGACGAGACCTCTATCTCGTGATGAATCATGTCATGAAATAATGTTACCATAGCACGCTGATAAGTGGCGCCTGCGTTCTTCAGCCCAAACGGCATAACCTTGTAGCAAAAAGTGCCCCACTGTGTAACGAAAGTAGTCTTTTCCATGTCTTCAGGAGCCATTTTGATTTGATTGTAACCGGAGAAACCATCCATGAAGGAGAAAACCTTATGTCGAGCGGTATTGTCAACCGTAACATCAATACGAGGAAGTGGGAAATCGCCTTCGGACTTGCTTTGTTTAGATCTCGAATCCACACACATTCGCATTTTACCATCCTTCTTAGGCACGGTACCACATTAGCAACCCATCGATAGGAGGTGATGCTAAGAAACCATTGAATCATAACTTCGGCTTTGATTTTCTCGACATCTCGTGACGCATGCGATTTAACCTTCTGTTTCACCGAGAAAACCTTCCTTTGTCGGCAATCGATGTACCACAATATCAATGTCTAAACCCGCATGTCTTCGTATGACCAAGCAAAACCTCAATATAGTCTCGTAGCATCCGAACCAATCTCTTTAACATTGCTCAAGACCCGCCCTATCTTGATCTCTTTTCTGTCTTCACAAGACTCAAATTCACAACCTCAACTTGCTCTTCGTGGTCAGATAACTCGCTTCTTCTGTGTAGCACCGCAAGTTCTCCGGCACTTCACAATCTTCCTCACTTTCGCCTTCGGCTTGGTAGATCGGATTATCAAGTCATATTTAGCACTAGCATAGCTGTTATTAACTAGATTCGGAGTGATTCGCAGTTGTATCACGGGTGTGTGTAAGAACACATAGCTTTTGAAGGGGTGATAAAGTAAAAGAAAGAAAACAAACAATTGAATGCAAAAGTCCAACGAATTTATTGAATGAAAATACGCAAACGATGATAATAACCTCGAACGAGCCATGGTGCCCCGCAAGGCACTAGGCTTTCAAAGTTTATTGTTCAAACATAAAGAAGTACGAAAAGCAAAATAAAACAAAAGCAATTACTCCCGCTAAAGGAGATTGGTATGACGCCTCGCCTTCCAATTGCCGAGCCCATGATCCGAGGAAGATCCACTTGTCGATGTCGGCCGCTGTCATCGCCTTCTATGGCATGGATTCCACTGGCCGATGCGAAAGGAAGTTGGCCGCACGCTCACGCGATCATCTTCGACCTTGATAGTGAAGCCTAAACCAGCCTTGTCAAATTTGAAAGGAAGATCGGAGTCGACCCCAAATAGTACTACCTTCTTCAACCAGCTTGAGCATCTTTCAATGAGGCCATCCTAGGCGGAACTTGTGTAACTTCAGAGGACGGAGAGTCAACAGCACGACTGGTATTGTTTCAAAAGCTTGACAGGAGTCTCAAGAATTCGCCTCCATCTCGAGATAGCGGAATGACCGTAGATGACCGACTATACTCTTCTTCACCACACACCGTGACAACCTTCCTTTCACCGGTACTTCAATTTCGATGCAAGGTAGAGGTAATGCCCCATGTATCCAAGGGCGCCAAGTAGGCAAGAATAAGTGGACGGATGTCCATGACAAAGAAAGTGGAATCAAAAGTCCGGGAACCGACTTTAACAGTGTAGTGAGCTCTCCAAGTATCGCGCGCTTAGAACCATCAAAAGCTCTCACGATAATGTCACCGGTCTCGTAACCAACCCTTCGACATCAAGTCGATCAAAAGCGCCTTCGTAGGATATTCGAGCGAACCGTGTCAACCAAGACATGAGATAGGGTAACGCCTTGCATTCAATGTAGATGTGCAAGGCCTTGTTGTGTTTCTTTCCTAAGGAGTCAAATCAAGATCGAGAATCCTAGGCCGTTGTTGGCAGCCAGTTAGCAATACAAACTTCGAACCTGGTCAGAGTAGTGTCTGCGGCACATGAGCATTCTTCGAAACTTCACCAAGGCTTAGCATGAGCCTCGAGCACAAGAGCAGAGCAAGCATGGAGATCTTGGACGGAGTCTGTCCTAACTGCTCCACAACATTGTAGTCACTCTTCTTGATAATCTTCGAATTTCCTCCATTTCTTGTTTGAGGTGTCTTCGAACTTCCTTTGGTACTTCGATTGAGCAGGATGAGTCACGGTTCTTTCCTCTAGTCGGATATTGATTGAGTAGCTGGAATGCGAGCCGGAGTCGCAGTGTCTTTGGAGGAGAGATCTCGAGAGAATACCCTTCCGCTCGGGTCACCATACCGGATCCGTGATGTTGTCAATGTCGAATAGAAACTTCAAGATTAAGATCTTCAATAGTCATAGGGTCTTGCTTGACACCATGATAGTAAACATCACCCATAATTCCAAGGGATAGCCTTGTCGAGGAATATGGAACCGGTCTTGGAGAAGTGATAATGAGAGGTGCCACCTAGGCACGGAATCGCAGAGGAAATCCTTATAGTGTTAACATCAAGATAGTCTTCGGCCACCCCATCCGGTCGCCTTAACATCTTCAATAGGAATCTTGTAACTATCGTGATGTGTACTTCACCATGTAATCATACTTTCCACTTGGCTGCCCCAAGGTATCCCACATGATGGTACAGCTGTCGCATTGTCGATCTTCAACTTAGACATTTCTTCACACAACTTCGCATGTGTGGTTTCGTAAATAGTATCTCACGGTTGTCCATCATACATCGAACACGCCTTCTCAACCAAGCACATCCATCGTGCGCACGAGCACCAACGACAACTCTCGGGCATCCTGATTGACACCGCTTGCAACAAATTCTTCTTAACAACATCGAGGAATGGTCAAGTCATCTATGTTGAAAACATAAGTATCGCCACCAACAAAGATTGGAACTCTTGTCATGGTTAGGCATAGGCGCGCTGATCACATTCGAGTCTCAACAGAGGGTCAAACTCAATCGCTTAGCTTCGATCATATCCTGAATCTTGTTTTTCGAGCCCAACAATTGTCGTCGTGTCTCGGCTATTGGAATGGTAAGCACACTTAGCATTAGGATTGTATCTCGAGAGGAAGTGTTGACATTCGAGGAGGATCCCAAGGTAATCACCGCTTTCAACATGTGTTGCAAGGCTTGCGACAATGGCATGTTGATCTTCAGAACCGCCTCGGGCGCTGCTCGCTACGCTGCTGTCTCACCGAGGTTGTGCCGATGTAGGATCGAGATCACAACCGCCTCTACGATTGAGCACGGTCGGTCTTGGCTCGGCTTTTCCGACCATACACAGATTAGTTTCTTTCTTAGCACCAAAAGATCTCTTCGCAGATTCAAGATGTCTCACCGAATCTTCCCACTTTGATACCACCTTCAATGCGCCATCATCAATATCACTTGAATCCGGATGAAGAATTTCCAATCGATGATTGAAGAATGGGCCTGCTGTGTCCCCATGAACATATCAACCAACTCCCTATTGGACAAGGGTGGTTGAACTCACTCGCTAGATCTCTCCACTTCGAGCATACCCTTGAACTTCTCGTCATGACCCATAGACATGCTTTGTAGTTGCATGCGAGTGGGTGTCAATTCAAGATTGTACTCATATCGTTCAGAAAGCATCCGCTAAGTCACCCAAGTACGGATACGGCCATTCTCTAGTCGATAGTACCATTCCAACCGAGTTCCGACAAACTCTCTTGAAAATAGTGCATCCACAACTTTCTCATCATGTGGGGATTGATCTTCCGGACATAGGACTTCAAATGCACTTAGGGCAAGACATGCCATCATATTTGGAAAAGTAGGAACTTTGAACTGGGAGGAATCACCACACCAGAACAAGACTCAGTCATCAAAATTCAACCCGACATTTTCGTGTTTTCCACAAGATTCAGCGATCTTCAAGTTGCTTGTACTTGTCATCTTCCTCGTAGTAATCGCCATAGTCGAATGATCCTCTCTCCTTTTTGGTTCCTTGCTCACCTTCATCGCCTTGGTACCCTCGGCATGGACACTTCCTTCAGAGAGCTCAATACGGCCGACCACTTTAGGACCCCTTTGAAACGCTCACCCATGTTGAGGAGACCAACAACTTCTTCTTCTTGTTGATGAGCTTCTTCGATCTTCTTGGCCTTGGACCAAACCGTGAACATCTCGAACCGGCATTCGAGCCCGGAGATCTTTGACACTGCTCAAGAGCCATTTCGCTAAAATAAATAGCGAGCAAATGAGAAAACCAATCTCCAATGTACCGTGATGCAATGTTATGCTATGCTATGATGTTTATGCGAATGCAATGCAATGTTTTCAAGGACCTAAGAGATTTAAATTTGTTAAACAAGCAATGAACAAACATCTATTAGTACTTCTCATTATTCTTTTTCTTTTAAGTACAAGAGATAGTTCAAAACAATAAAAGAAAAGCATAAAATCCTAAAGCTCTAAGTCTCCCATGGGCGCTTCCTTGGTGCCGAGTAGGCATGATGCTTCGCCCTCATGAAGTAGCTTTGTCAATTCTAGAACCTTCTTCTCGCTTGCATAGCATCGAGCTTCAAAGGTATCCCTCTTCTTTAGTGAATCCGTGATCTCTTCAAGTCTTCAAAATCAGTAGGCATGTCGATGGAGAACAAGATAGGTACGCCACCTATAGCAACGGTTCCATAATTACCGTAGAACAAAGTGAATGGCATCATGAGGTTTTGAGCTCGAGCTCGCACCCATTTGAGGTAAGGTTCCCAAGGAATGGAGTTCGGGTGCCCCAAAGTCTTGGTATCAGTCTTCTTTACCATGCCCCAAGCGTGTATGAACCTTTGTCGGTAATTCTGGAGATCGTGGTTATAGTCGAACACAATATCTTGGAGAAGCATATCATGTGGACCATCTTTTCGGGCAAAACCAAACTGACGTAGAGCTAGAGAAGGGTTGTAAGTAATACCTCCCCTTATACCGAGTAGTGGTACATTAGGGAATTCTCCACAACGCTCAATGAATGTGAAGTCCTTTTGAGAGAAAAGATTCCAACGGATGTCGGAATGAGAGAGTGACATCAATCTCTGAGACCATCTCAACCTTTGTTCGTTCTTCAAAACTGATGGAGGAAGGTGCGAAATAAACCACCTTGAAAGTAACGGGACACAACACATGAGAGTTCCTTGTCGCTTAGTAGTACGAAAGTGAGAGAATGTAGAATATCTCCAAGTAAAGTAGGCACGGATCATGGTAAGGAACAACTTGATGGCATTGATATCTATGAATTGATCCGAGTTAGGAATAGAAACAAACCATAAATTAGCAAGGCAACAATGTTTTCAAATGCATGGAAACTCATAACTTTGAGGAATCTCTGCTTTCTTGATTAAGAACTTGGAAAGTAAACCCTTAACTCCACTTCTAGTTTCCCAATTGGCTTCAATATCCGAGCGCTTAAGGTAAGGCGGATGCGATGTCTTCGAACTTAGGAACCTTTTCCAAACCGTGAATGGCATTTGGTCAAGAATAGGTATCCCAAGTAGCTTAGAGAATTCTTCCATGGTAGGAACCAACCGATAACTGAAATGTAAAGCAATGGTGTTTCGGTCAAGAACTGGAATAGACATGCATCATATCTTCTTCAAAACCGAGATAACCAAATCAAGTAGATAACCATGTCTTTGATGAACTCGAGCATGGTCGGGAATTTCTGAAACCAATTCTTTGAGTTGAGAAGGGATACCCATGAAGTTGATTCGGATAGTCTTTCTAGAAGCCATAATCCCTACAAAACAGAGCAAAGATAAATCCCTAGGTCCTTGAAATAGTTAGAAATGATATGCAATGCGGATGATGTCATGATGTCATGTTTAGCACACACAAACAATTCACACAATGAGCCTAGGGTTAAGGCTTGCATGAGGTATAGGTGATTACCCCACCAAAAGTTTGAGTTGGTTCATCCCGTCCTATAATAGTAACCGGTTCTAGGAATCTCATATCACGATCTTTCTCGAGGCGCTTATTTCAATACGACGCCAAGTGGTCGATCGAAAATGTCCCAAAAGTCTGATCTCAATGAGCGTAGCATCGAGTATCAACCAACCTCGGTCTACACCAAAGCCGGACCATCTCACTACCTTCTAATGGCCAAGATGGGTCAATTAAGGTTCTAAAAGTTTAGTTAGCGCTGATGACACCACGCAGAAGCCAAATACTTTCTTCAACTTGGGAATGAAGAGTATCGGGCAACCAAAGTGTCACGCTAACGTAGCCATCATGTTGACCGCGTAGTTATACGCCTAACGGTCGCGATGATCTAATGCCACTTACCTAAAAGGAAACCCGATCCGTGTAGATCCCCAACAATATAATACCCAAGCAACCCTTAAAGATAAAGCATACAATTCAAACAGAAAGCATAAAGGTTATCTAGAAATCCCTAAGGCAATTCTCTTTGGGTATTTCAACAGAGTCGCCAGCTGTGATACGTGAACCGACTTTGTAGGATTTTATATCCAAATGTGCGGATAGCAAGAGTCGCCACCGACTTTTATTTTTATCCAATTAAGGGAAGGTAAAAGTAATGTAAAAAGACCTTCGTTAGATTCTCGAAGTTCGGGAGAATGGTTATGAAAAGGGAAGGTATTAGCACCCTTTCCATCCGTAGTTATCTACGGCTCTTAGTTGCTCTAGATCACTTTTAAAATTGCTTTCTGTGTTTGACAAAGATGTTTTGAAAAAGGCATTTCGCTTGACTTTGTAATGACTCATGTAGGAGTGTATACAAAGTGTTCGGAAATGTTTTGTTTTGAAAAGAATTTGAACTTTGAAAAAGTGTGTGTGAAAAGCATTTGATAGAGCAAGCAACTAAAAGACTTATTTACCCACCCGTAATTGGTCGCTTTGTTGTACTTCTACATTCCTTTAGAATAGCGCTAGCCATACCATTAGTTAGTAGGTAGCTCCATTCGTTGGATGTAAGCGGACATTCGAAGGACATCGGATGGTCAAAGGCAACTTGTAGGAAGTATCCTAGCACATTCGGCGGACTATCATCATTTTTCGAGGCGACAATCGAGGGTCAAGATCATGTATTCGGAGGCGACATCGTGGGTCTATGATCTTTGTATCGAAGGGACTATGATGATTTGTTTGAAAGGCAACGGTGCTAGAATACCTCTACGCTCGAGGGACATGACCATTTTGAATCGAAGGCATCGAGAGAATTACCCTAAGGGTGCGTGTGAAAGAAGTATGTCAAATTCAGATATTTTATCTTGAAATTAGTGTGAGCTATGTCCAATTATTATCTTGCCATACACGCCTAGTTACTAGCAATTGATAAGGGTGCGGAAAGTAAAATGCGAATGTAAAGTGCGAAAGATAAACCTACGCTATTACATGGCTTTGGGGCGTATACATAATTTAAACTTATGGAAAATAAAAGCCTAATTTAAACTATTACATCCCATGAGCAGTTACATTATTGGAAAATAAAACGATAAAAGAAAACATCCGAATCGGTGCAACCTGTGAAAGTATAAGAAAAATCGGGAAATATGATGAAATTGAAATAAGAGAAAATGTTAGAAAAAATGCAATTTTTAATATGAGAAAATTTATGCATGCTGGAAATATGATAAATATACTAAGATAATTTTTTTGGAATTTTTAGATGTATTTTAGTAATTAAAAACTAATTTAATATGATTTAAATGTTAAAATCAAAATAAAAATAAATATGCATGCAAAAAGATATTTTTTAATTTTGTAAATTAAATAAAGATTTTATAAAACTACTGTAAAAAGAAAAATATTTTTTTGGTAATTTTTTAATGCAGAATAAAAATCATGAAAACAATTAAAATAATGGAAAATATTGAAATAATGTGAAGAATATAGAAAATATGAGTTTTGGAAAAGTGTAAAAAGGGATTGTCTGAACCAGGAATCGAACTGGGGACATCCCTTTCAAACCTTGAAAAACCACACGCTGACCAACTGAGCCAACACACGCCATCGTTTGAAACGGATGGTTTGAAAATAACACGCCGCCGTTCTGCTTCTCGCCGCCATCCATGCCTTCTCCGATTTGAATATTTGAATTTAGCGCCGGCCTTCGACGCAAGGTTCCCGCAAATGTCAAAATGCAGCACACAATATAAATACATTCTAAAGCCATGGTTCGATTCAGAAATCATTCCGATGCAATGGTATAGGTCTCATGGTCCAATTTTTCCGCTTAAAGGAAACCCCAAATCGTGTTCGAAACCCTAACAATGGTATCATGTGTTCCGCCATGGAAATTGATTAAAGCACCCGAAAGTTTGCAAACACATCACTAAACACAAAAACAACAACAAAACATGTTAATAATGCATGAATAATGAAACACGATTTCAAAATTTCAAGAACAAACCGATTTTGATTTGGCAATTCGATGGTTTTGAATGAAGTAAAGGTCCGATCGATTCAAGGATGGCAAGGAATGTGTTTGGATGCTCAAAACCACTTGAAACAAGCTGAATCAATGATGCCAGCTGCTTGAAGGTCACGAATTTTTGAGTTTGAAACTAGGGTTCGGAGCAATTCTTCCGTCTCTTAATCATGTGCTATGCATTGTGTATTTATATTGGATGGATTTGAGCGATTTGAGGAAGAAATCATCATCAATCAATGCAAATCAAATTTGATTTTGTACAAAATCAAATTTTCAAATTTTGATTAATTTTCAATCCAATCTTGCCATATCAATCCAATTTTCGAAATTTGCTGGCTTTGTTGAGTTACTTGATGCTAAGGAAAAGAGAAAATCAATTTGCAATTAATTTTTGATTTTATACTTTATTTTTGAATTTAATTTGTATTTAAATGAATAAATTCCAAATTAAATAGAAAATAAAATAAAAATTCGTGGCTTTGGCTTTGATGTTCCAAATTGTATGAGGAACAAGTTTGGATGAAGAAAAGTAGGCCCATTTGCAAAGTTTTTGATTTTTGAAGTATCTCTTTGTGCATTCTTCCAAAATCGCCCAACTTGTAGATGGTGTAACTTGCTCAATTTTCCACATTTTTGAGTGTTCTTGGACTTTTGGAAAGTTCTAAGAGTCCTCTAAACAATGTCTTTGGTCTCATCTCAATTGGAGTTACCATGCTCAAAATATCTTCAAAACAAAAGTTGACTTTTGTTGACTTTGAAAATGACCAGAATGTTTCGAGCTATACCTCTCAAATGAAGCATTTTTGGACATTCTTGTGAGACATGAAGTTGTAGAGAATTGAATTTCCTTCAAAACAAGAGGTGGTGGAAAATTTCGAGAAAGTATGAGAAAGTTATGATCAACAAAGTTCATTGACTTTTCATCTAGAAACCCTAATTTAGAAAGTTTGACTTTGGGCAAATCTTGAGTTTTCTTGATGAATCATGATCAACCCTTGATCAAATGATGAATGTAACTTCAAAATGAGGATGTTGACCAAAAATCGAAGTTTTGACTGTATGTTGACCATGCTTGACTTTTGTCCAATACAACCGATTTTCAACCATCTGAACCATTGTCTGAGGAAACTTGACTTGTGAGGCTTGAAACTTGACATGGAGAATCTTTGAAGCATATGAGGAGGCATGAAGGCCATTGGAGATGTTGGAAATCCATCTTGACTTGAGAGATACCAAACCCTAGTTTGGGTTGATTGTCTAGGAGAGAGTTTGTCTGATCAACTCTTGAGGAATCCTTGAGCATAGATGTATGAAATCTTTTGAGAAGATGGAGCGCAAATTTTGGGGTATGACAGAACTGACTTTGTAGTTTTTGTATCGCAAATGTGCGGATAGCAAGAGTCGCCACCGACTTTTCTTTTATCCAATTAAGGGAAGGTAAAAAGTACAGAAAAAGACCTTCGTTAGATTCTCGAGTAAGGGAGTTGAAAAGGGAAGGTATTAGCACCCCTTTCCATCCGTAGTTATCTACGAGCTCTTAGTTGCTCTTAGATCACTTTAAAATTGTGCTTTCTGTGTGTTTGACAAAAATGTTTTGAAAAGGCATTTCGCTTTGACTTTGTAATGATTCATGTAGGAATGTATACAAAGTGTTTGGAAATGTTTCATTTTTGAAAAGAGTTTGAACTTTGACAAAAGTGTGAGGTCTGAAAAGCATTTGGTTTGAGCAAGCAACTAAAAGTCTTATTACCAACTCGTATTGGTCGCTGTTATTTTACGCCTTTAGAATAAGGTTATCCATACCATTAGTTGGTAGGTAACTCTATTCGCTGGATGTAAGCGGGACATTCAAGGGACATCGGATGGTCATAGAAGGCAACTTGTAGGAAGTATCCTAGCACATTCAAGGGACTATCATCATTTTCGAGGCGACAATCGAGGGTCAAGATCATGTTATTCGTAGGCGACATCGTGGGTCTTTTGATCTTTGTATCGAAGGGACTATGATGATTTTTTTTGAAGGCAACAATGCTAGAATACCTCTACGTTCGAGGGACATGACCATTTGTATTCGTAAGGCATCGAGAGAGAATTACCCTAAGGGGTGCATGTGTGAAAAGAGTGTGTCA